>OU898278.1:102151700-102529200 GCA_918026665.1 Diabrotica balteata
AGTCTGCTTCGTGAATTCGTAGCGAACGGTTGTATACGTGTTTTTTTCTCGTTTTTAGTTCCCGTCTCGTCCTATAGCAAAGGATCAGTTGGCAGCCATAGGCATTGTCTACAAGCTGATCGCTTGGACGGACGCACACCTGGAGATAAGAGAACAAAGAAGGCGATAAGAGCGACAACAATAGAACAATAGGACCATTGTCCATTGTTCTATCCCATTGTTTAACTTCAACGGTTTTTCGGAAAACCGTTAGGGCTCATAGAGCTGTTATTGTGTTGGTTGGGTGCTCCCGTCTACTGTTACGAGATTCTGTTGGTCACGGTGAAGGCTAGGTGGATGGTATGTAAGAGCCATCCGCGGCCGTAGCCGGGGCTTCCAGCCTCCGTTAGGTGATAGGACGACCAGTCCGGCATTATAGCGGTTCCTTGAATTTATTTTTAGGTATATTTTTAGGTTTAAGAAGAAATAAAAGGAAAAAAAATAGGTCAGTCGAGATTCTATAGGTGCCGCAAATTTTTCATCTGGGGCAGTTCGTCCTACACATTCTACTAGTTAACTAGTGACCGGTGAAAGCATAGTAGGTGGTTGCCGTAAGAAAAGGCCACCTGCGTACGCTGTAGCCGGTTCTCTCTGTTTACTAACTGAGTGTCGACTAGCTGGCCTGGTGTTAAAGGTGGTACTTGGGTCACGAACTGACTCCTGTGAAATTCCATATAGTACTAATTTGTAATTAGTAACTTGAGGAAAAGTTAATAGGAAGTCAAATTAGTATCCATATAAAACTCAGTGGTATACAAGGAAGTGCATCGGGGGACCGACAGCTCATTTTATTGTAAGTCTAGTCCGGCGACCCGCCATCCTATACATTGCACAGCGTATAGGAAAAAGGGTGTCTTCTGGGTACGCCTAGCCAACCACTGCTGAAATGCCGCGCTCGACCCGCTCAAATAGGTCAAAGCCGCGTCCTGCCGAACCACCTGATCCTCCTCCCGCACACAACAAATCGATTACATCAAATACCAGCAATGACTTAACACACGCTATCACACCTGACTTTCCACCATTACCTCAAAAACCACTTTCACCGATCCCTATCTCACCTAATCAATACATACTACCGTCTCCTCTTACCTACAATATCCCTACACTTCACATTCCTGAAACCAACGTCACCACTCCGAAGATGAACGTCGCCACCGACAGTTTCGTCGAGGACCTGGTGACTACATTACCCATCGACCAAATCGACCGGTTGATCGCGCGTCTGCAGCTGTCCCGGTCTTCACTTATCGCCAATCCTTCTACATCAACAAATACCCTAGCACACCAACACCAACAAACATCCACCACACATACCACCAATATACTAACTACACCTACACCACAACCTACACCACAACCTACACCTCAAATTAGTATACATACAAACACATCCATCCCTCAACAAATCCCTTCCTACGCTACTGCAGCGCACTCTCCGAAACCACAACTTCCTCAAACAACTTCCCACAACCCAAACATTTTTAACTATCTCATTTCCAATATCCCTCTGGAAAAATCCCACACAACGTGATTTTTCAGAATCATAAATACCAGAGAATTACTCCTTAACCAAATCACCACTATAAAAGTTCTACCCACCGGTACCGCACACCTTACCACACCTCACCCGATAAATCATGTCGATGTCCAACGGCGACTCCGTGATGCTGTCGGGGATCCTAAAATCCAAATCTCTCCGAAGCACAATTCGAACCCATCAACCTCAAAAAATACCACTACCCGTACCCACAATCCTTTTATATGGTGGTCGTCAAGGGAGTTGACAGAATATACTCTGACGCCGAACTAACCATCCTTTTCACTATTTAAACATCCCTGTCATACGTCTCTGGCGCATCATCTCCAGAGAGAATAAACCCACCACCTATGTAAAATTAATCACCTCAAGTGAATCCAAATACACGGAGATGCTCGCCAGGGGCGTGTACTTTGACGGCCTCCGTATGACTGTGGAACTACCCTTTAATTCCAATCCTGTTCCTCCTGTACCCAAGTATTGCGCCAAATGCAGTGCTAACGGCATACCATTGCGGAGTGCCCGCAAAAACAGTATAGGTGCCCTACTTGTGGTCAAGACCACAAATCCTCTTCCTGCCCTACCCCACAAGCCCCTAAATGCCCTAACTGTGGTGGTGAGCATGCGGCCTATTCGGCCAAATGCCCACTCAGAAGGGAAATTCCTAAAACCCCCGCAAGAAACACCAACCCATAACTACAGATAAACGTGACCCACCTTACGAACTGTCTTCAGACATGAAGGCAGTGATGGAATTCACTTCCCTCATCCTTTTAACCTCCTTCCAGATAGGCGTCAGCTTATCCTGGATATTACAAACCGCATCTCCACTCTGATGTTCGGTCACAAGAGTACTCTTGTGGCTCATAACAACAGAGCCTCCATCCTTCCTGCCCCTCTCTAATGGACAGTTTCAATAGTGCTGTTAACTGCCAGGGTGTTCGGAATAGGCGACCCCTTATTAAACATATCCTTCAACATCATAATATCCAAATCCTAGCCCTCACCGACACCCTCTCAAAAACTGATCCAATTTTCCCGGTTACTGCACGGTACACCGTCCTAAATGCCAAATATCTCGCGGTATTGGCTTCCTTATTAAATATGGTATCCCCTTTTCCCCTCATGTTACACCTATGCACCTTAACCTCAATGATGTTGACTTCCTGGCAGTGGACATCCACCTAGACAATAACACGACAATTACAATGGTCTCTTATTACAAACATCCTCATCAGGACATGTCCGAGATTTTGTTCGATTATATCTCCAGCCTCTATTATTTCGGCGATTTTAACGCCAGACACGTTCAATTTGGCGACACCGCCACAAATAACGCAGGTAACGACTTCTCGGATATGCTCATTAATCTCCCTATTCATCGTATCCGTAATCGTGCGCCGACTTTTGTGGGTCACCAGGGCATGTCGATAGTCGATCATATTGTATGTACGTATGATGTGATCGATCTGTTAGATGACGAATGCTTTCTCGGTGACTCCATCACGTCGGATCACTTACCTCTACTGGTTAAAGAACAGATATTTACACCCACCCCTCCTGCACCACCCAAAGTAATAAGAGACTATAGCACGCTGACTGGGACCGATACAGAGCCTTTCTGTCAAATAACATTCCAGAGTTAGGCAACTTAGCACACACAGATGATATCGATTTAGGTATCACGGCCATCTCAAATCTGATAAATCAAGCAATTGATATATCAGTCCCTAATAAGGTTATCAACCCTAATAGGCCTCCTCTACCGCAATACATAATCAATAATATCAAACATAAGAGACGACTCCTACGTCAGTTTCAACGCACTCGAAACCCCCTCATCAAAGCAGAATATAACCGCATGTCAGCGGTGATCAAACTACAGGTGAAAGAGATGCAAGTCAGACAATGGCGGGCAGCCACCTCTAGTCTTGATTACCGTGACGGTGGTAAGTTCTGGCATAAATTCAAGTGCCTAACTAAACAAAAAACCAATAATCCATCTCACATTATTGTGAACAATCAAATCATTAATACACATCAACAAAAGGCCGAGGCCTTTAAATACCATTTACAAAACACTTTAATCACACCTAATAATCCTAGATTTGACCACGCCTTCCTGACTAAGACTGAAAGAGATGTAAACAGACTACTCGGCGCCCCTTTCGATCCTCAGGTGCCGCATGACCATCCCATCATGGCACCGGTGGATCAACAAACTTTCAAAAATTTTTGTCATATCGGCAAATCGAATTCACCGGGTCCTGACAACATTGCCAGGAGCTGCGTGAAACAATTTCCTCCGAGTGTCTACCTCTATTTAACAAATATCGTCAATGCCACTCTCAAACTCTGCTATTTCCCATCTCAATGGAAAGTAGCAAATACAATTATGCTCCTTAAAAAGGGCAAACCCCGCACAGATCCTAACTCTTATCGGCCGATTTCACTTACAAATGTTTTAGCAAAAGTCTTTGAGAGGATCCTAAAAGAAAAGACTCATTGACTTCACCAACGAACACAACATCATTCCCTCTTTTCAATTCGGCTTTAGAGAAGGGTGCTCTACTAATACGGCATTAACTGAGATTGTCACACACATTACTCAAAGTCTGAACGACAGCAAACTCGCATTAGGTATTTTCCTCGATGTTCAAAAAGCCTTCGATCAAGTCTGGCATGTGGGACTGATCAAGAAACTATTGAACATTGGACTACCAATTCCTTTCGTCAGACTAATCCAATCATACGTCTCTGAACGTCTGGTCCGAGTTAAGGAACGTGGTTATTTCTCCGATTCCTTTACTCCAACAGCCGGAGTACCACAAGGCTCCGTTTTGGCCCCTATACTTTACATAATATACAACAGCGACTTCCCTAATACTACACGTAACAGAACCACCACTCTACTTTACGCAGATGATACTGCTCTGGTAACTACAGCAACGAACGTTGATTCTGTTCTCAGGAATGCTCAAAATCACCTTAGACTAGTCGAAAACTGGTGCAGGCGATGGAGAGTGTCCCTGAATCCGAACAAAACTCAAATGATTCTTTTCAGACACCCTAATCACAGTGTACGCGCGGCCTCCTTTAACGAAAGAAACTATCTCACGCTATGGGGAGATCAACTCCAACTCCGTGATCAGATCGAGTACCTCGGTGTAAAGTTCACTCGAACTTTGAATTGGAGGGCCGATTTGAGCGCAGCCTGTGCCAAGGCTAGGAGCAGATTGAGTCTCCTCAATAGTTTGAGATGTAATTTCGGGGCCACGCACTCTAGAACATTAATTTTCACCTATAAAACTTTTATTAGACCTATTTTTGAATACCGATCAAACATTTATGCTACAATACCAAAACCAGTCAAAGAAAACCTATTAAGCCTAGAGCGGAGGATTCTGCGTAGAGTGAATGGCAAACGCAACGACTACCCTTCAGCCCTCATTCATCAACTATCTAATATCCAGCCCATAAATGAGAGACTACACTCTCTGAGCAGAAGTTGTACTACACGCACTATCCGGAGCCAAAACCTCAGAGCTCAACGCATCCTAAAAACTGTCTGCTCTTCCCGCGGCAATGTATTCACCAGACATCCTAAACCCAAAATCCCACACCTACCCGCAATTCTACTGGAACTCGCCAGTAACGAACTCCCTGATGAATACATTGACATACAGGAGGCAACTCCCCTCTATTTTCGTCGCATTCCAAGCTAAATTGCTCACTTCGAGCTTGCCTAGACAGGGGGGGATCGGTTTTCTGCGGTTTCCCGATCCCACTTGCAAATGATACCTGTCTATTCTGAGGATACAGCCGCAGCTGCCCTCACGCGTCGCGTTAACACATTTAACACATTTACTATTTAACATATTAATGCATGTATTTATACATATATTAATATTGCATTCTGTACATATATTAATTAACATTCACTAACTTCACTAATATTATTTTTTAGAAAACAATTCTGAAAAGAACCGACCACTACCTTTCTCCTCTGATTGCCCTGGCTGCACCCACCAGTGGACCACGAAGCAAAGAACCAGAAGCCAACACCAACAAACAAGAACCACATCCTGAAGAGGCAAGAGCCTATAACAGGATGCCAAAACCCCAAAACAAAAAGAAGTACCATACCAAAGACAGAGAAAACCAACGCAACAATGAAGTGTGTAATCGTCGGATTCACTCCCCGCCTCTCGACGCGTTAGTGTTCTGAGCTGTTGGACGTGAATCCCTGTCCTGGCATTTGGTTTTCACCTATGGCTGCGTTGAGTAGTTGAGTTACTGTGACCAAATGCCCATCTTGGTAGTTAGTATTCGCCTCTGGTTGCGTTGAGTAACTGAGTTACCGTTGCTAACTACCCATCTTCCTGTTCTTTTGTTTTCTTTTTTCCTTTTCTTTGTTCTCCTGAAGAAGCTACATATAATTGTAGCGAAACGTCGAGATGAACCCACTTTTGGGTCACTCACAAATGACACGGTCCAAACCCGGAAGACGAATAAACTATAATATATATATATATATATATATATATATATATATATATATATATATATATATATATAATATATATATATATATATATATATATTATATATTATATATATATATATATATATATATATATATATATATATATATATATAATCGATCCAGTGAAAGACGAAATTCATATTTTTATCGAGAACGCCATAAATAACTCCACATTTTTGGCATGCATTCTTGATGAAACAACCAATATTACTGAAAGGGCACAATGTTCAATAGTATGAAGATTAGTGGACACAAAAGGCGTTGTTCAAGAATATTTCTTGGGTTTTTTATCTAGGGGAAGACCGAAGTGCTCCAGCGTTACGTAAATTATTGTTTAGTGTAATTGGTAACTTTGACTGTAAAGTTAAATTAATTGCTGAAACCTGCGAATGAGCTAGTGTTATGTAGGGACAACTTAATGGACTTCAAAAATTAGTGAGAGATTTTGCACCATTAGCAATATTTACCCATTGTTTCTCTCACCGCCTCAACTTGGTTTTTATAGCAAAGTTGCTCCAACATTACAACAGTCAAAATAATTTTCTCAACACTTCAAGGTATTCCAGCTTATTTTCACCAATCGTCCAATCAGTCGTATTTTTTAAATAAAATACTTGGGAACCGGAAGGCGGAGAACGCTATAAAAAAAACCGGGATAATAATAAAGAATACTTGGAAAACGAATTACCACAAATAGTGAAGTAAGATGGAATTCAAATGCAAAAGTATATACTGTGTCGCAAAAAAGAAAAAAAATTGTTACAAGTCTTTCAGGACATAATGAATTGCCCAGAATCTAATGCAAAATCAATTAGGCAGGCAGATGGTTTTAAACGTAAGTTGGAGGATTTGGAATTTGTATTCTTATTAAATGTTTTTAGTAGGTAACTTCTGGACACAATTCAGTGTCCAGAAGTGTTGCAATGTTAAAGAGCTGGAGAAATGACCTTAACTAAATTTATTAACTAAAAATAAATAGTGTCAGAAAGTTTAATGAAAAAGGTATTAGTCGACAATATTCCTAAAACATCTTATCGTGAAGCAGATTCGTGAGCAGCTAGAGGAACGAGATAGAGATTCAAGTGATTCCAAAACTCATTATCAACAATGGAGACCATATTGAAATGATCAAAAAAACATTTAATACAATAGAAGTTTCTAAAAAGGATCGATGATAAATTCAACGAAACTTCTAAAATGATATAAACTTCAAGAAAACTGTAGAAGTTTCCAAAAACACCAATACGAAATTCAATAAATTGCAGGAAAATATAGATGGCCTAAAAGAGACAATCAAATAATTAGAAATCATAGTAACTAATGAGATAGGATGCGAGGCAGTAAGTCCAGGTCTGATAGTGACAAAAAATAGAGAAAAAATTAATTACACCACAAATGAGATTCAAATTGCCACCGTTATCTAGCTGCCCCTGACAACACTTTGGAAGAAATAGCAATAGTAACATTTGTTAATGGTTTGAAAGAGAAAATTAAAAAAAGATTTACGATTATTAAGATCGAAACTCTTTGATGAAACACTTTCTATCGCTTTGGAATACAAAACCATTAGTCAAATTTCACAAAGCCATCGAACAGAAGGATGAATGTTTGGAAAGGATGATTAAGTCATACAATGCTAAAGAAACGTGAGCCCATAGGTTGGCGAAATTAGCCACTAAAGAAACGTGAGCCCATAGGTTGGCGAAGTTAGCCACTTCATCGCTCTTGCAAGAAACAAACACAATGTGTTGGCGAAATTAATATGCCAGTAAGTATTGTACAAACAACTGTCAACCACAGAATATTAATTGCTGAATATCCGATTATTTTATATTGGAGAAAGTTGCAAAAAAAACTTAGGACCGAACTGTATGTTAAAAATCGAGTCCTCAATGTTGATGGTGAAGGGTTCCCCTTTCATGAAGAAAAATATGTTATAAGAGAAGGTGTAAAAAGATGATATTCTAATAATTAGAGTTATTGTGTACTGTAAGAAATTTCTAAGGATGAATTACTAATTCAGAGTAGTATTTCCATTTACCCTGAATATTATATTTACCCCTGATTAGAGGCAGATATGATCCTGACAATGTTAAACATGATGGAACTACTACATAGGACCAACATTGACTAGAAGGAGATCAGAATTATTCAGAATCTATACTGGAACCAAATGGCAAAGGTGAGGATTGATCAAGACCGATATACGGATGAATTTGAAATCCAGAAAGGTGTCCGCCAAGGCTGCATACTCTCTCCGATGCTTTTTAATTTATATGTTGAAAATATATTTGCGGAAGCATTAGAAGACACGGAGTTAGGCATTAAGGTGAACGGCATACCAATTAGCAACCTACGCTATGCGGACGACACAGTGATTATAACTGATAATTTGGAAGATTAGCAGTTATTACTTGATAGAGTGAATAGCATAGGTAAAAAATATGGCCTCAACATCAACATTGTGAAAACAAAATATATGGTCATTAGCAGAAACCTTCCAGAAAACCCGATAATATGCATAGGTGACGATCGTATAAAACGCGTGAAAACTTTTAAATACCTTGGCACCACAATCAATGACCAATCGGATCCACAACACGAGATAAAAACCCGAATACAAATGGCAAGACAAGATTTTGTGAAATTCAGACCGGTCCTATGTAATCAAAACCTAAATTTCGAAATACGCTACAAAAAGACATGTATCAACAAGCTAGCTTGAAGCATTTGAAATGTGGTCATTGAGAAGAATGATGCGCATACCTTGGGTGGATAGAGTTCGAAACGATGACGTCCTTAAGAGAGCCGACGTGGAAAGAGAACTCTTTGAATTAATTAAAAAACGTAAGATTGGTTACCTTGGGCACATATTGAGAGGAGCAAAATATGAAATACCACAGTTAATCCTACAAGGGAAGATCGAAGGTAGGAGAGGAGCCGGCCGCAAACAATTATCCTGGTTAAGGAATATTGAAGAATGGACAGGAATACCCAATACAAGCGAGCTGTGTCACGCCACCAATAACAGAATTCTAGTAATGAGATAGTCGCCTACGCACTTTAGTGTATGGCATGTTAAGAAGAAAAGGTGCAGATATGAAAAAAATATCAAATGTTTCTATTTTGATCTCTGTCTATGAGGTAAATAGAAACGATATGGAAATGGAGATAGGTCTTTAAGGCCCATAAATTGTTTCAAGTTTTAAATGCATTAATCTTATAATAATGTTAGATATGATACATTAAGAAATTTAAAGTTTAAAACAGTTTTTATTTATCCCATCTTATGCAGCCACTATACTACCCACGAAGTTGATCAAAGTTCAGCAAGTATGATAGTGTAGACACATATTTCATGCGACTTCGCTTCGTCTCTTTCTACTTCCCTTCTATGTCGATTTTTCGCGTCCGAGTCAAAGGGCCCGAAGTTCGAATATGAAGTGTCACACTACATTACTCGTCTTCACAAGTATGTAAAGAGTCACCTCGCCTCAATTAACTTCACTTCGGCACTTCGTCCAAAGAACTTTGATCGAGAGTGTAGACAGTGTTTTACAGCAATGTGAAACTAGGCATAGGAATCAACTAAGGGCCAATGAGACATTATAGAAATACTGATATGTCATAGCTGAACCAAAGTCAAAAGTACAAGTAAAGGTTATTAACTGAAACTATATACTAAGAAAGTGGAAAGAATTATTAATGTTGGATAAAATAATGAATGAAGTAAGATAAAAGTTGAAAGTAATAAAACCAATTCTAAAAATATTCAAGAAAGGCTTCTGATCTGATTTTGCTGTATTTCAGATATTAACTCTACACTGCTCAATGTATCATATATGAAGCATAACGAGAATTTACATGTATTACACAGTGAAATAACAGTAAGTCCAAAAAGCACTAAGTAACATATTCGATATATACCACTCTATAATATATAAACATTTTGTAACCTGACAATGTTATCTAATATTTAAAAAAACGAGCGAATTAGTCGGTTATCACTTAACCGTTGGGTTGATGATAACGCTGAGATTAAAAGAAATTTTATAGGTGGTCATTAATGAAAATTAAATGTACAAAATTGAGTTTTCTAGTTATTACATATCAACAAGTCATCCAGTATTAGTTTTATTCAGCATTTACTATTATTTTTAAAGGTATAGTAAAAAATGTTTGTATCCTTTATGATACATAATGTATTTTGGGTAGTATTTTAGATGTTTAGCTGGTATATGAAGAGGTCTTTATCAGATAAAGAATTGCAAGTTATAGTAGACTATTGAGATGATAGTAAAGATGATTGTAAGTGATATTGAAGTCTTAAATAATGATGTAGATTTAGAAAATATAGACATATCAAATATTCCAGTGGTATTTGAAGATGAGCTGAGTGGGTCAGAATTGGAAGATACAGCAGAAAACGACAGAGGATGACCACCTGGAAGTTCTATTAAACAGGATATACAATGAAAGGCAAAGAAAGGGCCAATAAGCTATATTCATCCAAAAAATATTTGAACAGATGCTGTAGGACAGAGTTTCCCCTTTTTGCTAAAAAATTTGTTCGCGACCCCCTACTCATTTATTCAATATTGTTTATTATTATTATTATTACCGAAATGTCCGAATATTACCGAAAATATCCCGAAATTTAGTTAAATATTTATGGTAGTAAGTTGTGAAAAAAAGTATAAAAAGGAAGACTAAAATGAGCAGGGAATTTGAATTTTTAAGGACAGATTCTAAATATTATAACTAATAAATAAAACTATCAGGAATAAAAGAAACTATTGCAGAAAATTATGTCAGATGTTTTCATACACTGAATAATTAGTTGGGAAACTGTATAATTATTTTAAAAATTGATTGATTTATTTATTTACATTCCTGCTAAAGAGTAATTTATCTTTAATTATGGCATAAATCATGATAAACAATAGGTAAAGTCAAGTGTTTCAGAGAGATGTCTTATATGGTTAGATTAATTTATATTATACTATATTGAAACTTACGACAATGACGTTATTAATTTTCTGTTGAATTAATAAACAACTATCTTTAGCCTTTTTCAAAGTTCTGCATGCTAGAATGACTTGTGCTTTTCTAGAGGCAAGTTCCTTGGCGATTTCAAAACCAATACCCGAATTTGCACCTGTTACAATGACCGTTTTTCCATCTAATTGGATGTTATTTATACATTTACCCCATTTTGATTCACGATACTTTCGTATTAAAGCTAAAATCAAAATTGTCGGAAAAATATAATAAACTAAGTAACCCATTATTTTGACAACTAAGATACATAAACAAATTCAGTCAGACATCTATTTTTTTTTCATACTGACCTTTACATTGCCTTTTACTGTATTTGGTAGCTAACCACTTTTCGTCAACATTTAATATACACGCTAGTTCCACGTAACAACATAGGCGGAGGAGAATAAAATAATAGAAGGAAGTTATACATGGCAGGATCTTAAAATACGAATAACCAAATACGATACGTGCATATTGTTCCCTAAATATATAAGTGATAAATAAAGTTTTTACAAACGATAGATTACAATACAAATACGTCTATTTCTAAAGACTCTTTTTCTTCTCTGATGTGAGTAGATATGACAATATACCCATACTGTACCAAGGTTATAATCCTCCAGAGCTTGCGAGCTCTTTGAAGCATGGCTTAAGTAACACTTTTCTTCTCACTGTACGATGCATCCCATGGGCACGATGGTGTTTTACTTCGGGATTGGGGATCACAGCATAAATCTAACCGTATGATAAACCATAAACCATTTGTATACATATGCTGGTGTACATGTGTGTAAGTGTATTTTGTGTTTCTGTGAAGGTGTGTCATCTACAATCAAAAATCTACAGTTAATGAAATGCTTTCCCATTGTCCCATATATCCATAGGACCTTATTAGCCATTAGGATTTACCGTGTAGGGGATGAGAACTTCGCCACCTAGTCTGTCTTGAATGGAGTCCTGTTCAGATTAGAGCTCATCCACAGTCTCAGATTGTAACAATGCTAAGGGCATCCAAAACAAATTTACCATATAGTATACACAATAATCTGCCTGTTAAATACTTATAACGAGAAAATCGCCAAGCTATGGAGATATTTCAGCATATCAAGTTGTCTATAATAGGACTTGGTAACATGGAAAGATTTCCTCTTCGAGAGCCAGAGATAAATTTTTTGATACCACAGATATCTGAGATTAGTGAATTATTTCGTTAGAAAGAGTGAGAGCCGTATGGTTTATAGCTAGATAATAATAGTAATAATAATATAAGTAGCAGTATAACAGAGGAAGAGGATACAGAATGGGAAACAAAGAATTCAAAATACTCTGTTACGCAGAAGACGCAATATTGATAGTCCAAGACGAAGATAATCTGCAAAGATTGATCCACATATTTAATATAAGGGCAAAAGAATTTAATATGACAATCTCATCTCAGAAAGCTAAAACAATAGTGGTCAGCAAAGAACCAACCAGATGTAAAATATAAATTAATGGGATCAGTATTGAACAAGTAATGAAAATAAAATATCTGGGAATTACACTGTCTAGCTATGGTGAGAATGGATCTGAAATAGACTGGTGGGATGCCTTAACACTGTATGGCGAAACAGGCACATTAACACTGAGATAAAATCAAGAATTTATAAAGCCAGTGTAAGACCAATAATGACATATGCAATAATCAGAAACAAGACCCGACACGACACATCCACAACGCAAAGTCTACTGGAAACGGCAGAGATGAGAGTACTGAGAAGAATTACAGGAAATACGCTGAGAGATCGAAAGAGAAGTGAAGACATTAGAAGAAAATGTGACCTACAGGGTATAAATGAATGGACACAAAATAGAAAAAAAGAACGGAATAACCACATAAGCAGAATAGAGGAGACCCGGGTCGCCAAAATAGCAAGAGATAAGTCACCAATCGGCAGAAGTATCGGACGACCGCGCAAAAGATGGAGTGACAACCTTCTATAGAGGTATTAATCCGCCAATGAACAAGCAGAATTGATTATAAACAGGAAGAAGAAGAAGAAGAAGAAGAAGAAGAAGAAGAGAAGAAGAAGAAGAAGAAGAAGAATAACACAGTTGGGTAAGTAAATAATAAAAAATTTACTTTCGAATTCTGCATTTAGTAACATGTGCACGGATTTTTATTTTGACACCAACGGAGTGTCAAAGGGACCAAGTATGATACTAATAGCATCGTTCTAATTTTTTAATCCTATTACTTATATTGTAGATATAAATAAACTTCGTTTCACATTACATACAAAAAAGAAATATGAAATATAGCTTGTTTCAAAAACAATTCAGAAATATCAAACTAGAGAGGCACTAAGCGTTCTGCCTAAATTTTGATTATAGCGGGCATTAGTTATTTATTATATATAAGTTTTATGAATGAAAATTAAGACTACATGCGCCTATGTAATTTTTTGAATTCGATATTATTTAAAATGCTACTAACTTCACACTAGTAAAATGGTATACCATATGGACTATGGCTGTCTATGGTAGTTCAAATGCTTTAAAAATATTATCTTGACGTAGTATTGATTGACGTGTTTAAAAACCATAAAAGATTAAAAACATTGAAAATGAGACCCTCTTTAGGTTCAATTTTAACAGTATTATTTTTTATATTTATTTTAAAATCAATGTATAGTCTTTTTGGAATATTCCAATTACCGGTATGTGAAAAGGGAGACGTATGTTATAAATCGTATTTAAATTCTAATCCAAAGTTAGATTTAGTTGTGTTTCTATCGGATAATTCAAAATCAGGAAATTTTGATAAAATTTTACACTTAAAAGAGTTTGATTATTTCTCACCGCTTGAAAAGTAAGTATCTTCCTGTTATCAAAATCGGTTTTATTTAAGGAATGGTTCAAAAAGTTTGACCTACTAAAACCAAATAATATTTCGATTTTTGATCCATTTGTATCAATTTATTTATTTTTTCCTTATACAATATATAAATGTATTTTCTTTGATCTCATGTGAATACTTTGAGATAATTCTATACAGTGTTTCGTGATAATTGTGCATAACTTGAGCTTGTACACTAAGTTTGTCCCAAATCAGTCTGTTTAGTTTTAATAGTTCTTATATTATAACTATGGAACTAATAAACACCCATTTTTTTACATCATTCGTAAAATATTTCAATATTATGGGGGCAGAAACACTATTAAAAAATCGAATTGACTTTATAACAATGCCAAGTATGTACCTATATTAACATTTTAAAAATGTTTTCTTAGGAGTCTTTGTTAAGGTATCCTATAGAGAAATCAAAACTGAGATACATAAACAATTTGGAAGGAAAAATAAATAAAATTGAGATTGAACTAAAGAGAAAAAATGCCACAATTAGAGTTCCTATTTTAACCAAGACTGTGGTTCATAAATCATATAAGACTAATGGTGACTAAGAAGAATGAAACCAACAGACAAACCCAAATTATTTTAAATCCTGTACAATCTTTTACGAGAATAACATAATCAAAATTGGGAAAATAAAGATTATATTCTTGTTTTAACACCACCATAAAGTATTCAGCAACTTAACTATAAAACATGAAATTCAAACCAGAAATAAGGTTTTTATTTTTTCCAGATTGAGTCAATCTGGGACATTAGTATATTTTTTGAAATGTTTCAATGTTTTTACTGTTTGCTAAATATTAAAATGGCAAAGATATAATGGATCTAATTTTTTGCATCTGAATGTATATACAAATTTTAAAGGCTACCTTTAATTTTAAATATATAGCGTGTTTTTACAAGTAATCTAAGATTGATTAAATGCAACTGCTTTTAAACACACACTTGGTCTCATTAAAATTTAATGCTCTATATTGTAATTATTTTCAGACAGTTAACTCTTGAAATATCAAAACCAGCTCGCAATAATGGCTCCCTCATCATACACTCAGTACTTGTTCCATCCCAAAGAATACACACAGATGATCTAAAGGAATTAGTAGATGCACCTGATTCCACTTATATTAAAAGTAGACTTACCAAATATTCCATTCCAGTAAGTGCCTCATTTAATCTACTCAAAGAAAATGGAAAAACTCTAACTTGGAAACCTGTTACTCACCTCCGTTCCAGGTAACAAATTTTCATACACTTTTTTTGTTGTTGTGAGGTATAAATTGTGGATAAAAATGTATTTTTTGGCTATCAGGATTTATTGTAAAGTTCCAGGTTTTTTTTTATATTCCCAAAATGATCTAGGTATTATTAACTTTCATATATTCTAGTATGAATGTTTTGGACTTAATTAACCCTAGAACCACAAGGTGGAGTTTGCGAAATGTTAACAACAAGGTGGAGTCATGTAAGGCCACTAAACTCCCTCTATATATTTCAATTCCTGCTATTTATAACTTTAGTTGTTATGGTAAAAAGTGTGTTTAATCGGTTTTAATTAACATTTCATACTAAAATTAAGATTTATTAACACCACAGTTATAAAAATTATGATTAGAAAATTAAAAAATGTGCCGTATTCGTACTCATATATACCTAAAGAAAATATGTGTCACCAATGGTTTTTATCATGGTGTCTATTAGAAATGGTAAAATAAAAAACAAGGTACATTTTTTACAAAAAAAGTCATTTGCAATCTACACAAATGCTAAGGCGAAATTCAGCATGTACACTTTTATGGCAATGTTCACATTTATTTAAAGCCTTTTTGTTCTTTTTTTGGTGGCAAAAGTCACATCAGACTAATGAGTCCTTTCACTTCTAATTCTGAGCAGTTTCTTGTTCTTTGCAATTCAGGGATTTATTAATATTATTCCCAATTTCACTTGGGAGGCATGCATTGGTCATTCTTTCTTTCAAATAATCTTCTGCGAGGGAATAGGATAGATCTTTCAGGAAATCGGACTGTTTCCGTAATTTTGTTTTACAGTTACATTTTTATCTTCTTCTTCTTCTTCTGGTCCACTCCATAACTGGAGGTTTGCGATCACTACATCAAAATTTTTTCTATTCTTCTCCACTCTTAGTAATTGTTGAACATCCATGCCTGTCTAAGTTCTGATATTGTGAAACCATGACATGGCTCTTCTGCCTACACCTCTTTAGCCCTTCTATCTTCTCTTTAATTATTATTCTTACTGGTGGCTCTACTTATTATGTGGCCTAGTTACAAAGTCTTTCTTTTCTTTATCATTGCCATAAATTTTAACTATCTATTGATGGTGTTTAATACTGTTCAATTCATAATGTGTTGGGTCCATGATATTCTGAGAATTCTGCAATACAGTCACATGTCAAAGGCTTTTAGGCGTCTCATAGTATTTAATTTTAAGTCCATACAGAAGGACTGACCAAATGTAGCATTTAATATCTATAATTCAGATGTCTGAGCTTAGTTTTCGGTTATAGATAATTTGCTTCTATTTATTGTACATGTTCCTAGCCTGTTCTATTCATGTTTTTATTTTTATATCTGGATCTCATTTATCGTTTAGTACTGGTTCTAAGTATCTGAATTTGTGAAATTGTTCTAATTGAGTGTTATTTAGGTCAATGGCACAATTTTGTCAGTTATGCTAATCACCCTTACTTTTGTTTATTGTCAGCCCCGTTACTTCACTTGCATTAATAACTCTGTGTCATATACATTGCAAGTTTTCCATTTTTTCTGATATCAAAATGGTATCGTCTGCATATCTGATATTGTTAATATATTTGCTGTTTATGTTTATACCAATTTTGGCGCCGTCAAGTTAAAGAGAAATGGAGACATGACACAAACCTCTTTGTATAAGAATGCTTTTAGTAGTGTGGTTAGCGTATTTTAAGGTTACTACTTGGTTCCAATAAATGTTTTGAATTATTTGGAGATCTTTTCCATCTAGCTTCATTTTCTGTAGTTCATACAACAATTTTTATGCTGGACTCTATCAAAAGCCTCCTGGTAGTCGATGAAACACAGATATACTTTTCTGGTGATCAAGGCATTTTTGAATGTGTTTGAGTCGAAGATTTATATATCGCATACATAGCATACATTATACATAGCATGCAAAATTCGAAGTGGTCACCTTCGAGTTTTTCTAGAGACTGTTGTTAGATGACAAAGTGGATCAAAAGTATCAAAATTATTTCAGGTTTTTTTGTTTTTTAGTCAATGTTTTTTGTTGTGTGTGTTCTTAGGCACTTAAGGAAGTTATTTGCCGTCTTCGTCAAAAACAATCAAAGATGAATCAATATGTTTTCCGTTTGTTTCCACAATTGCTTTGGAATATGAGGTTTATTTTTTCTCATTGTTCCTACCGGCGTTAAATTCTTTTCCTATAATTTTTCTGTCTAAAGGGAGGATGAAATCCATTTAGTATCCATCTTCTTTCTTCTTTATGTGCCGTCTTCTACCGAAGGTTGGCGACCAGCATTACGATAGGTTTCTCTGTTTTGTGCCGCATGAATTATGTTCGCAGCTTCTGGTATTTGAAACCATTCTCTCAAGTTTCTCAGCCAGGATTTCTTCTTTCTGCCCAAACCTCTTCTACCTTCAATCTTGCCTTCCACGATAAGCTGTAGCAGACTGTACTTATCATTACGGAACACATGGCCCAGGTATGACGCTTTCCTCCTTTTAACAGTTGTTAACAATTCCACCTCTTTACCCATTCGTCTTAATACCTCTGTGTTGGTCACTCTGTCTGTCCAAGGTATTCTCAGTATGCGTCGATACAGCCACATTTCTAGAGCCGCTAACTTCTTTATAGTTGCTGCTGTTAACGTCCACCCTTCTACGCCGTAAAGTAGCGTAGAGAGTACGTAGCATTTCGTGGCGCGCCATCGGAGGTTAATGCTTAGGTTGCGGTTGCTTAAGAGCTTTCTCATTTTGATGAATTTGGATCTTGCTATTTCAATTCGGATCTTAATCTCTACTTCTGGGTCCCACTTGTCATTTACTGTATATCCCAGATATTTAAATCGGTGTACTCTTTCAATACGTTCGTCTTCAATATGCAGGTCGATATGTTGAAATTTTTTTTTACTGATCACCATAAATTTAGTTTTCTTTCTATTGATCTTCAGTCCAAATCGGCTGCCAGTTGTATTAACTCTATGTAGCATCATCTGTAAATCTTCGATGTTATCGGCCAGTATAATAGTATCATCTGCATATCGAAAATTACTTATTGGTACGCCATTAATCTTGATGCCCTCATTGTACTCTTCTAGTGCCTCTAGAAATATTTGTTCCGTGTACAGGTTGAAAAGCAGTGGCGAAAGAATACAGCCCTGTCTTACCCCTCTAGAAATGGTTATGTTTTCACTCACCATATGTCCATTCTTCATGTGGGCTGTTTGATTCCAATATAGATTTTTTATAATCTGGATGTCCTTAGTGTCAAGTCCTGAAAGACGTAATAGTTCTATGAGTTTGTCATGTTTGATAGTATCGAATGCTTTCTCATAGTCGATAAAACAGACGTAAACATCTTTCTGTTGATCCAGGCATTTTTGAATCAAAACTTGTATTGCAAAGAGGGGTTCTCGAGTTCCAAAACCGCATCTAAAACCGAACTGTGTTTTACTTATGCTGTGTTCTAATTTTGCTCGTATTCTGGAATGGATAATACGCAAAAATACTTTAAGGGTGTGGCTCATTAAACTTATAAGGCGATATTCACTACACGTCTTAGAATTATATTTCTTGGGAAGGGGCACAAATGTAGATTTCAACCAGTCCGATGGAATTTGACCAGTATCGTATATCTTATTAAACAGTTCCAATACTACATTCAGGTTGTTCTCGTTAAAAACTTTTAAGAATTCGACTGGTATTTCATCGCATCCTGTTGCTTTCCCATCTTTCGTTTGATCTATAGCTTTTATCACCTCACTTTTCAATATTTTTGGTCCATTCAGATCAAGAGTGTTCGTAGAAATATGACGATAATCCGTAAACAAATCTTTTATGTAGATTGCCTAAGTCTGTAACTGTTCTTCTTTATCTACAATAAGTTTATTGTTCTCGTCTATTAACCTACCAAACTGTTTTTTCTTGTAAGTATAAGTAAACTCCTTGATTTTTTTATGCATGTTAAAACTATCGTGTCTTCGTTCTAGCTCTTCTATCTCTTGACATTTTTCTTGCAACCATTTCTCTTTGGATTCTTTTATCTTTCTGCTGACAGTTCTATCCAGTTCTTTATATTGTTCGGGATTATTCTTATTTTCCCTCCTTCTGTCCATAAGGTGTAATATTTCATCTGTCATCCACTCGTTCTTCTTCTTCCGCTCGGAGTCACCAATTACTTCTTTTGCACCGTTGCATATAGCGTCCCTTAAGTTGATCCAGTCTCTTTCAATATCATCAGTGTTGGTTGTTAAAGCAACATTACTATTAATGCTATTTGTAAGCTTGGCTTTTATCTCAGGATTTCTAAGTTGAATCCATATCTCATATCTTTTGTTATTCTGTTTCTGGATTATGGTTTTTAGTCTTACTCGTAATTGGGCTACAAGAGGATTATGATCAGAGTTTATATCAGCTCCAGGATATGTTTTGGCTGATATTATTGCGTTACGGAATCGTTTGTTAATTGTTATGAAGTCTATCTGATTTCTAACGATGTACCCAGACCTATCCTGTGGTGACTTCCAAGTGTACAATCTTCTTACTGGTAGCTTAAACAAAGTATTTGTGATAATTAAGTTTTTCTCCTGGCAAAACTGTATTAGTCGATCACCTCGTTCATTTCTTGTTCCCAACCCATACTTGCCAACTACGTCCACTGACTTCGCCTTTTTCCTATTTTGGAGTTGAAATCTCCCATTACCATGGTTATGTCTTGTTTCTTTAGGTTTTTTATGATGTCGTCTAACTGTTCGTAAAACTCTTCAACTTCTTCGTCCGTACTCTCCGATGTGGGAGCATAAACCTGAATTATATTTATGTCTAAGGGTGCGCACTTAGCTGGATCAACATGCAGCGTTCTGAATATGGAATAAAATTTTTTTATTCATAATTAGTATCCATAGCTTGTATAAATCGATTACGATTGAGTCAAAAAATTTTCCATTTGTAACACAAATGTTCATATTATTTTCTAGTGACACGAGAAATTTTGTTAGTTTTTATTATATGTACTTAATAAGTATGTTAAAAATATATTCGAAATAAGTTTATTTTTTGGTTCCTGAAAATTTTAAAATTGGCATTTAAAACGTTTTTATAGGAAGCTACGATGTCAATTTAATTGTTTGATGTAATTATTAATCAACGACTTAAATTTAAACTGACTAATTAATAGATAATCATGAAAATCGGGCGTTATAAATATAAGGCACTTTGAAAACAGTTGCTCCTCTATTTTAGTAGTTTTTATTAAATAATTAGTAGAAAATTTGTTACACTTTATTTTTATAAGTTTTATTTTCTTTTCAGATACGCTGTGATAATGTGCACTGATGAAGTGACTGTTCCCCATTCAGCCATTCCTATGGAAATAATAAGAGATTTTAGAGTAAATAGACAGCGGAAGTTTCTGCCACTTTTCCATGTTGATGTTCTCAACATGAGAACACGAGATCTTGTAGAAATAACACCTGAAACAACTTCATTGAATTTCACTTATATATACACACCATCGTCTTTTGGAAAAATGAGATTTATATTACAAATCGAAATAACTTTAAAACAATTTTTAGACTTAGGTTTTACTGAGAAGGATTTAGACGAAGTTAAAGGGGTTTTTGCTGATACTAATTTACATTTGTTATGTGCTACGCTCTTCATTGGAAGTGTTCATGTAAGTGAAACAAAAGGAATCATATTGTTTATTGCTAATTCTACTCCTTTCCATATTCATAAATTTATATCGCCACTTTTTGTTAGCATTTTTCAGAGGCACTATACGTGAAATCAAATCTTGTCTTTCTTTTATTTCGATATACTCTTTATGAGTACTAGAAACCAATTCGCCGAGGATTTTTTTCTTAGATTGCTTGTGGAATGCAACTTTTAGATTCTCTATATATTATTTTTCATCTTTTAGCATCGTCTGTTTTGCCTTGCAATTCTTAGAAGGCACAGATTAAAGCAAAAATCTGAATTTTGGTTTCGTCAATAGAAATCTTGGGATTTCTACTTTCGAGTTATAAATGTTATCTTTGGTCCTCACTACTCATATGTCCGTTTCAAGCGATATCTTTCAACTACTACTACATTTCATCAAGTTTTTTATATTTTCATCGAACTGTGTTTGAAGATGGATGTGGTGGATGGTGTATGGAAAGGATGAAGTTACACATTATATTATTATTTCAGTGATCGAATATCTTCATGGTGATTAGTATTTTATTAAATAATATTTCACGTATATTTATACTCTTGGATAGTAAAATTTGAATATTTTATATAATTTGGTATAAGTGCTCGGTTCTTTCCTATTTTATAATTTTTGATATATGTGATTATTTAATCTTTTAATTTCATCACGTTTCAAATGATTCATTCATTCAAATGTTTCAATATACATTATTGTCTATATTTTTATTGGTCTTAGTTCAATATTGCGTTTTAGTATCCTGGATTTTGGAATTTGCTTACTTTATCTTCCGATGTATTTTGTATATTGTGCCTATCATGAATTGCTTTTGTATTTTAGGTATGTTTAGTTTTTGTATTTTCACAATTTCTTTTTTTTTTAGTTTTTGTTGGCATTGTTTTGTTGGAAAATAAGGAAATAAATATAATAGCCGTACTCAGTCATTAATAAATTTCACATTGTACATGTATATGTATTAAATCTACAAATTCAACTTTTAGCTTCTTCTGGATTTCTTGACATTCAAGAATGACGTCAGTTTTTGGAAATCCCAGACATCTATGGCAGGTTTATCGACCAGAGCTGTACTGTGGAGAGCGTTTTCACAAACTATTGTTTTTCTGTTTCTTTTAGATGAGGGAACCTCCTTATTGGTTCTTATTCCAAGCGGTATCGGAACATTAATTGAGGTAAGGTTTTAATCACATCTCGATAACTTGTAAAAGACTTAAGTTTAAAAAACGCAAAACCTTCTGCAATCTCTTTTTGTAGTTTTGGAAAGTTAGTAAAGTATTTAAGACTACTATTTCATGGAGGGGATTAAAGCTGAATAAAACACAAACTGAGACTGATGAAGAAAAGAAAACTAGAGAATATGATGAAGAATGTATGAGATACTTGAGCTATCTTCTGTATCCTTTGTGTATATCAGCTGCTGTCTACTCATTGATATACCAGCCACACAAAAGGTAAGTAAATCGCTTTTTTTATAAAAAGGCTCTTGTCCTTATTTCGAATTATTTGAGAAATAAAAATCATTTCATTTATATTAAGAAACTTTGACTCTTACCAGAAAAGTAATCTATAAGATACGAGTGGCACAGAGAGAGATGGAGAGGCAATGTTGAATATATCCTCAGAAACAAAGTTTCAGATCAAATAGTTAGGAGAAAAACTGGTGTTACGGATGCCATTAAAAAAATTGCAATGCTGAAATGCAACTGGGCAGGACATGTTGTCAGAGTCAGAAATGGAAGATGGACCAAGAAAATTTTAGAATGGAAACCTAAACACGATGCTTATCGTAATCGAGGATGTCCTCCAACAAGGTAGTCGACGACATCAAGTGCATCCTCACAACTGGATTCAATGTGTTCAAGATCGGATGCAATTGAATTATTACGTGAGGCCTATGTTCAGCAGTGGATCCAAAATGGCTAATGATGATGAATAACTGACTCTACTAAAATGTTTCCCTTCTGAATAAGTATTTCATTTGAACTAGTAAGTTTTTGAAACCAACACACAAAATACAAATTCTTTATTTTCTTTCTGACAAACATAGTTTGTATAGAATTAGTCATAAATATACATTGCTAAAAACTAACCACTAAACTAGACTAAACAAGACATGAAATGAATTTAACAGCTAAATGAAATACAGCTAATATCTAAGATCTAAAAAATTCTTCGACTGTATAAAACACTTTCTCACATAAAAGATTCCGCTTAAATACATTTATCGAACTGGTGGACTTTACAACTGTGGGCAAATGATTAAATACCTGTGGCCCGTATACCTTGGGCGATTTAAATTTAATGTTGCCTTTTGAAAATGGTATAAAAAGTTTATTACAATATCTAGTATTTAAGCTATGCATATAACTACTCGTTTTAAACTGATGTAAGTTATTAAAAATAAAAACACATAATTCAAAAATGTATAGACACGAAAATGTTCAAATTTTATATTTTCTAAAATATTCTCTACAACTAGTTAGTCGGGAGACACCAGCGACACAATGCAATATTTTCTTTTGTATGACGAAAATACTATTTGCATAACCAGACATACCCCAAAAACATATCCCGTATCTTAGCCTGGACTCCACGAGTGCATAATATATCATAATTAGCTGATTTTCCGTCAAAATATATTTTAAATTTCTAATTAGATAGTTAGTGGAATTCAACTTCAAAATAACCGCTCCACAATGCAACTTCCTATCAAAACTTTCGTCAATCGTTATTACCAAAAACTTGCCTCACGACACCGTAGCTATTTGCATGTTGTTAAAATTAAACTGAAGATTTTCCAGGTATTTTTGTTTATTGTGAAAATGTATAATTTGCGTTTTTTCTGCATTAAGATGCCACGAGTTATCACAAAACCAAGAATATAAAGATGAAAGAAAATCTACATCGATGTTGTAGGATTACGTTGGATTTGATAGATAGAATAATTGACGTATCATCCGCATATATAGTGAAATTTACTGCTCTGTCCACTTGTACGATGTCGTTAATGTGGACTATAAAGAGAATTGGTCCTATTATAGATCCGTGGGAAACAGCCATGTTTGTAGTAACAAGACTAGATTTACAACTGGTCACACAATCCTCGATCCTCATCTGCAGGCTCACATATTGTTGTCTATTGTTTAGAAATGACAATCCACTGCAAAGAATTTCCTGTAATAGCTATCTGTTTTAGTTTTCTAAATAACATTTCATGGTTGACACAGTCAAATGTCCTACTAAGATCACAAAATATTCCAATAGGACATTCGCCTGGATCAATCAAACTGATTAAATGAGCACAAAATGCATGGACTGCCGTATTAGTAGATTTATTTTCTTGAAATCCATGTTGATTTATAGTTAGGATAGTATTGTTATTTAGATAACTATTTAATCTCTTTAAATATCCATACTCAAATACCTTTGAAAATATACTGGGAATTGTTATAGGCCTATAATTGCTGACCAGTTTTGGATCTCCTTGTTTAAAAATGGGAACTACTTTGCCTGTCTTTAAGTAATTAGGAAAATCCCCATTGCAAAAAGACAAATTGGTGAGATAAGTTAAATGATTAATTATAAAAGGTAAAACCTTTTTCCCAAAAAAAATGCTGTTATCTCGTCAAAACCACTTGAGGATTTGTTTAAGTTTACTCTGCAGGAGTTCCTGCCCAGTAAATGGGTACGGTACAACTGAAAGAAATTTTCATGATCTGTAATAATTGACTGACTGTTGTTTTGATTTTTTTCCTTATTAATGGAAAGCTATTATTAAAATGATACAAAAATATATTTATAAAAGCTTGAAATGCTAGATTAGTATCTAAGATTCCATAAACATTATTCCAGTTTTTGTTAATGAGGTTAACTATAAAGTGATTTATTGATTCCTCGCCAAATTGTCTTTTTTGTATACAGTATGACAATTCCGTTTCAAAGTAAAGTTCTACCAAAACTGTTCTGTGATGTGATACAGTGTTGTCAAGTAAACATGACAAACCGGAGTTCGAGAAATTTACAAATACTTTATCTAATGTTGTATTCAGTAAAATTCAGTAAAACATTGAGTAGATTAACATGGTCGTTAGTCATATTTCTGGTATCTACATTAACTTCACCACATTACAAAACGTATATTTGTTTGTTTGTTTGTTTGTTTGTTTATTTAACGGGATGAACCCTTTTTCCTTACAAAAATTACAATATACACATATAATTAACATATAAACTGTAGTCATATATTACAATTTATTATTATAGTCATATATTATATTATATATTATAGTCATATATTACAATATTTGGTTTATATATACGTTTAAAATACCTTCGAGGTTATTCAAAAAAATACTTAAATCACCAGATGGTGATCTGTAACAATTTAATATTACATGAGTTATTTTTCTGTCTTTGAAAAAAATAATACAGAATTCAGAATGTTTTTCAACACAATATTGCTTTAGCCTAGAGTTGAGTTTGCTATTAAAATTAAGACCTTTTTGAACCCAAATTCCTACGCCTCCTCCTCTTATGGAGTTACGTCGCAAATAACAACTTGCTAGGATAAAACCTTCAATGTTGACGTTCCCAATAGAATCATTTGATTTCCATAATTCCGTTAAACCGATAATATGTATGCTCTTATGAGAAGTAAGTTCTAAAATAACATCACAAATTTTATTGTATTATTGTTTTGTAGAGTTTTACTTTTGTATTTCCTGATATAACTGTAGATTTAAAAAGGAGATTAAGACCAAAACAGCATCTATTAGCCGTGCAAATTTTGCAGTTTATCTTTGCGGTAGTGTCATTTTCAGTATTGACGAGCGTTCCCAGGTATACAAATTCGTTAACTGCAATAATATTACTTTAACCTTTAATTGTGACTTATTCACATTTAAACAGTAATTTCTTTAAAATGACAAAAGAAAATAGCTTCAGAACAGTATATTGCAAAATAAGAAGGGCGCCATCTTATTTTGCAATTTAACCTGAAACTTATGAAGGAACTCAAGATTAAATAAACTAAACAGATTCGACACTTCGCTCGAAGGCATTAGAAAAACACGTCAGAAAACATCAAAGAATTATCAATATATATATATATATATATATATATATATATATATATATATATATATATATATATATATATATATATATCGACTGGCTTCATTTTCAGATGGCGTCGTAGCGTCTTTATGAAGTTATTTTATTATTATTTCTTATTGATGGAAAATATTTATTTTCGCGTTCTGCGCTTCTGCAGAGTCGCTCAGATAAGTCCTGTTAGGACGATATATGTGTAAGCGAATAAGCAGAGGCATTATACGTGAAATCAAATCTTAACTGTGTGCCTTTATGTTTGTTTACTCTTTATGAGTAGGTATAATAAACCAGTTCACGAAATGTTCTTGCTTATATGAATCTATATGCCATGGAATGCAATTTTAGATTCCCCATGTCGGTTCATTCATCATGTATTTTGCCTTGTAAATTGTAGAAGGCATAACTTTTAGCAAAAATCTGAATTTTGGTTTCGACAACCAAGAAAATGTGCCTATCTTCTAGAGATGTTGATGTAGATCAGTTGACGTTAGACCAGTCCACTTCCTAAGATTGGCCAGCCAGGATATACGCCTACGTCCAGGGCCTCTCTTACCCTCAATCTTGCCTTGTAGAATCAACTGTAGAAGTCGGTATTTATCATTACGCATGATGTGGCCGAAGTAAGCCAATTTTCTGTTTTTTATGGTGTTAATAATTTCTTTGTCTTTTCTTAGCCTCTGGAGAATATTTATGTTACTTGTGTGGTGTATATATGAGACCCTCAACATACGTCGGTAGCACCACATTTCAAATGCCTCTAATCGTTTTATGGCATCTTCTGTAAGGCTCCAGTTTTCTACTCCATTGTGGTGTCCTGGGGGTATCCTTACAGATCTTTAATGTGGTAGTCATCCCGTGGCTTTTCACATCTCAATGCCGTTGGCTAATTTAGCTCTTCCGCCTTTGAAGTCAATTTCTCAGTCAATTCCCTAGCAGCCATTGGGACGCGCCGTGTTGGGGTTGAGAACTACCCCCCTCCGAATGTGTTTCCAAGAAGTACTGAAGAGCCCTTACTTAATTCAGAACCACTCCTTGGAAACTACACCGACACGGCTGGTGGTTTCATTCAGTTTCAGTTCAGTTTTGGTTTTACGTTATATTAATTCATCCTACCTATTGTTTCTGTATATAATTATTGTTTTTAAACACAAAATAAATTACGAGTAAATGCTTAATTTTTTTTATTTTTTAGTTGGTATTCGTGGACAATAAATAGCCTAGTGAACGGAGTTTACGCATTTGGTTTTATATTCATGCTGCCCCAACTGTTCATCAACTATCGCCTCAAGTCTGTAGCAGCCCTGCCTTGGAGGGCTTTCACCTATAGAGCATTTAACACTTTTATAGACGATATCTTCGCCTTTATCATTACAATGCCTATTGCACACAGGGTAGCTTGTTTCAGAGACGATGTCGTCTTTTTGATTTATTTATACCAAAGATGGTAAGTAGTGTTTATACGATAGTTACGGTCATTTGTCCATGAGTATATACGATAGTATATCCTCATGGACAAAAATTTGATATAATTTGTGTTGTGACAATATCTTAAAAATAATTAGGAAAAAATGAATGTAACCTCATTATTTACATTCAATTTAAAACTGCTTCATGGTCAGTCAAAATATGAATAGAAAGTTAAACTTATGACAATAATAAATACACGATTTGCAATTCTGAGATCATTTAATATGTCATTATTAGGTATCTACAGGTTTAGGTAAAACAAAGTGAAAGAAATGACAGGTATAATATATATATATATATATATATATATATATATATATATATATATATATATATATATATATATATATATATATAGAGTTTGTATAACGACGCTAAGAATACAATTCTTTGGAGGGTAACTTTCGGGAGAGCGTCAAAACAAGGATCAGCTAGAGATGGTATAAGCCAGTTTGGTGTAGAACTTTATTCTAAATGTGAAATTTTCGGTGATATGTTGTCACCTTCATCAGCACATTGAAAATGTTCAGTTGGTCCTAGAGGTGAAGAACACTGTCACAAACATGTTGAAAATATTAAAAAATACATTTAAAATTTTGAATAAAAACATTACAACACAACAGGGTATTATTTAAAATACAAACACAACAAAAATAATGTAATGTAATTTTTAGATTTTTGTTGTGTTTGTATTTTAAATAATACCCTGTTGTGTTGTAATGTTTTTATTCAAAATTTTAAATGTATTTTTTAATATTTTTAACATGTTTGTGACAGTGTTCTTCACCTCTAGGACCAACTGAACATTTTCAATGTGCTGATGAAGGTGACAACATATCACCGAAAATTTCACATTTAGAATAAAGTTCTACACCAAACTGGCTTATACCATCTCTAGCTGATCCTTGCTTTGACGCTTTCCCGAAAGTTACCCTCCAAAGTATATATATATATATATATATATATATATATATATATATATATATATATATATATATATATAGACATTTAGATTTATATTTCTTAAATCATCTTCAGAAATCATTAAAATAAAGAAAATACTTGAAACAGTTAAGTAAAATTACAAATTCGATATTGTTATGTTTATGAATGAATGATAATGCAACAATTAATATATTAGAGTCTTACGTGATGGCACTTGGTAACTATTATTTAAGTTAATAATAAATGAACGAAAGTATGGATTCTCTAACTGAATGGCTAAATAATTCTTAATGAGAACTTTTACTAAACTATTATGTACTTCTCGAGTTTTTCTGTCTGATAATGGTCGTTTAACAAATGAAGCCAAGGAAATTTGCGGGTTTAAATTTATTTTAGGTTTCAAAACACTTGTGATTTCTCCTAATTTATAGTCCAATACTAGTGCATTTGTATTTGAACTTAAACTGAATTCACCAGTTGAACTTATGTTACTCTGTGAAGAAGAAGACACTTCCTCGTCCATTAGTTTTACTGAAGGATGAACTAATTTTAAATGACGATTCAGATAATCTGTCGCACCTCCTTTATAAGATATTATCTTAGAACAAAATTTATATTTTGTTCACCCTATATAACTCTGTTTGATCAAACATAATACTTTTTTTTCCATTTTATTTAAAACCGTAACTAGAATAAACAATTTCAATCGTTAAACTAAACAGAACAGTTTTGCAGTGTAGGGGCTTCCCCGTCCATCCAATTAATTTAGGAGCGCCATGAATTGACCGATCAACGTGTCGCTATCATACAGTTCGTTTCGTAAACACTAGACAACGTCATTCATAGGGTCACAGAACTTGATTGTATCAATCACGGGTCTTCGAAAGGATTCGATTTTTGTGAACGGGTCGTTCGTGACCTTACCATCGCTAATTCCATCTAATTATTCCCAAATTTTCATCATTGATGAATTTTTTTCGGGGTTCTTTGCTCAGACTATGACAGTTCTTGAACGAAATTATATTTTTTCGACTAAAATTTACAAATGCAATGCTACAGAGGTTTTGAAAACATGGTTCGAGCAAGACGAGGTCACTTGCCATAGAGTATATCTGAAAAAGTACAATACTGATTAAACATAAGGGCAATCTCGCGAGAAATGTTCCAACGTGTTACCAATTCACTGTTTGTAAACAAAATATTGACAAATAATTTTATTATTTTATTTAGTTTGATTATCAAACCGTCGATACCTTTTTTGGACACACACTCTTTTGGATATCCAGTATTACTAAATAGTTATCATTTTAACACAACTCTTTTACACCTGATTATCATTTTATCTTTTAAACCGTAGATAATTTTGTAAAAAAAATTGTTGAACGTTAAATAAAACGTTTTCACTAGATTACATATTTGAAAATATATTATTTTCATAGTTTTTAATAAACATTTCAAATACTGTATTGATTAAAATTCCATTTACATTCTTTTTAGGTTATATCCAGTAGATAAAAGCAGAACTGACGATATGTCGCATGTTGTTGGCGAGCAGAAAAAAGATAATAAAAAAGAAAAGAAAGAGAATTAATATGTTGTTATTGTTTCAATTATGTTTTATTTTGATAATAAATGTGTTTTAATTATCATCATTTTTTATTGCAGTTTAAATATTACACATAGTAATAATAGTTAGCGATCTAATAGCAAGAAATATAGTTGTCATAATAGTATAGTGTAAATTGCGTCATTTGTGAACTGTATCATTTTTTTCATAGTAATTTTGCGTTATTATTACAATTTTTGGTTATTTTATTTTACACCACTTATATCATTCAAGTTAGCAGATAAAAGTAATTACCCAAACTTAAATAATCAGGAGAATAAGAATGGGATGGGCTACATTTAAAATACTTTCATACGGCTATAAAAACCAAAAAACACATTTTAAATTAAAAAAGGATGTATTCAGTGCATGTGTCATACTTGTTCTAATATACTGTAGTATACATTCTAAAACTAACCTGGGAATGGGCTGGGCATAACGAGAATAATGAAGATGAGACAAAGATCGTGCGTTAGAGGTGTATCACAAATGGGAGCAACTTCCGATATTAAGCAAGGTGTATGTCCAATGTGGAAAGGACACACAGAAGACAGTGGCTAATGGAGACGAATGGAAGAATAGATAAGAGGCTATCCATATTATATGGTGAGAACACGCTTTACTAGAAGATTGGAATACTGGAATTATAATTATGCCCTATACACACTTGTACTTGCCTTACTTGCTTAGTACGGCATACGAAATTGTGTCCCGGATAGCGAACGACTGGCATTGTATACTGAAAATATAATACCAAAGACGCTTTCTGAAAAATAGGTATACCATTGATCACATATCATCCATCAGACAAATATTAGAAAATACGAAGGAGTACGACATAAACTGCTATTACATTTTTGTAGATTTTAAGCAAGCGTTTACTGTTAAAAGGAACCAATTACATTCGACTATGACCGAATTTGAACACCAAAAGGATTGGTAGAAGGAACTGAAATGACAATGAGGAAAGTCAAACGTAAACTGTGGGTACAAGGAGATCTTTCAGACTTATTTAAAACTAACGAAGGACTGTGCCACGGAGATGAATTATCATGCACGCTGTTCATCCTAGCATTATAAAAAGTTATGAGGGAATAAATTTAAATAGTACGATATATACCCGTGTAACGAACTATTTTGCTTACCTCAGGATAAGAACATGGGGGTAGAGATAGGGCAAACAAAATAATCGAAACTAGTGCGTACGGCACTCAGGGGGTTGTTGGAGAGCTGGGTCGTGGATAAGTTGAAAATAAAATGGGTCGGATTGGGGTATCTACAAAATGAAAACAAAGGGATACTTACATAAATCTACTGGGTCAAAAACGAACAAGATATGGCTGATAAGATTTACCTCTAGCTATTTTCTTTATTGGGACGCAGCACAGTGGGGCAAGAGACAACATAAGTTGGCATTAAATCATTATCAATATATTATAGCCAAATTAAAAAAAATGTTGTTAGTGGTGTATACATATACAAAAACGATCTTTTTTTAAATGTTTTCTTCTTCTTCTTTCTGTGCCTATCAGTGATGAGTGTTGTCGGTCATCATGTCAATCTTTATTTTATCTACAGCAGCGCGGAAAGGCGGCACAGATGTTGTGTTGACGCAGGTTTTCAGGTTATTTAACCAGGATGTTCTTCTTCTTTTTGGACCTCGATTTCCAAATATTTTTCATTGAAGTATGGCTTATTCAAATGTTTTGCTCAAACTTAACTTTCAAAGCTGCATGTACCTGGTTATTACTGATATTGATTTAAATGATATCTGAAGTTTAACAATTTTCATTCTAATTATTTCTATACTCTAATGTACATACTTGTTTTTATGTATATTTGTTAAGATTCATATCTCAAATCAACTGTTTTAACATTGTTTTAGAAAAATTACCCAACTAAATTGTTCTTTAAAAGCATTTACCGCACATATTTATATAGAAACAACATAGCATTTTGTATGTAATATATTAAAAAACTTAAACTATAGATACGGCCAGCATATCAACACTAGGGAGAATCAGTCAGGGAGACAACCTCAGCCCATTTCTATTCAATATGCTAATGAATGAAATAATAGAATATGTGGAATCTCTACAACTAGGATACGGATTCGGTCACAGTAGAATCGGTATAGTGTGCTATGTGGATGGTGCAGCCCTGATTGCAGAGGATGAGGATGGCCTAAAAAGGAAACTTTATTGATTCTATCAAGCATGTCGACGACTCAACATGAACATATCCACGCAGAAAACAAAATGCATTACCACTGTGAAATACCCAAGTAGATGAAAGCTCGTGGTAGAGGGGAAAACCATAGAACAGCTAAACCAGTTTAAATATCTAGGTTTAGACTATCAAGTTATCATGACCCAGCCAGAGACCTAAGAAGACAAATAAACAAGGCCGAAGTCATGTCCGGATGGTTGAGAGATGTGGTTTGGAATAATCCATATATGTATGAGAATGGATAGCAAAGTTATAATTTATAAAACTTGCATCAGACCTGTTATCAACTATGGCATTGAATCAAGATAAGACACCAGTAAAACCAAAAGCATGCTACGAACAGCCGAAATGAAGGCACTAAGAGCAATAGCAAGGAAGACAAGAAGGGATAGAATACGAAACAACATCATCAGGGAACAATGTGGCGTGCGAGATGTAGTAAGATGGGACATGCAAATACGAAGAGAATGGTTCAGTCACGTAAAAAGAACGAAGGAGCACAGACTAACAAGAATTGCGCTAGAAAGAAATCCAGCTGGCAAGCGTCCACCGGAGAGACCACCAGAGAGATGGAAATATAGTATAAGAAAAGGAAGAAGAAATTATAGATCATCATCAGAATCGTCAGATGTGACATTTTCACTTGCATTGCTGCTATCATCTTCAACATCTTGCACATTCGGAGCTTTCAACATATGTAGTGCTTCCACTGGCAGGTGCTCTAATTTTTTTCTTTTAATATTTCTTTTGCATGTGATCAGTGGATCACTACTAATTAGCAAAAAGTGGAATACATCTTCATTTGTTTTTGATCTGCTACACTTCCTTGAATTGTGTTCTCTGTATTTTTTGAAATCTTTATTCCGTGCCTCTTGTGCCTCCTCGCTTAGTTGCCCTATAGGTAGCAATGCAGAGGCTATCAACTCAGGGCCGTGTATGAGATACTTGTGCATGGTTGGTGGCATGTTATACCATGGATACAATGATACAAAGTATCTGGCAGTGTCATGAAGATAGAGTCGAAATTTGTTGACATCGATTTCATGTCCACTAGCAACAACTACCATCACAATATGGATTTTTTTAATAAGTTCTAAGTCAACATTTGTTATTTCTGCGGACAACTTTGCATTTCTAAAAAATCTTCTGGCGGTGTTTCCGTCGTTGGTGTTGCCGAATCCCGGTTTAGGTGTATCAACAACTAGGCCACATTTTTCTCTAAAGTCTTTTTGAATTCTTGCCTTATTTTCAGCCACGACAATTTTATCATTTCCTCGAGCCGGCCATTTTTGTATTGGCATTTTATATGCAACATGCAAGATGCATTCAAACATACGAATCCAACCGTGCAAAACTGACAAACCCAAACCTAAGTTTTCCGTTTTGACACTTCTGCCGATCATTTGTCTCAAGTTGTCTCCGTGAGTGCATTGTAGACTTTTTCGTCTACCATAGCGAAAATAAGTTTGTGACGTATATGGACATTCCTGTTGTTAACTGTAGCAGTAGAGTTTTGCAATTCATCTATTTCAGCAACGACTCTTTTTTTTTCTGCAATGGAAACTTGCGCAGACTCTTTAACGAATTCAGTTTTTAATGGTCTACAGTAAACAGTTGAGGCTGGGCTAGGGTTTTGCCAAATTACCTTTGCGTTACACATAAGTCGCACAGGAACTATGCATGTGATGAACACAGCGGAGTCACTAGCTTCTGGTCCATGAAAGGCTTGTTTGTAGGAACTGTGCCCAGAGGAACCATCGAACCCCCATTTTGAGTAAAGACATAATTTATCTAATTCAGAGTCTTTAACGTGTATCTCCACTACCTGTTGAATACTTTGAACTAACCTCTGAACGATATGATCGAGTAAGTTCTGTAAAGGAACGCTTACTGATGTTTCTGTAGATGTGATATTATCAGGATAGCACATTCTTTTGGCAGACTGAACGACCTTGTAAGAAGGAAATCTATCCGGGGCACTAGCTCTAACCACGCCATATTGGTGTCGAGACAATTTTCCGCTAATTTAAACAGCAAGAGCGTCTTCTCCTGACATGATATTTGGTTTGGAGTCTAATGAAGTTTTGTATGCTTTTTTATATCTAGCGGCTCGGGTTGGAGTAGTTGACGTAATATCTTTAAGTATTCTAGAAGCATCTATATGGCCTTCTGCTCTGAAACTCATCTGTGTAGCATAGCTTAAAACCGAAGCTAATGTAGAATCGCGTAGTTCTTTGGTTTTTAGTCGTTTTGTACGTTGAGAACTACACTCAAAACTCACTTCTGGGCGACCACGTCTGTTTTCGTTCTTTTGGGAAAATGAAAGAGGTTTATTCAGCCACTCTTTATTATTTCTTTGAAATCTGTCATCCATTCTGCACGCTTTTAACCAACGCGACTTATATTGTGTCTTAAAATGCGATAGTGATTTTTTTACGTCATGACATTTCGTTAGCTGTGCGATCTCGGCTTCTAAAAATTCAAACTGTTTTTCTATTCTTTTGCTGCTACATCTTCTCATGATGCTAACAATTTCTTTTCTTGTCACAAACATTATACAAGCATTAAATCCACTAAAACAATTTGTAATGGATCGAAAGAGGCGTTATCAATTACACTTGTAATTATAGTTTATTATTGAGTAGGTACACCCAGGTACACCACATGACTACATAAGTACTGTCATTGAAACTGACAGACGGGTAGAGATGGAAGTTGGCAGACGGCTAGAGATGAGAGTGCCTGTAGATATATAAATACATAACACAAATAACGAAACATTAAAAGTCAGTTTCACGGTGATGTTCAATTTAATTAGGTTAACATAACCTCACAAAAAATAACAAATTAAAAAAGGTGTAAATATGTGCAAAAAGTTAAAATGACCTTTGAAAGAATAATACTCAAGCTTTCAAAATAAAACAAAATTAAAGTTTGATCAGTCTTGGAACACTAACAAATCACTTGCTCTTTTTAAAAAATGCATATTTGGATATTTCGTACAGGTAATTTTAAACCACGTATTATAAGAAACTATATTTACTTAATTATTACATCACATTTGTAATAATATTGTCACTTTACTGAAGATCAAATATCCGTAGCCAATTTTACTATTAAATTAACTTTTGACTTGAAATAAGTGGATCAAACGTAAGTCGAATCACGTTATTGCGGCCTATGCATTGTTAACACGGGACTATGTGCCTTTTGCGACGCGTCGCAAGGGTGGAGGTGGGATTGAATTGGAAAAAATGATGTATCAAATCATACGCAGGATTGTGTACTAATAAATTAAAATAAAGGCGACAGAAAATACTGCATTCCGTATTTTAATTTTATGCCAACTTTTCAGCTCTCCTGCCCCACTGTGCGCCGCTTCGAAGAAAAACTTCCTGCTGGAAAAAGAAAATTCCTTCTTCACTAAAATCAAGACTACATACTAGGGTTAGGAGACTTTCTAAATAAAAATAAAAAAAATGGATCAGAGAAACAAATCAAACGTTTATTTTTGTCTCAAACAAACAGTTATCAAAAATACAGATTGCACTAGAAGCATACTATATAACATAATACAAAATTTAACAAAACTTACGTGCTTATCTATTTACAAAAGGAGATTGCTACAAAAAATTTTTGAAACGGTTCCTAGGTTATAATATGGCCAAATTAGATTATCAAAAATTAAGGACATCCTTGTTAATAAAAAACATCATAAAATTTAACCTTATATATAAAATATCTTTTCTATATAATAATCAAATGAAAATTGTTTTACAACAACAATGGATTAGAGCCAATATGTCAACATAACATTTTAAGACAGAATAAATTATGACATTTTTTAGCTACGACTCTAACATAATATAAAACTTTAATTATTACAAATTTTTAATAATGAAAGTAATTATTAAAAATAATGTCTATTTTACTTGGAAAATTTAATATATTGAATGTTACCTTATTTCACATATTGCACTATCAAAAAAACTTGTTACATCTCTGGAGTACATCTCTCTATCTGGACATATTCTCAAAACTGGAACAAAAGGAAACCATTTCCATACTCAGGAACGACGATCTAAGACGTGAATGGGGTCGAATCAAGCAGGCAAACAAAAAAAGACATGGGGACATCCTATATATTTATCCTCAAAAATTCCATTAGTTTCCGGTACACTGCATAAATCTTTCGGTTGATACTCTGTTTAAGACCCCATTAATGCAAAGAGTATTATAACCTTAACCGGTCTTAAGATATAATACAAAAAAATTAATCGACTCTGACTTCAAAATTGCCCCAATATTCTTCTCGTCTAAATGCTCTAGTTTGACTGACTCTGCGTTCGGTTTTAAAAATCAACGCAAAGCTCTCCCCTTCTCGTCTCGCAGCTAGTTTGTGGTTTACAAACTTAAACAAACAATATCCCTCGACAAGTGTCTGTTTGTAACAACCTTGAAACATTCCCATCTTTATTGCGTTTAGAAATAACTTGTATGGCTCGATTTTGAATGTAAACAAACACAAAAATTATTCGAAGCGTTATTACGCATTTAAGCATCTCAACTAAAAAATCATCTATATTTTTGCCTTATCTCGTCAAAAACACTTGAAATATTCTAGTTTGAATATCAACATTTACAACATACATTTAACTTCTCCGCCGAAATATAAAAAAACTTGCTATTTAATCGATCGTTTTAAAATTTCTTTGTAAAGGACAAACACAGATTTCTTGGTAATTTTTATGCGTACTGACGAGATAAACAACCAGGGACGTACTTCAAAATTTAAAACAGAATTTATATTATTGACTTTTTGGTCGAAATGAAAAAACTTTTAAAAAATGACCGAAGTTGCGTGTTCTGAACAATATATTAAAATAATACAAAATGGGATAAAGTCTACAGATTGGGGAGGTCGATACCTCAGTTCTTGAAAAAAAGATGAAACATCTTTTTTCAAGAAAGCCTTTAATAAAAATTCTACAGAATCTATGTCAAAATAAGCTAGTTGTCCTTAATCGCAAGATGCTTTGAGGGAGTAGGAAGCAGACGAAATATTCTGTTTGGAAGAACCATAACCACACATATTTTTGTTTAATAAAAAATATCAAAAATATTAAGTTTTTCCGACTCCTGTAAGAGTTTGTGGTCAAAACACGACATATCCAATCCAATAATACGCAAAACCCGACATGTTCAAATTTAAATTTCATTAAAAAAAAATAAAAAAGATTTGTTAGGTGTAGAAATAGTCAAACAAAAATAATATACTTTGATTCAGTTTATTTCAAACAGAAAGAAATAAAATTTCTATAAGCTTTTTCGGGTTTACTTAAAATTAGTTTTAATTGACATGTAGGGTTTTGAATTTAGACGACTGATGCGTCTGTTGCACTTTATCTCTGACTGTGCCATTAGATTACCGTGGGCTAAGATGACTAGTTTGCCGAACGCCGAACGTTTGCGTTCGGCAAACTTTCTTACGTTCTAAAAAATCAAACAATCCCTCTATACTTACGAAGCAAGGTATATAACTCCTGTATCATACCGGTGCTCACCTACGGAGCACAGACATGGACATTTACACAGGCCAATTTGGATAGGATAAGGAAGGCACAAAGAGCGATGGAGAGACAAATGTTGGGTGTATCACTTAGAGATAGAAAACGTAACCAGTGGATCAGAACCAGAACAAAGACAGTAGACGCGATACAACAAGCAGCAAAACTAAAATGGAAATGGACTGGACACAATGAACGTCTCCAAGACGGACGATGGAACAATGCCATCGGAAAGTGGCGTCCATACAATGCAAAGAGATCAAGAGGCAGACCACAGATGAGGTGGAAAGATGACATCAGGAAACAAGGAGGTCCCACATGGCAGAGAACAGCTCAAGATAGGGAAAGATGGAAAGAACTGGGGGAGATCTATATCCAACAATGGAAGGATAGAGAATAGGTTCAAAAAAAAATGTTCATGATTCCTGTCGTTGCGGAGTCTAGCTATCAGCCCATCCATGAACATATTCCACAAGACAGGAGATACGGCTCCCCTCCTGTGAACAGCCACTAGCTACTTTTGTTGGCACTGTATGGTTCAGTCTAGTCTGCTACCATGTCTCTAGTGGTATCAGTTTTGTTTTAGACTCGGGAAAGTGCACCCTAAAAAGTTCTGTCTTTTTTCACTATTGTGAGTGTATTCACTTGACTCTTTTTGGAGTGAGAGAATACTTATTTAAGTAAACTTTATGGAGACTTGACACATTTACAGTCTGTTCCTTATTATATTTAGTCGGAGCTTTGCGATAATCGCCCTACTCACTTGTTTTTTATCGAAATTAAATTTTACTTTTATTTTCAAGTTCGTTATTGTACCAGGGTACTTTTCTGTTGGAATTCCTCACTATCTCTGGACAATTGTCTTCGAAAGCAGATATGACAACCTCTTGAAATTGTTCGGCGGCCATATTTACTACTCGTGTTTTGGTTGGAGAGCTAGGTCGTGTATAAGGGTTTCTTTATTTGGGGGACTAGGAGAAACGAACTACGAAAAAGAAATCAAAAAATACTTACATAGATGTCTTGGGCAACACTACACAAGAAGATTCCTAAACTATTTAAAATAGGACGCCGTTGAAAAGAATGCTCTTGCAGCTTGGAAATAAATCTTTTTTCTACTAAAAAATTTCAAGGATGAAAATCTGTTTAAAAGAAATAATTTTAAACTCCTGGTTTAATGAGAAACATTACGTATTTATTTTTATTTCACATAAACAATTTTTACAAATAAAAATATCCAAATCTATCTAAAAAACTTACATTGAGTTTAACCTTCTAATAAAATAGAATTTAAGAGCTATGTTTATCAACAATTGTTACATTGAACCTTCTAATAAAACAAACTTTAAAATTTTGGTTATGTACCAAATGACAGAAAAGGATATACTGACTGTCATTTGTCGAAATAACAAACTTTTCTGAAATAATAATTAATTATCAAGGTTAATTTTATTTAAAAGAAAACTAAATGTGACAATTAGCTGATCTATAAAACTTGTATTTATTTATAAACTTATTAATTTGCCATGAAAGCAAATCTTAGTATATTAACGAAAAATGTTCATTTAGAAATTTTTAACAAAACTATCTTCTTCAGTGGCTAATTATATTCTTTTAAATTATTAAAAAAGTTTATTAACTTTAAATTGGATACAAAAAAACATTGTCCACAAACTTCAAACGATCTGGATTCTACCCATATGGGTCTCACTTAGATCTCAGGCACGCTGTTTATCAAATCCCGTGACACGGAATATAGCAACAAACCGGTGATTATCTCGCTTCACAAATACTACCACATAGCATCTGAGCCTAATCTCCTTCTTTTTAACCAAAACTCATTCGAGTTAAACCAAAATTTGCCGGTTTTTGCAACTATTACAGAAAATAAGCCTTTATTCCCACTTAACTCCCACCAACCTTTCATTGTCAGCCCTCTGTATGTCTCTTCCCATCTAGTTTCTAACTGCCAGCTAATCGGAACCCTTTTTAATTACACTTTTAATTCGATAATGGACCTTACGAGTGCCGGGTCTTAAATTTTTTGTGTGAATTTATTTAATAAAGACATAAAAAATAGACTCTACGTAGTTAATATTTTCTTAGATGTCTCGCATACACATCTGGGTAAACAAAATTTCAGATTATTATTACGTACCAGCTAGGAGCGTATCAAATAAATTGTTATACACTTAAAATATTCGATAGTGATAAGAAAAAATTTATGCTACATAGTCGATAATGCAACTTTAATGCTGAAATCTTCCTTTCTGAGTAGTCGAAAACTGATCAATTAATTATCAATCAAGATATTCACACCAGGCGTCTACAGGTGTCACTTCTCACCCAAACCCAAACAGCAAGGAGTAGGGGTGAGAAAGGAGCCGGTCTCTGTCACGTAATACGTTTTCTCTCGCTTAATTGATAATACTATTATTCTTAAGTGAATAGAGCAAACAGAGCCGCAGGATGAAACAATATGGAGGAATAAAAAGTAAAGTAAAAGTAAGTAAGGCCAAGAACGACATAAACACGACCCGACACAGAAAGAACAAAAATAATGCTAGAAACAGCAAAGATAAAACATTTTAGAAAAATTAATGGTAAGTCACTGTGAGGCAAAGCTAGAAGTACAGATATACGACGGAGATGCAAGGTGGAGAACATCAAGAACTGGGTAAGAAATAGAAGAGTAGAATGGAACGATCATATAAACCGAATGACAATCAATAGAGTAAGTAGTACAGGCGACGAGATACGGTTCCCAATAGAAAGACGATCAGTGGGAAGACCACGAAAACGATGGAAACAAATTTTACTGGAGGCACCTTGAAAAAAAAAAACAGAGTCATGTATACATAAAAGAAGAAGAAAATACTGAGCGCGTGCCAAATTTTGTGCGAATCATTTTAAATTAAAAGAAATATATACATGTTTTATGATGGTGAAAGGTCGTTAAAATATTAAAACATTATCAGTATACTGTTTTTCATTATTTATTACATCAATTTGCTCTATTTTGTGTGATATACAGTGAACAATACCAGGAAGATACCAGAGCAAATGACCGACAACACCAATAACTACATCGAGTATTTACATCCGAATCGTTCTTTCGTCCAACCAAAGAATATATAGACGCTTATAGAAGAATCTTTCACTGTTATGTTTGAAAGTTTGCAAAAGATGATCGCACGTTATGAAAAAGAATGAGAGGGTGGATCGAGAAGGGAGCGGTCATGTCAACGCTATTATTGCTTTTAAAATATGAAAGAGTGGGGCAACAAATGCAACAGATATTTTTATGTATAATGCCAGAGAACTGCGAACACATAATGCCGCGTGGCCGTAGAATAGGATTAAATTTTTGCGTTTTATAATATTTTTTAAAGAAAATAATAATATTTTAACTTTTAATAAATGAATCTTATTAGAAAAAATAGTATGATTCGAATTTTTAATTTAAATAGGTACAAATCTACAAATAATATTATAGTTAATAAGAAGAACTCTCTTTTTATTAACTATAAAATTAATTCAACCAATAAAGTCATCAATCACCGGAATGAAATATTTCCAAATTTTCTAAATTTAATAATTTCTTCTTTGTTTTTAATATAAAATAACATAAAATGTAAAACACAACACTGTACAACATTTTTGGGCAGAAAAACAGTATAATAAAAATTTATGTGACGGTTTTTCGTTGTGTTGGAACAAAGCTATTTTTAATTCAAAGTTATAAAATGTAAAAAATAAATGCTTTGAATATTGTAAATATCATACCTTTTTAAATTTCAAAATTCAAAATTTAACAATTTAATATATTGAAAATAAAGATTTTATTGTGAAAAAAAAAACAAAAAAAGCATGGGATTTTTTTTAATCGTAGATGCAAAGTTAAATAAATAGCTCCTCCGTTCGTACTCCTTTCCCACTTTCCCCTAACTACATCTTTTATGAGATAGTTTAAGCCCGACTGCCAGATATGTTTTAAAGTGTAAACCCTAGCCAAATCGTCCATTTGAACTGTTCTTCTATAAGCGTCTATATTCTTTGGTCCAACATTCGAGTATATCAGCCGGGATGTGTTTAGCGTCAGAACTAAGAGAAATGCCACCAGAACCATTTGAACGGCTTACTTATCAGTACGGATGCAGATTCATACTTGTTCCTAAATTTCATTCTCTCATTCAATTCATATTTCTAAATAATATTGTTCGGAGAAACAGAAACAGTTCACAATAATGCCGCAAGTGATCAACAATGAATGGTTGGTGTCTTGTTATTTTTATAGGCTGTCATCGTCCACAGCGCTTCATTCCTCTTTCATATCTCATCCCCACATACTTGCAATAAGCTATTTTTTTTAATTAACTACCAAAATATTCACTAGAAATAATTTATATAGGAAAACAACGTTTATCAGGTCAGCTAGTAGGGGAGGGGAGGTAAAATGATCCCTTAAGAAAAAAACTTCTTAAAAATGGCAAAATATGTTTGCATTTTAATAGAGTAAAACTCTAAAACCTCTAAAAGAGTAATTTATCTTAACAGAAAACGATTTTTTTTGAAAACAATCTTTATTTGCTTTTTAAAAATACACAAAATAAAAAAATAATAGCAACAGGATCATTTTACCCAGATATTGGAGGTAAAACGATCCCTTCTACAAACAACAAATATAATATAAAAAAAATGTCTTTAAAACCTAATCTTTCTATGAACTCTGGCTAACGCAAAGGGAACATCGCAGCAATGTTAACGAAGGAATTTATTTTCGTCTTCTTCAACTCCCGCATACAATTCGAGAGTCTATTCCAAACACTTTCGGCATTGAATCCATCCGTCAACTGAAGTAAAATATTTCTCAGAGCAGTAGAGACAAGTTGCATATCTCTGGTTGTCTTCTGAATCAGAAGAGTCGGGTAGACTTTCTTTTATATTCTTTTGTTGTTTTGGTCGCTTTTGTTTGAGTGTTTTCTTATTATTTCCATTTTCCTTTTAATTGCCTTTCTTTTTGCTTCTTGTTGGTTCTGATTTTCTTGTTCCTTTTGATCTCTTCAAGAGCAGTTTTGTATGGCGTGTTAGTTAACAATGCACTTCCACAAGATTTTCTTTTTGTTGTGTTTCTCTTGCCTTGAATTTTAGGAAAATGTTGGCATTCTTGTGGTGTAACTGTAGGCGATAAATTCATTTGTTCATCTCATTTTGAGCTGGGTCCAGGCTCAGGATTCTTGTACAGATCGTTTATTTCGCTAGAACCATTATCTGCTTTGTTGGTTATGCCGGTCGATAAATCAGCTACTTTACTTAAACTAGATCCTTGAGCCTTGATCCATATTCTCATCATTATCAAGGTCAGTTACTTCAGCTGCTAAGAAGTCAACATGTGAAAAAACCTCTGGGTCAAATGCCTTCGCAAAATATTAGGCTAATTTTAAACACTGGCACGGTCCTACAAGAATGATGATTCAACCATTTTTCTAATGATTGGTCTTAATAAACGCTAAGTGGACCCATAACACCAACGTCCAGCGGCTGCAGCTTGTGCGTGCAGTGGGGAGGTAAACACAAGATAGTTACAAAGTTTTCTCTGGCACTAACAATAACATCGAAATTTTTGGTGTGCGATAAATGTCCATCTAATATAAGTAAGACGGGCTCATGGATACTTGGCTGAGTATCCAAATGAGTAAACCAATGCTTAAAAACTTTTGTACGCATCCAACCACTTTCATTACAAGCATATATGGTACCCGGAGGAGCTAGTACAGGGTTCATTCGCTTTCTGCTGAAAATTAGCATTGCATTGCAAAACTCTTGCAGCTGATACACAAACTACAGCTTATACTAATATTCTTGATTTTCGCTCAGGAACAGTAGAAATCGAAACCTCATCTATGTTATAAATTTGGTGAGGAGCATAATTATTTTTTGCATAAATCTCCTTTAACAGATTAAAGAACTTTGCCACACTTTGTTGAACTTGGTCTTTGTACCGGTTTGTTGAAGGCTCTTGCTCTAGCAGCTGAGGTCGCTTGAGGTCATCTCAAGTAAATTTCTGTATGTCTTCTTCTAAAACCATTTAACCAATCTTTACCAACAGCTTTTTCGACATGGAAAAACTTGTAGGGCAGTTTGTTTTTTCATCAAGCTGATACGCTAATTGTCGCAAATCACGCAAGCTAAGTCCATACATCCTACTTTCAAAATCTAGAATATGTCTTACAAGTTGTTCTTGTTCTGGTGAAAATACAGGGTGGCAGCTACCAAGTAACTTCTCTAGGATTACTACCTTATTTTTGTCCATTATACGCTATATATATATATATATATATATATATATATATATATATATATATATATATATATATATTATTGTGATATTTAAAGTCTTGGTGCGCCAAGCAATAATTAGCGAATTAATTTTTTTATTAATTCAAATTATTTAAATGATATGATTATGTTTCTATCACAATTTTTAATTCTCTTATCTCAGGGTTTTATTCGTGCTTCAATATCTATGCTATTACATGTGAAAGATAAGGTCCAAAGAATACCGGAATAATAAAAAACATATATGATATAACACTATATATTGAAATAAAATAATGAAATAATTCACACTCAAATGTTTTCGATAAACAAATCTCATATAATGATTCTCAAAATTTTGTTCTACGTACGTTAACCTTCAAAATTAATGGTACAAACAATATTAGTTGAAATCTCAAAATCCAAGTATTACTCTAAATCTCCTAATCAAAATATTTATATCCTTTCTAAATTAAGTGTAAAAATTTTGTTATCAATGAAAGAAAAACTGCAGAAAACAAAACTATCTCTCTCTGATGATGAGTGGTCCAAATCCTTGTTATTTGTAGACTATACTATTTACTCGTGGCCGCTCCCTAAGTAATCAGCAATCTTACAATAAATTATTGCAAGTATCTCGTCCTTAATGATCTCCTTCAAATGCACGAATCGTTCAAATTATGCTAGCTTCTTCTTCTCTCAATAAACTGAATCTCCGCTGGCCTGAGTGAAAAATGACTCTTGGAATATCTTTTCTTTACGATAAACTGAATCTCTCGTTGGCCTGAACAGTGACTCTTGGAATATAAGTAGAAAAATATGACTTACAATATTTTACTGGATCAGCTTCTGTCAGATACACTAACTACACGAAAACTCACAAACTTTCACTGCTACTGCTTCCTACCTCTGGGAAACTACCCGAGAACAACGGCCGTTCGCCTTGCACCCTTGGAAACTAACTGACTATCTTTTCTCCCTCAAAATTCTAGCTAAACTTTCATTCCTACATACCTATCCCACCTTTTTTAATCTCCGCCAATCAAAACTCGTCACAATTCCCCATTTTTTCATTCCGATAACCTTCCGATAAATTTTTACCTATAATTATAAAATTTCCTAAAACTTATTTACAAATAATATTTTTCAATAATTCTTAAAAACTAACAAAAACCTCTTTCCAAATCTCTTCTATTGTCTTTAATCACTGCCTTAATGTATTTGGAAAAACCCGGTTCAATTGTCTTTGGGATTTCACTTAAAATTATGCGGGTCACTCAAGTATAGTATAACAAAGGAAATAATTTATGCAAAGTTTACATTTTGTTTAATACAGGTAATCCAAAAATTTAAATACTTTCCTTCTTCGAAATGTTTGTTGGGTATTATCCTACTTATCTGAATTATTTAATGTTTTTGAATTTTGAAATATTTTAAACAAACCAATATTTTTCTCGATTTTACATATCATAACAATATATATATATATATATATATATATATATATATATATATATATATATATATATATATATATATATATATATATATATATATATATTTGGCTTTTCTGTCAAAGCGATAGCACGCTTTTAAGAAATGTAAACTTTGCAATTGTTGAACAGATCAAAAGGATAGAAAACGCTTTTATAGCTACCATTTCAAGTGGGAAAATTTGACTTTGTATCTACCTAAGTAGCAAGGTTGCGTAGAAATAACGCGTTATAATATATATAAGCCAAATTATTTTTAAAAAAATGTGGTTTTTAAGGGAAACAATTTTTTATAATCTGTTTGAAAATTGTTTCAAATAAATAGATTGCCATATCTATTAAAAATTTCGATAAACTTTTAAACATAGCATATTGGCATCACAACCTATCAATTAAAACAAGTTTTAGCTACGTTCCCCCACCAGAAATGTATTTACTTCTTTTTTTGTTTGCGTCCATTTTTTGATTTTGTACGTCTTATGGTTTTGTATATCTGGATTTTTGCACCTTGTGAGGGAAGATTTGGCCTCATTAGATGTTGCATTGCAAATAAAGATCTATTTACTATCAGCATTCGCGTTTCAACTTCTCTTTCTACTTTGATATCATTGGTGATTGTTACTCCTAGATATTTAAATTCCTTAACCACCTTGCAGTTATGATCATTTATAGTAATATTTAAAAGGGAACTTTCTAGTGGTTGGCTGTATACCATGGTTTAAAAAAACTCACAATGAAGTAAAAACTTCCTTTCTAAAATGGACAAAAAATTTTTATTAAAATTTTAAATTTATCCAAAATGGATTTATTAATTTTCAGAACGTTTTCGATCCATCAGATCATCATCAGTGAAAAACGTCTATAAAGTAGTTGGAACTAGACACATACTGAGATCAGAAGACTCTTAAATTACATAATTTGAGTAACGAACATTTTACGAACATAATTATTAAGACACTAGGCCGATAATAAGGTGTTATGGAATACTATGCGTTTATTTCTTCTCCGGACTAACTCTTTGTTTTGGAATTAAACAGAATATATTGACATGTATAAATTTATTATATTAGAGGATGAAAATTACACTGCCTGTTATTTCTTAAAACTATGAATTTATAAGTTCTGTTATCTACAATTATTTAACGATGTTTCTGGATGGATTTGAGTACAAGAGATTGGACTCAAATATTAATATTAAAATAGCAAATACGGATAGCTTATCGAACAAAGAAATAAGAGAAATAAATTACTATTATTCCATAGATACGAAGTATTAGGCGAATAAACTAGCGAAACTTATTTATTCTAAATAGGAAAATATTTATGAAGAGTATTGATTCTGATTTCTAACAGCAAATAATTATTAGTGATTATACATGAGAACTTTTCATAATTGTAAATAACATATACCAGGTGACTAAAAACTATATAGAAATACATAGATACTTTAATTATCTTACATGTGAGTAGGTAGGTACATTACACCTCCTTTTGTAAGAATGAAAATAATTGTAAAATGAATTTTCATTTAAATGGTATAAAACATTTGTATACATTATTATTTTATTTTAACACATTTAAATAGTTTCTTTTAGTCTCGATAGTCTTTCACTTCGTCTTATCGGTGTAGTCTCTGTGAAACTAGTCTCTTCACACTTTTTGGATTCACTATAATTATTGTCTTTATTATGTTTACAATCTATACTTAAATCTGTCTCATGTACATGTTTTCGTTTACTTTGACATATATTTAGTGTTAAACAATTTGTAATTTGTTGACAACTATGTGACGGATTTCTACGAAATCGTCGGTAAAAATATTTAATTATCCTGTATAAAATATAAAGTAACATACATTTTATCAAAAATAAGATTGCATAAGTGAAATAAGAACTATTTTTTATTGTGTCTGAAAAATTAATATTTGTTTCTGAGGTCATTTTCTCTAAATTATCTAGTTTATGGCTTGCTAAATTTAATGCATCTCGATCGAGATTATTTAATTGTAAGGGAACAAGGTGTAATTTGGATTCATTATTTATCTTAATATCATCACAACAGACTTCTGGAAGGGATAAATCTGGAATGATAGACTGAAAATTACTTTCTTTTGGATTTGAGACAGATATCAAAATAGTTGATCCGGTGTAAGTTTTGCAATTATTCGAAGTAGAAAAAATACCTGTGTTTGAAAGAACAATAGATATTGGCGTACTAGTCTGACAGCTTAAAGTTAAATCTGTTGGTTTGGGTAAAACATATATCCAAGAATTTGGTTTGTTTAATTTATGCCAAATTTCATATTCTGTTTGAATTATACGAGTATCGCAACTAGATGGTATGTTTGTTATTGAAGTTAACAATTCAGTTTCACAAATTGGATTAGTGTGTGTAAATCGGAAAGTATCAGGATTTTTGCAAATAAGTTTTTCTTCATCTAATGAATAACAGTCTTCTAATGTATCAATAGTAACATAAATGTTTCTATTTTCTGAAAGAACAAGATATTTGACAGATGGAAGAATAAAGGTAAGTCTCTTTAATGTTGGATGAATTATAGGAAGAGATATTAGTTTAAAAAGAGAATAAGGAGTATTACTAACCAAAGGTATACTAACCGTAATTAAAATCTTGTTATCAAAATATATATATTTAAGTAAAATGATATCGAAATATTTATGAGCATAATCGATAGTCAATGGAAATGGATAAGTCGATGTACTAGGTAAATGCGTTACCGTTTTAGATAATTCTTGAATTAGTTGCTCAGGTGTTATAACAGAAGGATGAAGGTTATTATTTCTTGCAAATAGAATAACGTTTATTAAAGTAGAATATTCTTGTTGTAATTCTGTTATAAAGAAAGTTAGTAAAGTAAAATGTTCTTCAATTTTTTGTTTTAAATCTAAATTAAAATATTTATTATTCATTTTATCTGTGTAATTGGTAATTGATTCAAAATTTTTATCAAAAATCACTTTGTTTCGGTCTAGATTTGTAATAGAGTTATTAAAATTTGCAATCGTGGCTTTTACTACATGAATTTGTTGTTTTAGTAAATCAAGAAGATGATTTTCGTTACTTTCAGCTTTGTTAATAGCATTATTGAAATTTTCAGCATCATCACTGTCTAAGGTACCGAATAAGGTCCTGAAAACAGATCCAATTGCATTAAATAGAGCGCGTTTTGGTCTAAAATGTTCATGCAGAATTATGTTTTTTAAAGTTTGTTCATCTTGAAAGAGTCTAGGTATGATTTGTCCTAAGAGTTTTAGTGAAGTATCACATAATCGTAATTCAATAAGAACTGGTTTGTTTTGACACAGTCTTAATGTTTTTTGATAGGTGAGATCTACAAAATTTAATTTGTCTGTAAAAGGTTGTAAAGGAATATGACTTAATATGTTCCAATGAGTTTCAATAAATTGAACATTTTTTATGTGTTCGTAATAGATTCCAGGTGATTTGTTGATAGGAGTATTGGTATATTTCTTGTGAATTTGTTCACTATTTGTCAGCCATATTATTGCATACCTGAAACAAAAGCATGTTTCAATCTATTCATGTGAACTTTTATTGGTTTTTTATTTACTAAAATTGTGCAATTGACAGGAGAATTTATCTCTAGAATTTTATAAGGTCCATTATAATTTTGTGTAAGTTTTTTGGTTTGACCCTTCTTTGTTTGCTCATTTTGGAGATATACTAATTGTCCTTCTAAGAAAACGGTGTCATTAATCTTTTGGTCATAATATTTTTTACTGACTACTTTAGATTCTAATAGATTCGTTTTTGCTAACTCATGAGATTTTCTAAGTTTAAGTGTTAAATTATCTAAATAATCTTCATATGTATATTTGAGTTCTACTGGTCGTATTATACTGCTAGGTAGATTAGGTGTATATCCAAATATTAGTTCATATGGTGTGAATTTGGTTGAAGTATGATTAGTTGTATTATATGAAAACATAGCAAAATCTAGCCATTCGTCCCAATCGGATTGATCAGCTTTAATATAATGTTTAAGGTAGTCTGCTAAAGTAGCGTGACTCCTTTCTAATGCAGCATTTGATTCTGGATGATAAGCAGTACAATTTATATGTCTGATTTTAAAAAGCTTGGCGATTTGAGAAAATAATTTGGAAGTAAAATCTCGGCCTTGATCAGTAACTATTATATCGGGTTTTCCAAACTTGCAAATAAATCCACGAACCAGATTTTCAGCGATAGTCTTGGTTTCATGATTCGGAATTGCGTAAGCTTGAGAAAATTTTGTTAAGTCATCTTGTAATGTTAATATGAACTTATTACCTGACTCGGTTAAAGGTAAAGGACCTACTATATCTAAAAATATTTTTTCTAATGGATTTGAGCTTGTTGTTGTTATCTCCATGGGCTTTACGAATTTTTTTCTAACGAGTTTATTTTTCTGACAAGATTCACAGGTTTTTATAAAGTTTTTAATATCATTTTTCATATTATTCCATTTGAAATGTTTTTTTATACGATTGTATGTCCGATGAAAACCAGAGTGTCCAGCCGTAGGACTAGTGTGATTCTCTTGTAATATTGTAGTTATTTCCTCAGGTTCAGGATTTGTTAGTATATCATGATAAATGATAATAGATATATCAGTTTTTCTAAAAATAAATCTAATCATAGATCTAATTTTTCCCCAACTTAATTTATCGTAGCTAAAAGTTATTCTGGGTAGGCAAATTTTTAATATTTTATCGTTTAATAACCAGTCTCTTAATTTTATTAGGGAATTAAATATATCTTCATAAGAGGTATTGTCCCAATAATTATTTTTTATAAATATGTAATAAAAGTTTTTATTTTGATCAGAAATATATATAATGTCATTTAGTCTTGGATTTTTGGCTTTCAATTTTTCTATATGACTGAATTGTTTATTTATTTGTTTCTGAACGATCTCATTAAAATTTAAATCTACGGAAACAAACAATGCTAAATTTTGTGAAAATGATGTAATCTTTTCATTTGTTTCTTTTATATTAGGTATCATTTGTTATTAATATAGTTTCGGATTTAGATAAGAACTGTGAATAAGTGTCATTATTTTCTTTACTCATTTTGTTTATTTGTAAGGTGATTGTTGCCGGGTTTTTGTTTTCTTCGCAAATATTTGTTTCAGATATGGTTAAAGGAGGACGACTTAAACAATCAGCATTTTGATTTAATTTACCTGGTTTATAAATAATTTCATAGCTATATTCTTCTAATGCTAATCTCCACCTAACGAGTCTTGATCCGGGATCTTTTACATTAAATAGCCATGTGAGTGGTTTATGATCCGTATAAATGAAAAATTTATTTCCGTACAAATATGGTCTAAAGTGTTTAACACTCCATACAATTGCAAGTAATTCTTTTTCTGTTGTGCTATAGTTTGATTCCGCTTTGTTCAAGGTACGACTAGCATAAGCAATAGGTAAATCATCTGGTACTTTACCTTGAGAAAGTATGGACCCTATTGCATAATTACTAGCATCCGTTGTTAAGACAAAGGGTTTGGTAAAATCTGGATACTGAAGTATTGGTTCTGAACAAAGTATTGATTTCAGGTTCTCAAATGACTGTTGTTGAATGCTTGTCCAATTAAATTCAACATTTTTCCTCAGCAGTTTTGTTAAAGGTTGTGTTAAAGCACTGAAATTTTTTATAAAGCGTCTATAATAACCAGTGAGACCCAAAAAGCTCTTAATATCTTTTTGTGTTCTGGGTATAGGAAAATCTGTAACAGCACATACCTTTTTTTCGTCCGGTTTGACACCAAATTCAGTTATTAAATGTCCTAAATACATTACTTCGCGACGAAAAAATTCGCACTTATCTGGTTGTATTTTTAAGTTGAATGTAGACAATTTTTCGAATACTTCTTTTAATCTTTTATTATGATTTTCTAATGTATCGGCATGAATGACTATATCGTCGAGATAGACAAAACATCTGTAATTTTGTATTCCTGAGAGGACAGTATTCATTAGCCTTTGAAAAATACTGGGAGCATTTTTTAATCCAAATGGCATTCGTGAATATTGATAATGTCCAGACGGAGTTGAGAAAGCAGTCTTTGGAGAATCCTCAGGATCCATTTTGATCTGGTGAAATCCTGATGTTAAATCTATTGTTGAAAAATATTTTGAATGACCCAATTGGTCTAATATATCGACTATATTCGGAAGTGGAAATGAATCTCCTATAGTAATATCATTTAGTCGTCGATAGTCTATAACAATTCGCCATTTCTTCTTTGCTGAAGCATCGGCCTTTTTTGTCACAACCCAAAGGGGCGAATTCCATGGCGAAGTTGATTCTTCGATAATACCTTGATCTAGCATACCTTTTATTTGAGTTTCGACTTCATGTTTGTGTACTTCAGGATACCTGTATGATTTAGTGCTAATAGGTACATTAGAATTTAAAGGAATTTTGCAAGTTATGGCATTTGTACTGGTAAGTTGATCTCCTTCCAGATAAAAGATATGATTGTACTCCTTGCAAATAGAAATTAAAGATGATTTTTCTTCACTATTTAAATGATCTGTTCTCAAGGCATTTTTTAATTTAGCAATTCTGTTAGAATTCGTATTATCTTTATAAGAAGACATTTTTCGTATATTTGCATTGTTTTGTAAATTTGGAATTTTTTCTATTGCTACTTGAATATCGTTTAATTCAACATCCGTTTCAGTAGTGTTTACGATTGAGGTTAAAAAGAAATCATTTTTTACTTTAACAACACTAGGACATAAAAATACACCTTTAAAGATTTCGCGTTCGGGACATAATCCTTCGCTTAATTCATTATTTATTACTTTAATTTGAACAATTGTTTCAGTTCTTGCGGATAGAATAGTTTTATTACTTCTTGAGTTAGAATTAGAGTTTTGATTTAGTATAAGATCGTCTGAACAGGATTTTTCTTCTGAACAAGATTTTGATTTATGATTTCGTGAAGAGTTACAAGTTTTATTTGTGCATATCTCAGTGGATTTTACACATTTTGGACTTGAATTTTCTTTGGATTTAGAGTTAGATTTAGATTGAATTGGATTGGATAGTAGTTCTTCACTACTTAAGGTTATTTGGATATCATTGGTTTCTAAATAAGAATGATCCTCTATGGATTTAGCATCATAAGGAAATATTTCATCGATATTAGAACTTGTCTCGATATTTTGATCTCTCAGAAATTCGTCATTGTCATTGTTTAATGGAAATTTTATATATTCAATTGGAATAGAACAATTTTTAAAGTTTAATTTATTTTCTTTATAATCAATTTGGCATTTATTTATTTCAAAAAAATCGCTACCTAATATACCGTCGAAATGAAGAGGAAAATCGTCTTCTACGACATAGAAAACATGAGTTTGGACAAAATCTTTTATCTTGAAATTTACGTTACAACTACATATAGTTTTATTTGGATTTAAGACATTTTTATCAATGCCTCGTAGAGTAATAGACTTAGAATAAATTTTTGGAATGTTTAGTATTTTTGAATATTTAATTAAAGAAATATCTGCGCCTGTATCGATTAGAAACTTGCAAGAGGATGGATTAGAATTATTTACTAAGGGTAAATCTACATAGGAAGTGACTGAGAAGTTGATGGTTGTGATACGGCCTGAACTGAACGAACTCCTCGAGAATCGACCGTTGGTTGTCGAGGATTCTGGAAGTTTAAAGAATTTGTTGGATTTTTGTTTTTATTGTTAAATTCGCGTTTTCTACATTCTTCTATAACGTGACCTGGTTTTTTGCAGTATCTGCAAAAACGTTGGGAAGTGTTGGTATTTTCTTTTCTTAAGTTTGGAGGAAAATCAGAATTGGAATTTGAATTTGAAGGTTTATAATTTTGATTTTGAGAATTTGACCTTTGAAGATTTGAATTAGGATATTTTGGGTTTTGAAAACTAGAATTTTGAAGATGTCTAACATTTCTATCTGAATTGTTTTTATATCGACAGTTATTTGAGGAATGGTTATTTCGTTTGCAAATATTACAGAATGGTCTGAAAATTTCTTGTCTTGATAACTGTTCTTGTTCTTCGGCAATTGCTATAGCAACAGCTCTTTCTAAGGAATCTGGATTTCGGGCTTTGATTAAAATAGAGAGGTCTTTGTTTAATCCTCTAATAAAGACATTTAGTGCTTGAGTTTTTAAGAGTTTAGTACATGCATTTCTTGCATCTGGAGATAAGTCTGGATCAAGTGTATTTATTAATTTTATATAGCAATTTTCAACTTTATTTGCAAATGACATTACATTTTCACTGGGCATCTGACGTAAGGAATGTAATTCCAATTGCCACTGACCTTCAGTTCGGCGTTCAGAATAAGCATCTAATAAGAAGTCTTTTAAATCTTTCCATTCGTCAAATGTTCTGTTTCTAGTTATGGCCCTAGCTTTATCGGTTAATTTAGTTTCTATAATGGCTAATAAGATGGGTTTGGATTGCGGATTTACTAAATTGTATGCTTTATCACAATTGTCTATGAATTCGTATAATTTTGATTTTGTACCATCAAATCTAATGAGAAGTTTTTCAGCTATTTCAATTGATACTGACATTTTATTTGAATTAGAAGTAGAAGAATTTGAAAGAGAATTTGAGTCGGGAGAAGGTATTTGTTCGTCAAATAAGTTACTTATATCAGGATATAAAGTAGACATACGTTTACAAGATTTTTAAAATATGAGACAGAATTTAAGATAGAATGTACTTACAAGTAGAATATTGTTGTTGGTCGCATAGTCTATTATTCCACGGGTTCACCTCTACTTCCGATGGAACTACAATTGGGTTATGACTGGAACTGGATTTCGAACTGGATGTACTGGACCCCAATGTAATTAGTTGTAGTGGCGATTTTTCCACACTGACAGTTTTTTTTGAATGATTCCTCGAAGGAAACAAGTCAATTCAAAAATTCCTCAGCTCTCCTTCTATCAGCAATCAGAGGAACTCTGCTACTAATATCCCACGTTCTGACACCAAATTTTGTTATGGAATACTATGCGTTTATTTCTTCTCCGGACTAACTCTTTGTTTTGGAATTAAACAGAATATATTGACATGTATAAATTTATTATATTAGAGGATGAAAATTACACTGCCTGTTATTTCTTAAAACTATGAATTTATAAGTTCTGTTATCTACAATTATTTAACGATGTTTCTGGATGGATTTGAGTACAAGAGATTGGACTCAAATATTAATATTAAAATAGCAAATACGGATAGCTTATCGAACAAAGAAATAAGAGAAATAAATTACTATTATTCCATAGATACGAAGTATTAGGCGAATAAACTAGCGAAACTTATTTATTCTAAATAGGAAAATATTTATGAAGAGTATTGATTCTGATTTCTAACAGCAAATAATTATTAGTGATTATACATGAGAACTTTTCATAATTGTAAATAACATATACCAGGTGACTAAAAACTATATAGAAATACATAGATACTTTAATTATCTTACATGTGAGTAGGTAGGTACATTACAAAGGGATTACATTTTTTAAGGAAACGTACAAATTCCCAGCTCCAAAAAGGGAGCTTACGCCCTGGACTCAGGTAAACTTATGAAACAAAGAACATGAGATAAGGAGCAAACGTACAAAGAACTCAGGAAGGAGGTAAAACGAGTACATCGAAGAAAAAAACGGACCTTTTAAAACCAGATTATGCTTTATAAATTATATAAAGTCATGAACGAACATTCCCATAAATTAATAAGACTTGTAAAAACAACTATGAGTAACGTGATCTGCAGAGTGACAATATAAGGCGATCTGTCACAAATCTAAGAAACATATGCAGGGTTACTTTATCTTATCTTTAATAAGTCAACGCAGATTATGGCTTACGCTCACGATTTGGATTTGATCGCACGCACCACACGAGGCCAAAGAGATGGTTTCCAATTACTTGACGGCCCATAAAATATGGGCCTTAAAATAAACGAGGAAAAAACCAGAATGTTGACGTCGATGCCAAATAACAGAGATAGAGATAGAAACGGTGAATAAAACTTTAGCATAAACCACTATAATTTTGAATTAATAACTAAGCTTACCTATATGGGTTCTCTTTCTCTCATAGCAAGCGATAATGGCACATCTGAAGAAATAAAACAGAAGATACTGATAGTGAATAAATGTTATTTTGGACTAAATAATCAGCTAAAAACAGAAATTTAAGCCAAAAAAACGAGAAAGATACTATGCAGAATAATGGGCACAATGTGTGAGAATATGAGAATGGTATTTGGAGAAGGCGATATGCGAATATAATACTGATCACACGTAGCATTATCTCATTTGTTGTATTAGTTTAAAGTTTAGTCAGGTCCAGGACTTTTCCAGAAGTTTTCCATTTGTGTTCTATTTACTTGTAAAGTGACGTACTGTAACGAAATAGCCCGTCTCCGATACATGGTAGGGGAAAGTGGGGGAACCGTGCGCGGTGGGGAACGGTGCGCACCATTAAAATTCAAATTACGCGGCATACTGAGAGTCCCCTCCCGAACAGGCTTAAGCGGGAACATGCACAGAGTCTCTGAAGCCATTAACTGCCACTGCAGTTGAGTTGTGTACTTAGTGAAAGGCGAAAGTGTGCATTTGAGGTTTTTGTTACTATTTTCCACTTGCACAAATTAAGACGGTGAGTCCGTAAATCTTAACTACTTGTTTTGAAATAATTATATTCTTAAAGAATATCATCTGCTGCATATATGCACACCATTTGGTTGCATTTAGATAAGTAATTTTTGTAGGATGATGTAATTACGTTTTTAAACCATAGTGGGGTAACCGTGCGCGAAAATGCGCACGGTTACCCACTAATCAATTAAATATGAAGCAATATTGTTATCGTTTTTGGGTACTAAAATCCGTCTTTTATTTTCAGATGCCACGAAATTACGTTCGAAAGACTGAAATCCATCAATATAGTGATGAATTGCTGGAGACTGCACTGAATGCAATTAGAAACGATGGGAGGAAAATACGAGAAGTTGGGAGGTCTTTTGGTATTCCTGAATCAACACTCAGAAAAAAGCTTTCTCTAAATCAACTAAAAATCCCCCATCTCGGTAGAAAGGCGATTTTTACAGCAGAAGTGGAAGCTGAATTAACCCACTATATTCTGACACTCGCAAAATTGTTTTACGGCGTAACGCCCCGACAACTGAGGCAGTTAGCGTTTAATTATGCTCAACAGAAAAATATTCCAAATAATTTCAATAAACAAACTCAGTTAGCAGGCAAAGATTGGTTGTATGGGTTTCTCAAGCGAAATCCTGAAATATCATTGAGACAGCCTGAGGGGACTAGTCTTAATCGAATTGCTGCATTTAATGCGGACGAGTTAAAACTTTTTTATTCAAATCTCGAGAAAGTTTTACAAAAATTTAAATTTGAAGCAAACAGGATATATAATATGGACGAGACGGGTGTAACCACTGTACAGAAGAAGTGCCCGAAGGTTTATGGACGTAAGGGTGTAAAAAAAGTAGGAGCTGCTATTTCAGGTGAAAGAGGGAGGACCATTACAGCCGTATTTTGCATGAGTGCCACAGGAAATTATATCGCGCCCATGCTGATATATCCCAGAAAGAGAATGGCTCCTGCGCTGCAGAAAAATGGGCCAACTGGTGCTAACTATAAATGTTCAAAAAATGGATGGATGAATTCTGAACTTTTTCTTGATTGGTTAATGCACTTCGAAAAACAGGCAAATCCCACTTTAAATGACCCGATTCTCCTTATCCTTGACAACCATTCAAGCCATATATCCATAGAGGCATACGATTTCTGTAAGTCAAATCATATTCATATGGTGTCCCTTCCGCCACATACTTCCCATCACCTTCAACCCCTTGACCTATCCTTCTTTGGTCCTTTAAAAAATGCGCTATACAGGGAGTATGATATTTATTTAACTACAACAGGCCATGAAAAGATCACTGAATATGACGTAGCTGAGCTGTTAAATAAAGCGTTCGTAAAAGTCGCATCGATGGAGAAAGCAGTTTCGGGATTTCGTTCTGCTGGAATAAGGCCATTTGACCCTAACAAATTCAACGAAGATGATTTCGCTCCGGCCAACGAAATGAGACAGTTTGTAGTAGAAGGTTCTCCCGAACGTAGCGCTAATTTATTAACACTTGCATCTCAGCCAAATCTACAAAAAATTCCTAATCCGGCAACACCCGAACCTAGTGAAAATTCAGACGGTGAAGATAGACAGACAGCTCATATGCCAAAACAACAGCAGCAGGATCTACCTATTCAAGGTCATCTACCATGTACATCTACCGCTGAACAAGATCATCTACCATCTACATCTAAGTCTGGACACAACCATCTACCATCGACATCTACATTAAATAATTCATTCTTCCAATTTGCACCTATTCCAAGGAGAAAAGAAAAAGGAAGAGTAAAAACAGTGTCTCGTTCGAAACAACACTCTGAAATATTGACTAGCACACCCCTAAAAGAACGATTAGAACAAGCTCAAGCAAAGAAAAGGGAAAAAGACGTGAAAAAAAACATGAAATTAAAAAGTGTCAAAACATTAGGAAAGAACAATATTAAGAAAGATAATAAGAAAATGAAGAGGGCTCCAACACCTGAACTTGATGCACAAGAACGTGACGAGGAAGATGAAATCGAGAATGCTTATTTCTCGATCCCACCTCACTCCTTCTACGGAACCACTACAAGAAAAATAACGGCAAAAGAGAATGTTGCAAAAAAAGTAAAAAAACGCATATGTCAGTCTCCGGAAATTAAAAGAGGGAGAAATAAGAAACCAGCAACGCCTGAATCATCAGAGGTATCTGACATAGACGATAGTGACATTTGTGACGATGATGAAGTAGACGATATCAACCCCAACTATGTTCCATTTGATGCAGAACCTGACGTGCGGACTGAATTATGTGGCATATGTGGAGAACATGGAAAAAGCGAACTATGGTACCGGTGTGTTGCATGTGGCTTATGGAACCACGCGGCATGTACCGGTAAAGATGCCCCCGAACAATACATTTGCGACTTTTGTCAAGGTTAAACAGATACCTACTTAACATTATAGGTATATAATCACTCGTACAATAAATATTTGTTCTTGCATGTGAATTTGTTTTTATACCACTGTATTATTAGGTACTTGTATATTCCAAACTACTGCGCACTGTTCCCCACCCTGTGCGCACAGTTACCCCATGGGGTGGGGAACGGTGCGCAAATGCAATTTTTTACTTTTTCTAATTATATATGATTATGTTAAGAAATTCAATATCTATTATAGTGCATACTGAAAGTAGAATAATTAGGGTATCAGATAACGTTTTTATTTTATTTTTTATGTTTAAGAGTTGACCACCACAACGATTCTCGCTTAGGTGCGCACCATTCCCCCACCTTCCCCTATGTGTCACAATTCGTAGAAGGATAAATCTAAAAAATTCAAAGAGGTGGCATTTCAATAGCGCACGTCTTTGATGCGCTTTCGATGAGACGAATTAGAGGTGGGCTACTCCAGAATGTTATAGTACATAATAGCTTTATATATAAGCATATCTTCTATGAGTTAAGTTTAGTTGATAAGATATTTTCGTGCTATAAACTTATAAATAAATATATTTATATAAATTCGAACCGCTCGTTTTATTTAATCTCGCTACAGTTGGTGTCAGGTGTGAGGTTAACTGATTTATTTAAAAAATAAATTCAGCAGTGACCTTTAAAAAAGGAAAGTAGGGGCTGTATTGAATGTCAAAGATGAAGTTCTCGAGATCAGTGGTGAAGAGTTGCCGTTTCATGAAGACAAAGAAGATGTTATCAGCCTAATAACTACTTGTGACGTAACAATACCCGGTAATAGTAAGAAAATTTTTATGACCAGACCTGATGGTTACTGCCGAGCGGGAAGTTTAAGGATGGTCGAAGATGTGAACAATGCAGAGTTCCTAACGGCAAAAGCTTTGGTGAGAATTCTAGATGTCGTTCCTAGAAGAGATGAATTAAAGGGAACTGCTATTAAGTTAAGTAAAAGAACTTTGATCGGACAGTGTGTTCCCCTGGTTTCGATTTGTTCTATGAATACTAATGAGAAATAATCAAAAACTTAGTGTCCAAAGGAGCTTGTTGAGATGGTTATTAAAACGTGCCAAGATCTTGATGATGAACGAACTAAAAAAGTGAAGTCTATGCTGATAGAATTTCAAGATGTATTTGCCATTGATAAGAAGGATAAGGGCAAAACCAGCATAGTAAAGCATAAAATTAATACCGGAGATGCTCAGCCAACAACCTAGACAACTTCCATTTGCGAAAATAAATGAAGTTGAAAACATCATCAAAGATATGAACAAACAAGGGGTAATTGAACTATCAAACAGTCCATGGACATCACCAGTAGTGCTAGTAAAGAAGAAAGATGGTTCAACGCGTTTTTGTATTGACTACCGACAGCTCAACGCGGTAACTAAAAAAGATAGTTACGCTTTGCTCATAATAGACGATACTTTGGATACTCTTTCTGGTTCTCGTTGGTTCTTCACACTCGATCTAAAAAGTGGATATTGGCAAGTAGACATGGAGTCCGCTGATCGAAAAAAACCGCATTCTCGATAGGATCAGGGCTTTGGCAGTTCACAGTTATGCCCTTTGGTTTATGTAATGCCCCTGTCACATTTGAAAGATTAATGGAGGCAGTTTTAAGAGGTCTAACATGGAAAACATGCCTGGTTTATTTGGATGATGTAATTGTGGTTGAAAGATCCTTCGATGAACATGCCAACAATCTAAAAGAAGTCTTTCAATGATTGCGGGCAGCGAATTTGAAGTTAAGTCCGAAGAAATGTCACATGTTTCGACGAGAAGTGAAGTACTTGGGACATATTGTAGTAAGTAATGGTGTAACAGCTGATCCTGAAAAACTTTCAACCATTTCTTAGTCTATGTACATATTACCGACGTTTTGTCAAAGGATTTGCCAACATCTCCAAGCCATTAACAAATTTGACAGAAGAAGGCAAAGAATATACATGGAGCGAAGAGTGTCAAAAAGCTTTCTAACAATTACAAATGGCTCTGATCAGTGCACCGATTTTAAGCTACCCTAGACAGGCAGGAAAATTTGTGTTGGACACCGATGCCAGCAACAGTGCAATAGGAGGTGTTCTCTCCCAAATCCAAGATGGGCAGGAGAAAGTTATCGCTTACTTTAGCAAAGTCTTGTCGAAACCAGAAAGAAACTATTGCATTACCAGGAGAGAATTGCTAGGCATAGTGAAGGCTTGCGAGCATTTCCATAAATACTTGTATGGCAGAAAGTTTCTTCTTCGCACTGATCACGCCGCTCTAAAATGGCTTCTACAGTTCCGTAATCCAGAGGTCCAGATGACAAAATGGTTAGAACGATTACAAGAATATGATTACGAAATCGAACACAGGGCTGGAAGAGTTCATTTAAAATCTGATGCCGTTTCGAGACGGCCGTGCAGTGCAAATTGTAATCACTGTCTTAAATTAGAAGAACGACTTTGCCTCGTGAGACGAACCACCGTCATGAATGATAAATGACAGCCTCAACAGCTACAAGACGCTCAAGCAGATGATCCATGTATAAAAAGAGTATTGGATTGGATGCGTCGAAGTGAAAGGCCTTCTTGGCAAGACATTAGTTCATGTAGTACTGAAATCAAGTGTTACTGGAGCCAATGGAATTGCCTAGTGCTAAAAGATGATCTTCTTTATAGAACCTTTGAGAAAGATGATGGTACAAAAACTAAGCTTCACTTGATTTTAACTAAAAGTAAAGTGTCAGAAGTATTGAGTCAGTTGCATGACGGTGCATCAGGAGAACACTTTGTTATTACGAAGACTCTGCAAAAGGTTCGAGAACGGTTCTATTGGGTGAATTATACAGATAATGTAAAAAGATGGTACCGGAAATGTGAACTGTGTTCAACCAGTAATGGTCCAGTTGGTAAAAAGAGCGCATGCATGAAACAGTACAATGTTGGTAGTCCTATGGAAAGAGTAGCAATCGACATTGCAGGTCCACTTCCAGAGACGAACGATGAAAATAAATATATCCTGGTAGACATGGATTATTTTACGAAATGGACTGAGGCCTATGCGATACCAAATCAAGAAGCTACTACCGTTGCAGAGGTACTTGTTAAAGAATTCTTTAGCCGATTTCCAAGGGCGAAACTTCGAGTCAACTCTTTTGCAAAACGTTTGTAAATTGATTGGTGTCAATAAGACCAGAACGGCACCTCTGCATCCTGAGTCAGATGGAATGGTCGAGAGAATGAACTGAACGATGGGTAAACACCTGTCGAAAGTTGTATCAGACCATCAAAGAGATTGGGACCTAATGGCCTACCACTCGGCCGTGAATTAAACTACAGGCCAGACTACGACCTACCTGATGTTAGGTCGTGAAGTTCGTTTGCCCTGCGAGCTAGAATTTGGCTGCAGACCTTTCAAAGAACATGTTGCAAGCGAAGATTACGTCGACCGCCTGAAGTTAAGAATGAACAACATTCATGAACTTGCCCGACAACACATCCAGTTAGCCAGTGACAGAATGAAAGATCAATATGATTCTCGATGCAAGAATGAAAGCTATGAAGTAGGTGATCTTGTTTGGATTTATAATCCACAACATCGTCGAGGCTTCTCTCCTAAATTGCAAAGACAATGGGAAGGTCCGTATGAAATTTTCGTGCTGTAAACTTATAAATAAATATATTTATATAAATTCGAACCGCTCATTTTATTTAATATCGCTACAGTACGTTATTCGACTAAGTAATATGAGGTTTAGTTTCATAATTAGAATATAGATTGAATAGCAAGGGTGATAATCAATGGCATCTGCTGTAGTGTCCTAGTCATACCCTGGCTCTTTGTTTCCAACATAAGTTCTTTATAATCCAGATATCCTTTTCATCGCATCGTATTTCTTCAAGAGCAGATTTATATTTAATAGTACTTCACGTAGTGTTGCAAAAGTTCACATTTATGTCTGATTCGGCTTTGACTTATTCGTAAAAAGGTCTAAAGGATATGTAATCAGGCTAATAATTAGTCTGCCATAAGCACAGCTTCTCGGTTTTTGTTTTTTAGAGATAGGTATGAAGATAGATTTTACCAGTCCTCTGGGATTTCCCAGCTGCTGTTCTGTTTTTGCTAATTTCAAAAGCGTGTATTATTTCTGGCGTTCGAGACACATTATCTTCTTCACACTCTCTTTTCGTAGATACACTGTTTTTAAGCAACTTTGATCTTTTGTCTTATTATTTTTTGTTTGCAAGACATTATATTATTTTTGCTTGTGTTTCAATTTTCAGCGTTCTTCCATGAGTCCATGTATACAATCTCGATCGGTAATCCGATTTTTTTGGTCTGTCGTTTTTAAGAGTGGGTGTAGGAGTTGGTGATAATTTATTTAATTTGGTTTCAGTGTTTCAGAGTTTTCATTATTGTTGGAAAAATCAGATAATGTATTATTAATATCTTCAGTTACTGTTCCTGTTATTACTGTTGTTACTGTCTTGTATTGTCCCGATTTAATCTCGATACATATATTAGCGCGATTTCTGAATTCTGAAAAATGCCGTAAAAAATTAAATCCAAACGATATTGGGAACAAGTCACAATATCAATTGCAGAGCACAACAAAAGCGAACCCATACGAAAAAACTCATTAACAACATTGAAATAAGCCTTTCATCTAGTTTAATGGATATTAGTTGAGGAGGGTTGAAGATGGTCACAAATATGGTGACTGGACACTGTCAACTGAGAAAACCCATATATTATAGAACATAGATAGGTATAAGTAAGGAGAATGAAACATGGAAAGGCCAAATGGAGAAACTACCATACATATCGCAAATGCCGATGTATACCCGAAATACCTATGAGAAAACTTTCAACTTTCTGTAAGAAAATTGTTAGCTTTTATAAAGACGGCAGAACTTCTTAGAGTCATTTAATGAAAGGGCAGGTTGTGTTACAAAGTTCCAACGAAGTGCCAGAGATAAGAAGTATCCCACTTAAATCAAGAAAAGAAAAAGAGAATAAGAAATTTAAACATAAGTTCTACCGGCACAGAGTACAAAAAGACTTGCGAGTAACATAATACGAGATACGAAATGTAGATAAACACAATTATGGTTAGAAAATTGATAATTTTGTGTAATTAATAAAAAACAGCTTTAAAGTAGTAGGAATACACAGTTTAATATCAATTAATTTGAAATTTTCCAGAAGGGAAAGTTGCTTGTTAAATAATAATGTAGGTACATAAACTGGCGAATGCGCTCATTAATTCAAGGCCATTTTTACATCCACCCAAATTTGTATAACAAATTTATATTTACTTTCAGTCTTAAATTATGCTATTCTTAAGCATAAATAAATTTGTATATAGATTATAATATTGCCGATTTATTTCTGTAAAAAGTAAACTTTAATAAATCCTAAGCACAACAACACTTTATCACAGCCAATTTTTAATATTATTCATTTCAAATATGACGTCATCAATACAATCCACCCAGTAAAACTAGATTTTTCTTAAAAGAAATTTACGGTAACCATAAAAAAAGTAAAAGTGAGTGTAAAACACATATTAATAAAATAGTAGTATAAGTTAAATAACGACTGAACTGTTTACGAACACTTAATTTTACTTTTAACTAAAATGGTACCGCCATGTTTCCTTCTGGTGGCGCCCCCTGTCTCCTCCACCAAAATTTTATTTTCCTTTATGTCATCAGTTATGGTGGAAGCGCAACAAGTGTTTTCGATTTAATTGTTTAAAAGACGCATGTGTGCTTGTTGAATATCGCGAATTTACTGTTTTTCTTATTTTTAGTTTGTAAGTGTTTGTGTAAATATTAATTCATGTTTTCCCTGCCCAAAATCTATATGAAAAACTCCGCGAAAGTTTTAGAGTTCAGGGCTTGGTGCTATCCATTAATGCCACAATCATTTTCCACGGAATAAAATGAAGAAAAGGCCACAGCAATGTCAAAGGCAAGGTAAATCAAATACTAATATTAAAAGTTTTATAAATAATCTTAAAGAGAATGATCTTCATTTTGAGGACAATCAGATAACTCAATGTGTGTTCTTGGGGGTTTTAAGGCTGAAACCAGTGCCTTCTGTATTTTCTAGCAATAACGTGCCTTGTTTAGTAGTAGAAAATAAATCTAAAAAGCTTAAAAACAATAATAATACTAAGGAGGTTAACAAAAACGTATCCAGAAAAAAAGATATAAATAAGGTCATAAGTGGTAGAATAGGTAAAAAAAATACAGATAAAATTAGAGCTTCCGTTAAAAAAGAACCTTTAAAGAAAGCTGCTATTAAATTAAAGTTCAGTATGAATAATAAAGATACTACTTCCAAAGACTCACTGGAGTCAGTTAGGATTTTACCAGAATCTCTAACCAAAATAACTTCTGAATCAGTACTTACAAACAGAACAATAACTTTAAACCCTATAACAAATGTACCAACTTTTAATCCTGTTCAGAATTTATTTGATAAGCTCAAGCAACAAATGGATGATAGTTTTAATCGTCCCAGTTGTAGTAGCGAGGTTAATAAACAAACATTATTTTCCGATAAATCTAATACAGATATCCATCTGTCTTCCAAAAAACAAAAGAAAGGTATTAACAAGAGGGATGTACCAAAAATTTCTTCTGTTAGTACGTTTTCTGATAATGGTTATCATCCTAATAGCAGTCTTAATTCTAAATTAACTCAGGATATATTTTTACTTAATGAAGATAATGCCACTGAGGACTGTGAGGTATTGCTAAATACTGGACCAATGCCCAATTTTGTTTTGGATACTAGTACACAAAAAATTGATAATGATGTTATACTAATTACTGATGATAATTCTGATATATCTTCTGCTAGCAAAGAATTAATTGTTGTAGATGATGTTAAATGTGTTAGATCATCACCTAGATTAAACAGAAACGAGCAGAGGAATAGTCAACAAAAGATTACTGCTATACCTGAAACTATTATAAATTTAGATGATGGTGAGTCAAGTGATAAAGAAAAAATGGCTCCAAAAATCAATGTAGAGAAGCCAAAAAAACGACGTACACTAATGCCTTCAGCAATTCCTTCTATATTTTTCAATACTCCTAGATTATTAAGATCAGAACTTGGTCAAAAGAAAGGTTCTTTTTCTGAAACAAAGACTGTTGCAAAAAATTCAACAACAAAAATACAAAAACCAGAAAACAAATTAGACAAATTACCAGTAAAACAAAGAAAAGATCCGAAGTCGAAAAACAGTACAGAAAACATTATTTATGAGGTAGTCAAATCTACCGAAAATGTAAGGTTTTTTGCTGATGTTGTTGCTAACTCTCAGGATGATATTGTATTAATAGAGAGTTCTCCACCAAAAGTTGAACCATTAATCTTGAAATTGAAAAAATCAACAGAAAAAACTGCTGATCAAAATGCTATTGAAGATATAAGAAACAAAGAGAAATCACAAAAAATGTATACCAAAAATGTCACAAGAAATCTCTTTTTCCCAAGATTATTGAGATCTGATATAAACCAAACAAAGGATAACAAATCGGAATCTACTAAAAAATCTACAAAAGCAATTGAGATAGGCATTCAAAAAACATCTCAAGCAAAAAATGAAAAATATGTTCCAAGTGCATCTATAGGAAGAATCAGTGTTAAACCTACGGAACAACTTCTAGAAAAATCACCACAACAGGAGGAACATTGTAGAAACCCTGTCCAGAAAGTTACAGAAAAAAATATAGGAGTCAAAGATACTGGTAAAAATAATGAGAAATCATTACCAACACCTAGTAAAATGTTGGGATCTCAAGTACAAAATGCTTCAAATATTATAACCATTGAAGATTCTGATTCAACTAATTTAACTGACATTTTTTCTCAAAATAATGGAAGAAGTTTAAATATTGACAATACATCAAGTGAATTACAAAATCAAAGACAGTTAAGATCTGATGATTCTCAAAATAAAGGTAATGAGTCCACTATAGAAAAGTCTAAGAGAAACATACCAAAAACTTCAACAATTACAGACAATATAGAAATTATCGATATTGAGTTCCAAAGTAATACTAAGATGACACCAATTAAAAAACAAGACCTTAAAAATACTGTTCAAGAACAATCTCATGTTAGACAACTAAGGTCAGATTCACCACATAAAAAAGGAAATAATTCAAAACCTGTTGATATTGAGGAACTTAACAAAAATAATGGAAAGTCTAAGAAGCATTCTCCCAAAACAGCTAATGATACTGTTGAGAATACAGTCTCTTCACCAATGAAATCTGAAAACAAAGAATGTTACATAGAAAGTATTGATGTTGACAGACCCTGTAAAGTAGATGTAACACCAACTGCTACCAAAACAAAGAATATTGCAGTTGTACAGCCAATGTCAAGACAGTCAAAAGTGGAGTTACCTCAAAAAAAGATAACTGAGATAAAAATCATAAATGACATTCAAAATCAAAATATAAGTAGCCTTGAAGAAGTTACAAAAAGTCCAACAAAACATATTGTCACTGACATTTCTATTCCTACAGAATTAGAGTCACAGCCTACATGTGAAAACACAACTACTTTAGCTACTGTTGCTGTTGGTCGGTTTTACTCAAATGATCCACAAACGACCCCACAAACAGGTGTATCTTCACAAGAACGTCGACAATTAAGGTCTGATGATACAGTTGATAAGAATACTAAAACCGAAAATCTAGAGTTAAATAAGTTCAAAACAGATATGGATAAATTGAAAGCAATTGACAAAACTATCAGAAATGATTCCATTAAACTAGAAAAAACAAAAATAATATCAAAAGATAAAAACAAAGATACATTAGATACTAGTACTGTGCAACAAAAGACAGAATTTCAGAAACAAATTGATAGTCCTATATCAAAATCAACAGAACAATCTGATCCAAAAATATTAAGATCAAGTACATTTTCTATGGAGTCCAAAAATTCATCTAATCAGGTGGTAGAATCAAAAGTTAAGGTGGTAGAAGCACAAGAAACCTTAATCAAAAAGAAATCTATAGCTTCTGATAGAAACATTCAACAGGAACCTAACACAGGTGTTAAATCTAAAATAATCTTAGAATCAGAGGACAATACTATTAAAAAATATGGAAGAAAAATACTTAAATGCAAAACTAATTCACCAAGCAGACAAAAAAAAGTGATAACCAAAAAGTCAATAAAGAAACCATCCAAGTCAATTACATTTAAAACAATTACCACAGAAGTTCCAGACTCTCACATTTTCATAAATAAAGAAGTCTCAAAATCTGACGGTACTTCTACATCTAAAAAACCAATAGTAAAGAAAATTGTACAGACTTTTAAAAAGATAGCCTCTAAGAAACAGTTGTTGAAGTCCTCAAATCTTTTAACAAAAAAACAATCACTAAAATTGAAGAAAAAACAATTTGCTGATTCTCAAATAACTAGTCAATCAAGTCTTATTGTTTATTCTGCTAGAACTCCTCCTAAAGCTATTTCTGGTACATCTGATAGTTCTCAAGCTATTACAAAAACATTAGAAACTCCTCAAAAAGATACAAACATTAAAATAATTTCTGATGTTCAATCAAATACAGTTTTAGATATTAAAAGTCATATCTTAAAAACAAAAGATTGTTCTTCAGAGCTAAAAACTCAGAAAACAAATGTTCCAAAAAGTGATCCTTCAAAATCTGAGAAGAAAACTGAATCAACAGTTTCTAATAGAAATATTCCTAATACAAGACCATCTACTTTAAACATTTCTCAAGAGCAATCAGAAAATTTGGATCAGACAAAGCCACATTTTGCTATTTCTTCCAGCAAAAGTGATTCTAAAATTCAAACCAAAACAAAACATTCAAAATCCAGTCTGGTTACTTTACAAAAGAAAGATAAAATGAAACAGAAAATGAATTTGAAAATAAATAAGAAGAAATTAACAAGAAATCTACTACGCTCAATAAAAAAGCCAGCTAAAGTTGCTCCAATTGCAGATCTAAAAATTATTTCCCAATCAAATATTATATTGAACTCTAGACGAAGTATTTCAAAATCAAAAACACTAGAGGAAGCATTCAAGGCCAACCAAAAAGAGCTTGATTATTCAGAAGTAATAAAACCAACAGGTCCTTCTACTGAATCAAAAGTAAGCACCAATGAAAGTGAAGATAATCCAGTTGATGAAAATGGAGTTACAGGAAATGATATAAAAAATAAGCCCCTTAAAAAACAGAAGGTACTCTCCATAAAGAAAACTGTTGGTTCAAAGATCGCAGCAAATATTAAAAAAACTAGTATAAAATTACAGAATAAAAAGCATAATATAGAGATCAAAAGGAAAAGAGGCAGGCCAAGGGTATATCCCGCAGAAATAAAATTAGATAAAACACCAACTTCAGGCATCAACTTACAAGTGAGTACAGAAAAAAATATTCTTGATAAGGCTGATAATGCAATATTAGAAAAAACTAGTGAAGTAAAAAGAAAAATTGGTAGACCCAAAAAGCAGCAGGGAGAAGCTGTTTTAGGCAAAGAACAGTTAATTGCAGCAACTGGAGAAAAAGGCCTCAATGACACTATGTATGCTCAGATACCTAAGTCTGCAGAAAACAGACAAGTGAGTACAGAAAAAGTTACTCTTGATAAAGCTGATATTGCAGTATTAGAAAAAACTGTTGAAGTAAAAAGAAAAGGTGGTAGACCCAAAAAGCAGCAGGGAGAAGCTGTTTTAGGCAAAGACCAGTTAATTGCAGCAACTGGAGAAAAAGGCCTCAATGACACTATGTATGCTCAGATACCTAAGTCTGCAGAAAACAGACAAGTGAGTACAGAAAAAGTTACTCTTGATAACACTGATAATGCAATATTAGAAAAAACTAGTGAAGTAAAAAGAAAAATTGGTAGACCCAAAAAGCAGCAGGGAGAAGCTGTTTTAGGCAAAGAACAGTTAATTGCAGCAACTGGAGAAAAAGGCCTCAATGACACTATGTATGCTCAGATACCTAAGTCTGCAGAAAACAGACAAGTGAGTACAGAAAAAGTTACTCTTGATAAAGCTGATATTGCAGTATTAGAAAAAACTGTTGAAGTAAAAAGAAAAGGTGGTAGACCCAAAAAGCAGCAGGGAGAAGCTGTTTTAGGCAAAGACCAGTTAATTGCAGCAACTGGAGAAAAAGGCCTCAATGACACTATGTATGCTCAGATACCTAAGTCTGTCGAAAACAGACAAGTGAGTACAGAACAAGTTACTCTTGATAAAGCTGATAATGCAGTATTAGAAAAAACTGTTGAAGTAAAAAGAAAAGGTGGTAGACCTAAAAAGCAGCAAGTAGAAGCTGTTTTAGACAAAGAACAGTTAATTGCAACAACTGGAGAAAAATACTTCAATGACACTATGTCTGCAGAAAGCAAAAAAGAAAAAGTAGCAACGAAAAAAATAAAGGAAGAAATTATCAGTGACTTAAATGAAAAGCCTCAGCTAAATGAAGATTGTTTAAAGAAAATGCGAGGTAAGCCAAAGAAACAACTTCAAGATGTAACTTTAGGTGAAACACAAGTTTCTTTGGTAGAAAAAGAAGAGAACATTGATCATGAAACTATTTCCCAACAAACAAATGAAAGAGATAGTATCAAAAAGAAAAAAGGTAGGCCAAAGAAACAGCAGCTAGATATTATTATAGATAAAGAGAATTCTAATGAGGAACATACAGAAACTCATAGAATTGTACAGTTAAAGGAAACAGATAATACAAAGAAACCAAGAAGTGGACCAAAAAAAATATCACTAGATAATACTTTGACTAAAACTCTAGTTACAGAAATATTACTAAAAGAAGAAATCATTGACAATGAAAATAGAGAAGAATTGAATAAGACAGATAACTCAACAAACCAACTTATTGAAATGTCAGTATTGGACAACACACAAGTTAAAGCATTTGGGGATGAAAATAAAATTATGAATTCTTCTGAAATTGATATGGTTAAGAAAAAACCTGGCAGACCAAAAAAACAAACCCAAATTATGTTAGATAACAGACAACTAGAATTTACAAATGTACAAAAAATTGTTAATAACAAAAATTCTACCAAAATTTCAGTATCAGCGAAAGAGAAAGATCAGACAGAAGATATTTTGAATGATACTAAAAATTCAGATATTCAAATACAAAGACTAGAAATATCTAACATTAAAAATACAAAGCATGCAAATGCTGAAAATATAGTTGTAGAGAGTATCAAAAATGAGAACATCAAGAGAAAGCTTGGTCGACCTAAGAAAGTAAAGGTAGGAGACAGCCTAGATGAAACAACTGTTTTGGAAGTCCAATCATGCCAAGGAATAACTAATGATAAAAATGAAGTCTCACAATCTACAGAATTTTCAGATAAGGAGAAAAACAAATTGGATAATTTAATAACAAATACTAACAAATCAAATAAGGATCAGACTACTGTTATCTGTGCAGAAGTAAAGAAAAAAAGAGGACGTCCAAGTAAGCTGCCTACTGAATTAAAATTGGATTTAGCGGAAGCAGATCAAGAACAAAAAACAAAAAAACCAAAAATGTCAGGAATGGAAAACAACAATTTACAGATCGATTTGAAAGTAAATGAAAAGACAGCAGATAAAAATACTGTCAATAAAAAGAAGCATGTACAGAAAACACAAGAAGATCTGGATATCATAATGATTGTACCTGAAAAGAGAAACAAAAAGCAGATCAACACTCCATTGAAAACTTTACGGTCAAGTGTAAATCAAACTGAAAAAGAAAGGGCAGTAAATATCGCCCAACCTGTTGTGGAGAAGGTGGTAGCTTTAATACATAGTGAACCTAGACCCAAACAACATTCTGATGCTTCCGAAATCACTTCAAATCATATTGAAGACACAAAGGAAAGTAAAACTAGAGTACTGAGATCACAAAATGTAAAAGAGATTGATAGTATTTATGAAGTTAAAGAAGATACTAAAAAGTCAAGACTAGCCAAAGAACACAAAATTGCCAAAAAGAAGAAAGGCGTTTCGGAAAAGAGTAAAAATATTATTAAAAATAAGACAAAGTTATCCAAAGCGTTTGCAGGAAATAAAGAAGCTACCAAAAAGAAAATTTTAAAGACTGACATCATTGACAAGTCGAAGTTGAAAAAAATGTCCAACAAATCAAAACAAAAAGTACTAAAACAAATCACGAAAAAGTTACAGAATTCAAAAAATAAGAACATTCTTAAAAGGCCTTCCAGAACAAACAAATCTTCTTTCAATAAAAAGAGATCTTTAGACTGGGACAACAACGATATTATCGAAAGAATCATACAAGAAATTAGAAACACACTCTTTAAAGAGGAATCGAAAATTATAAGGAAGAAAATCAAACAAAAGAAAATAGCACTCAAGACACAAAAGAAAAAAAATACAAAACCTGAAAGGATTAAGAGGGAAGCCTTTTTAGCTGCTAAGAAGAAAATGATGCAGACGAAAGCAGCTTTGAAACAAAAATTACGGAATGCCAAAAATGACGAGAACACATCGGGCGGATCTGAATCGAAAGAGAATCACCCCCCTAAGAAAGAAATACAACAATTAGAAGAGGAGAAAAATTATTGTAAGAATGACGAGATATTAGTCGTCACGACGCAAGAAGATGACATTATGATAAAAGATGAGACTAGTTTTCAGTCGGATGTTACAAACCAGATGAATAAAACAAATAAATGCAAGAAACCAGAGTCAGTCGAAAAGAAGCGAAGAAGTTATAGAAGTACACTTGTAAGTAGACACATGGCAGCTATGGCTATTGGTGATGATAAAGAAGACGAAAATATCGACCTTAAGAAAAATGATATTACTGTCTTTGATTTCGATGAGTCTGAACCAGAAGTTACGCCTTTAAGGCACAAAAGTGTCCCGAAATTGAACGATTTCGACACACCGCTTTCCGAAAGTAGACACAAGAAAACGTCAAAAATAGAACTAAAATCTTCTACACCAATTAATTCTTATGCCACGAGTAATTCACAAAAAAGTTCAATATTTGGAAGTAGTAGGAAGCCAGGTCCTGCTACTTCTGTAACAGAAAATGAGATAATTGAAATCCCTGAATCATCTGTAAGTCTTATAGAACGAAATCCGTCAGATTCTCAGGGGCATTCGTCTAAGATCAAAATTTTAAAACAAGATCGCTTATACTCTGAGATTCTGGTATATCCCGACGAAGAAGAAGAAATACCCAAGGATAAGCTCGTAAGTATCGAAAAAGAAAATCCAGTAAATGCTGAAAAAGAATACAGCAGTCCAGAAGGTAACGAAATGCCCTGTCAAGAATTGATTTCGAAGCGCCGCAAATTGCTCGTACCGTACATCGACGACCACGGCAAACCTAAAAAGCTTTGGTCGGTCATAGAAACTCCTCGTGTGCCAGATACTCCACCGAGACCTATAACCCCTCGACAAGCTTTGTCATCTCCTCGCAGTGTACGTAGATCTGACAGTCTCGAAATGTTTAAGCCGAGTACTTCTGTTGTAAAGCCTGCAGAATCTGATTCTCCGGAAGAAAAGAAATCCCCCTTGAAGCAGCCGACAATTATAGAAATGTTCAGTAAGGTATGGATGAAAAAAGAGTTACCTATAAAAAACTTGTCGGAAGACAATAATTCTAAGACGGAAGAGTCGATATTCCAAAGGCCTATTACTCCCGAGGTTAACGTTACAGCACCAAGCCCTAGAAGAGATAGGGGCGACGATGAAGACAGCGACACTGAAAGTCGTGCCGAATGGATCCCTGAAGAATATGCAGAATACAAATTCAAGTACTCCGCCAGCAAAATGATGCAGTACAAGCCGATTTTCAAGTGCAAGATATGTATGATGGTAGTACCTTCTTATTACAAACTACTGAAGCATAGAAAGGAACACGAGAACAATGACAAGCCCTATAAATGCCCTCAGTGTTCATCTAATTTCTCGAACGTTGTTGATTTCTCCGCTCATCTGAGACTACATAAGGGTAAGTAAAACTTCTAATAAATATTCTTATAGGCATGATTAACGTTTTTATATCTATATGTAGTATTACCTTTTTTATCCGAATAAATAGCATAGAAATGATGAAATTAAATACCTACTAACACTTCCATTTTCAATTTTACACATAAAACTTATTGAGATTATCTTTTACAGATTTAAATTCAAATTATTACCAAATTTAAACCGGACAATGTCTGAACTTAAAACCAGACTTAATTTTGAATGAATAAAATATTTTATGGCAAACAGCATTATGATAATATAAATAATTAATTATTTATAAAATATTTAGTTATCTCAATTTTATAATTTTTAATGAAAACCTTTAGATCGATAGGCGGGTTTTTATGATTTGTATAATAAATTAGTATGTTGCTTGCTCTTTGTCTACTTTGTTCGATTAGCACTGTGTCATTTCAGGGAAACATTTGAGTTTCAAATTTAGACCAGGAAGAATCCGTTTTGAGCTAGATGTGAAAGGTGGAATTCTCATTTTTGTAGAAAAAATTCTGTAATAACTTCATTAATAATTATTGAATTATCCTCCCTCTCAAATTAGTTGGGAATATTAATAAAAAAAATTAAAATATTTAAAAATTATTAAAAATAATTTTTTTCCCAATTTCCTTGTTTATAACTTTAAAACACTTTAATTTGAAGCAAAATTGTAGAAAAAAGAGCGATAATTAAATTTCCTATAAGATACGACTGATTAAAAATGTTTTAATTTATTATCCTTACTGCAAAAAGCAATAAATACAAAAAGGTGGGAAAACAAGCCTGTTTTTATTCAATATTTTTTACCCAATTAAATTGCACTTAGGACCTTCGTACTTCGCGTAAAAAATCTTTATAATATAATAAAACAATCCACCAAATTATATTAAAATCGATTTAATCGATTTCGCATAATAATTTTGCAATCTAAATTAAAAAAAAATAAATTCTTTAAAATCTTACACAACAAAAACTATACCTACTATTCTATAAACATATAGAAATTTGTCAAATTTTGCATATAAATAAGCACTTCACCTATCACAAGACATATTATAGAATTATAATCTGACTATTTGGGCGGCATCAGAAATTTTTTTTTAAATTTGAAACAATTTTTTGGCTTATAAACAAATAGGTAAATATTAGATTACTTAAATTAAATTCAGAAAATGGCGTTGGAAAAGACTCTGAAAGACACTTCTTTAACATTCATCGGACGGGCCTCAAGTTTTTTGTGTCTTTGCCTCTACAACACCCTTGTATTTTTTGTTTGTTCTACTCTAGGCTCAGTAATTTTCAAAATTTCTTGGAACACACCTGCTATATGACGCTTTTTATTCTTTTTGATGTGCTTATTGTTATAACGTCTGAAAACATATTCCTTTATAAGTTCCTTACCTAGTGCCAAAATATACATTTTACGCTTACTGATATTGTGCTTTTTCCAATCAGGATATTTTAGTAGCTCAATTTATAGGAATTAATACCTGCGACATCAATGGCAAAATATGAAAGAATATCGCCATCGGTCAACGGTTTGTTTTTTTTTTTGTACCGCTAACTTCGTTAGTTTCGCTAACTTGTCGGTTGTATCGGCGGCTCCTTTCGTTTTGTTGTAATATAGAATACTTTCGGGTTTATGGGAGTGTTCTTCACCAGCCACTTTGTCGTCAACATGCTCACTTGAAAGTAAGATGACTGCCGTTCTTGGTTTTGGAATATAAGAGACTAACTTTCGATGTTTTCTAAAAGCAAACATACTTAAATAATCTGTTTTATATGATGCTGGTAGAAGCTCCATTGGAATAAACGTTTTATTTTTTCAAAGAGTTCCACATAAGGTTATATTCTTCTCCCATCTTATTCGCAAGTTGTAAACTCGTAAGAAAAATATCAGTTATTATTCCAAACCCTCCTTCCAAATGGTCTATCAAAGTCTAGGACAACTCTTTTGGCCTTAAGCTTTTTCCGCCTTAGGACCCTGTTTTCCTAAAAATTAATAAATGTAAAAATTTTCTTGTTTTCTTATTGGCAATTCAAAAACTTACCCAAATAAATTTGCATAAATACAATAAAAGAAGTATTTCAGTCTACAAGGACCCATATCTTGGGTCAAGATCCGTACTTGTAAGGTTGCTCTTCATATAAACTCTTAATAGTGCTTTACCTCTAAAAGGCACGAGCTGCTCATCTACACACAGAAGATCGAGAAGCCATCGCAATGGTGATCGCCAACGTCGGATAAATCTGATATGGCACGCAAAGAAGAAGAAGGTCGCCTGAATTAAGTGAATTAGAAATAAAAATATCACATACATCTCTTTTTTGAGGCCAGTTTATCTACTGATTTTCGTTCTTGTCTGGTTTCAAAATTGCCAAAATGTAGAAATGAAGTTATTTGATTGAACCTATCTCTAGACATAGCAGCTGGTATTATAGGACGACAGTAAGTAATATCGATTACCTCTTTCGATCCATGAAATGCTCCAGGTATAAGCAATACTCCAATATAGGCTTGAATCTCTACAGAATCAACACAAACATACACTTTAGTTTTGTTTGGGTTTTCACTATTCCATTTATCGTAATACGCTTGAGCCTTCCTTCCGATTAGTTTCCATGGCAATTATGTTTAGACGTTCGTCTGAAAAAAAAAACAGAAGGAAAACGTTTTTGATATTTGATATATCATCGCTGTAATTTGTAAGTCCTAGAGCATGTCTACAACAAGTAACCAACTGACACCTGGAACCTGGAACTCAATACATTTATGTTATTTCGTTAAATTTTATCGGAGCTCGGGAAATTTCCTATTTAAACATAGTCGGTACTAATCCGTAAAATCTATGGGATTCCCACATTATTACAGCTTTATTAGAATTCGTTTCATATGACATAAAAGGCTAGCCGGGGTATTTGGAGACCCCAGCCTATAAAATTGAAGTTTAAATTTAATCTAACCGTTAAATGTTCTTGTAGGCATAATTTTTTATCAATACAATATATAAACTCGTTAGATGGAACACTGCCGATTAAAAATTAAGATCTATAAAGTAACAGCCAACAATTGTGATCTGGGGTCATAATAGATCCCGACCAGTCTGATGAAGGTTAACCCTCCATCGGACCTAACACATTACCAAAAATTTATTTATTTATAACAAAATAAAATTACATATTTTTTCAATATTATCTTTTAAAACAATTTACCAAACGTGTACCTTTTAACGCTCTAAATACAAATTTTTCCATTTGAAAGCGGTATAATTATTTAAACAATATTTGTTTCAACAAATTAAAATTATTTTTAATAATTTTTTATGATAGGCATTAATAAAAATGAATTTCAGAAAAATATAATTTTATGTTATTAGAATTAATTTATAGAATTTAATTAAAAATTATTTTATTTCCATTATAGAAAGTATATAATATGTTTTAAAGAAACGTCTTTATGCCGTTTTCTGCATTTTATTATATATAGCAACATATAGCAAAATATTATAAATTTAATACTTTCTAATAAATGAGTATTTTATTTTTTTTTCCACTGCGTAAATATACAACGATGATGGATTGATTAAGGTTGAAATGTGAGTTGGTAATTCAGATTTCTTTCCTAGGTGGCGCTAGGAGTTATTGTACCTGACAAACTTCGTTTACGTGTGACATGTCGTTCTAGCCTTTTATTAGATTAGATAAAAATTGGCAAACTTCTATATGGTTTAGTTTTTGTTGTGCAAGATATTTCAAAACTTTTATTTTTTTTATTTTAAAATGAACAATTATTATGTAATTATTATTGAATGGATCTTAATGAAATTTGGTGGACTGTTTTATTATATTATATAGATTTTTTAGGTGAATTACGAAGGTTCTAGCTGAAATCTAACTGGTTGAAAAGCATTGGATAAAAACAGGATTGATTGCTATTTTGCAGCAAGGTTAATAAATTAAAACATTTTCATTACAACCAGTCGCATCTTATATGAAATTCAATTATCGCTATTTTTTTTTTCATTACTACTTTGTTTCACAATTGGTCACCTCTCACATACAAATATTGAATGGTTAGGAAGTTTTTGCATCCCTGTGACATCAGGAGACATCTGCATTTGTCGTCCATGCAGAAGTTAACTCATCTATTTCCGCATTTTTTCTTCATTAGAAATATGGTTTAGGCGCATTTCTTGTTCTCTCGACTTAAGCGCACTGTTATCCACTGTACAAATTGCGCGATGTAAAGTTCTGTTTCTGAACTGATTTTCTAATTGTCAATCTGTATTCATAAGTCCTGTTTCCCCTAGACGTCGCGGTGATGTTGTTCTGTCTATTGCATTTCGGGGATGATGTTTTTGTGCCTTTTTGAGAAGGTTTCTCACTTTCTGCTTAAGACCCTCTTTATCCGTTTTAGACCACTTTACAATACCAATGAAGTGTACCAATATAAAATGCGTAGCGAAGTTAGTTCGGTTTTCATTTTTTGTGGATTTTTTCGCGTTTGCTTTACTCCGAGGTATTAGTACTTACATATCATTTTCACCCATGGCCTCTATATTTTCGCTATTTTGTATATCGAATCCTCCCGTCTGAATCTTTTCTCTGACTATATTTAGAACACTGCACTTGCATCGGCACGGTCTAGTCCAAAATGCATCACTCGAGAAAGTTTCTACGGTTTTGAGCATCTGATCTAGATGGTTTCGAGTGGAAGTCATTAATTTCAATTCATTCATACGAGTATATCCTTGGAGTCCCCTTGGAAAGAAAACTATTGTTTTCACCAGGTATTTTAAGGTGAATTTTAGTTTTCCAATCTGTTATGCTGTATATGCTTTAAAAAGGTCACTATATTATCATCGACTTTATATATTCTTAATAATACCTATAAGCCATTCATGTGTTACTGAATCAAATGTGGTCTTGTAGCGAATGAAGACAGTAAAAGATTTTTTATGTATGCCTGATTAGAAATGATTGTGTTGATAAGTTGTTCTTTGCAGTCTATGGTACCCTTATAAATTTCTGTTGTGGCTCTATGATATTATTTAGAACACAGTGAGAGTAGATATGCTGGACGACACATGATGTTACCAATTCCTACAAAGTTGGAAGACAAGTAATTGGGCGGTTTTGGGCTAGATATTGGGTATTATTTTGATCCTTCGATATTAATTAAGTGATTTCCTGGGTAAGGAATGATTGTATTTCGAGCGGAACAGAAATAATACGATTAATTAATAATGATATACACTCATGAAAACTCTTCAGTCAGAAGTTTTGGAATCTGTCTGATCCAGGAGATTCCCAATTATGAAGCTCTTTGATGATGTTCGAGACTTCAGTGGTGAAGAGTTCGTAAGGAATATTACTGTAATGTTGACAGTAATTGTTCATCATATCTTCAGTCCATCCAGCATTGGTGGAGTAGCTGACGTTAAAAGTTGATTTCCCCAAAGCTCATGAATTTCTTCTTGGCATGGATACGATTTATTTTTATTTTCTACAGTGGAATAGAGTTTCCCACAGAACGCCTTCTCTGAATGTTCAATTATGTAATGTATTCCGTAATTTGTCCAATTTCCCTACGCTATAATTCATTCTTACTGTACAGGAAGAGCAATTGCTGTTGCTGCACAGTAAATCAGCATAATATGCAAATATTCAAATGTATTATAATACATCAGCATATTCAAAAATTTAAATGTATAGGCTGCTGCAACATAATTGGGTAGGACTTCAGTGTTCACAATTTGTATTTTTTTATAACAGCGTACCTATTTTCTTAAGAACAGTTTATTTCTGTAGCGGTGGTCTGCTAAGTTATTATTCCACATTTAAGCCACACAGCTCACACTCCGTCTAATGGGAAAATTTACTCATCCAAGATACCTACTTAGTATCAAAAGGGTTGAGCTCTGATATGACCCTTTTCATGTTATCGAGACCTAGGTGACTTGGTACCTCGGAGTATAACCCAAAAATTTTCCTACGCATCTGAATGTTGAGAGTAGTAACGCTTTCTGTAAAGATATTCATGTAAAGCCCAGCTGTTCTCTAGGAGATTCTTCGGAATAACTTAAGTAGTAGAGAGAAAATAAGTATCGTCTGTATACTGTCCATTCTCCATTGTCTCCTTATTTGTATTTCTAGATCTCTGTAATTAGCGATCTTTTTGTTGTACTTAACACAAAGATTATTATTGTTAGGTATCGCTACATCTATTAGTGTAGTTTGCCTAGTAGGTTTATTAACTATACTAAAACAATTTTTAATTGAAGGTGATTACTTGGCAACATCGTACTTAACGAAGCCCTTAACGATAACTTTTCAACGAAAACGTATTGAAATTATCAATTTTGCAGAGGCGTACCAAAAAAAAATTTAATTATTTACCTAAACACATAAGTAATTACGTAAAAATTAAATCTAAGACCGATTTAATTATTAAATTATCATGTCTCTTTTAACAGGTATCTTATAGTTGTCTAACAAAATAAAATAAAATTTTATTCTTATTAGAGAGTATCTAATACAGAACTTCAAAAAAACAAAAAACTTTGGAAAATATTTTTTTTTTTCATTAGACTAAAAACAATCTGCAATTTTACTTACACATCATTGCACATCATTCTCTATTTATAGAATTTCTGTGTGCTGTAAACGTTATATTTGTTTTTTTTTAACTTAATTTGAAATTTTGCTTGTGTTTATTTGTTTATATAAATATGAAAATATATTATGAAGTTCGTATAAATTAAAATTAAGTAAGCTAAACTATTATCATATGAATGAGTTTATATAGCAGTGCATTTGTTTATTTCAGTACATTCTCGAAATATGAAATGAAGATGGCACTAACTACTAAAGAGTTAATAGCTTTGTTAGAAGAAGACTCAGATTGTGAAAATGCCACTCAATGTGGTTTATTTGCCGCCGAGATTATATTAGAAAGTTTTTGATGTAGAAGACATTGATCTTCTTCTTCTTCTTCCTTCTAGTTTGTTGGCTTTAAAGCCTGTTTCTTCTTTAATATTAGCTTCCTAAATTGTTTAAATTGTCTCACCATCTTTTTCTTGGTCTGCCAATACTTCTTCGTCCATTTGGTGACTTATCTCGTGCTATTCGTACTATTCTATCCTCCGCCATTCTACTGTGGCATATTTATATAGTTCTAATTTATTTGTCTTTATTCTAATTTATTGTCTATATTCTAATTTATTAAAACTCACGATAGCTAATTACTAATTTATTAAATAACTTTACAAATGTATTTATTTCACGTTTCGTTACATTTAAATATCGCGTTTACCGATCTTCTTATGACTGACTCTTCCAATAAAATTCCGTTCTTATATAAAGAACCGTAAAACCGCCTAGACCTGACCTGACCCTTGGCGAAAATACTGGAATGATCTCGTATTTTGGTGAAGGCGCTCGACTCGTTTTTCAACCTCGAGACGTGTATTACTCATAAAATTAGGGTCTAGAGGTTTCTGTAAACAACTTCGAATTTACTAGAACAGAAAACAGAATTAGTCATAATATATTGATAGTTATAAACGCCATAATTATCGTAACATTGCCCCCCTCTTAAAAGATGGTTCCTCCTGGAACCTTGTCGGGACTGGAACTGAAACGGTATGCTGGTATCGGCAACTGGACCCTCTTTTACAACTTCCAGTTTTATAAAAATGACAAGGGACGGTTTTCTCTCCGGACCAGTAACTATGCGGATTGCAACAGACTAACACCTGGACTTCGGTGTCTCTAAAGATCTCCTCCACCATACTTCGAATAACCCTCCAATCTAATTGGTGGCACTCTAACTTTGGCATGGCTAACTTTTGCACGTCGGACTCTAGTACGTGCTCTCTCAACTGAAGTAAGGCTTCCCATACATCTCGGTAGGTAGGTTGGTCACGGGCAGTGTCTTTTGTTACCAGGTAGAAAAGGTAACGTGATGCATCTTGAAGTTTCAAGGTTTTACCAGGAGCTGGCACTTGGCATTGAAGTTCTGCAACTCGACCAAACTTCCTTCGAAAGACGGATGCCAACCCTGGTGCATCTTTGATACTGGCCGGGATGGTAAGGGCCAGTGAGTAGTCATCGGGGAGCGCGAGTAGATCTTGCCTTTCTTCAGTGGTAACACCATATCTTGCTTTACCGGCACCTCCATAGGCACCCATGAATTCCTCAAACGTGAGGTCAGACACATCTTGGACTTGGTTTACTTCCACTTCTTCATCTACGTCGTGGTCACCCTCGAAAGACGCCAACCGGTTATGGTGTACTATCATCGGCTTTCCTCTCGGAATCTTGCTTATTCGGTAAATAACATCATTGATCTTCTCCATAATGAGGTATGGACCTTCCCAAAACTGCTGCAATTTGGGAGAACAACCTTTTCGCTTTTTGGGGTTATAAAGCCAGACTTTATCGTTCTTCTTAAAACACCCCTTTTCGGCTTGTGTATCGTACCGTTTCTTCATTCGGTCACTAGCGATTTGGAGATGGGAACGGACCAACTCGTGTACATCGTCCATTCTTCTTCGTAATTCGATCACATAATCTTCACCTGCTACATCTTCTCCAGGTCGACACCCAAACTCTAGATCACAAGGTAGTCGCATCTCGCGTCCGAATAGGACTCTGGCTGGTGTCTGGCCTGTTGATTCATTAACAGCAGATCTGTAGGCCATTGTGAAGAACGGAAGATATTGGTCCCAGTCTCGCTGATGATCGGACACCATCTTTGTCAAATACTTGCCAACTGTTCTATTCATTCGTTCTACCATACCATCCGATTGCGGATGATAAGCCGTAGTTCTTGTTTTCTTCATACCTAGTCTATCACATATTCCTTGGAATAAATCGCTTTCGAAGTTCCTGCCTTGGTCACTATGGATCTCCAAAGGCACTCCAAATCGGCTGATATATTCTTGGATCAACTTATCTGCAACGGTGGCGGCCTTCTGGTCTGGAAGTGCGTAAATCTCGACCCACTTAGTGAAGTAATCCATTACTACCAACATGTACTTGCCTCCATTATCACTTTCTGGTAATGGCCCAGCAATGTCCAAAGCTATTCTTTCAAACGGGCTTCCAACATTATATTGTCTCATAGGAGCTCTCCTTTTTCGATAAGGCCCGTTACTCGTAGCACAAATAGTAAATTTCTTACACCAGTCTTTTACATCGTCGAAACTGTTCATCCAATAAAACCGTTCCCGAATTCGCTGAAGGGTCTTTTTCACACCAAAATGCCCTCCTGATGGACTGTCGTGTAACTGACGAAGTACTTCGGCTATTCTGCTCTTTGGAATCACCAACTGTCTTCTCTTCTCTGAACCGTCATCATTTTCCAGGACTCGTTTGAGCAAGCCATCTTCCATGATAAATGAGTCCCACTGGGCCCAATACGTCTTAACTATTGAGCCTAGGTTCGATATTTCTTGCCAAGGTGGTCGACGGTTTTCCTCTTTCCATTTTCGGATTTTCTGTATAACTGGATCTCTCTCTTGTTCTTCCCTGATCTTGGTAGGCGTCCAGTCGTCGTGGACCACCGTCGTTCTTAGCACTGCTGCTTCCTTGGATTCCGTTTTGTTGCAGTGAGAACACTCTGCTGGGCATGGCCTTCTGGAAAGAGAGTCGGCGTTTCGGTGGCTAACTCCGGCCCGGTGCTCAATCTTAAAATCATATTCTTGGAGTCGTTCGATCCACCTGGCTATCTGACCCTCTGGATTCTTAAACTGCATCAACCACTTAAGGGCGGCATGATCGGTTCGGATTAAAAACTTCCTTCCATAGAGGTATTGATAGAAGTGCTCTACTGATTTCACTACTGCCAGAAGTTCTCTTCTCGTGACGCAATAATTTCGCTCAGGTTTTGAGAGAACTTTACTAAAATATCCAAGGACTCTTTCCTGTCCTCCTTGAATCTGAGACAGCACTCCTCCAATTCCCACATTACTTGCATCTGTATCTAAGATGAACTCTCCTTCTGGCAGTGGATACCCTAAAATTGGTGCTGTGATTAAATGCTTTTTTAAGGTTTCAAAGGCATTCTGGCAGTCTACATCCCAGCGGTATTCTCTTGCTTCCTCTGTAAGTCGCGTTAATGGTTTAGCGATATCTGCAAACTTCTTAATAAACCTCCGGTAGTAAGTACACAGTCCCAGAAAACTTCTCACTTGATGTTTGTCAGTTGGTTTTGGCCATTCCTTAATAGAATCGATTTTTCCCTTATCCACGGCCACTCCTTCTTTACTGACTATATGACCCAGATAATTAACTTTACCTTGAAATAGCTGGCACTTCTTGGGGTTTAACATCAATTGGGCAGCTTTAAGTCGAATAAAAACGTTTTCTAAATTCTTCAGATGGTCTTCAAATGTCTCCCCCAAGACGATTATGTCGTCTAGATAAACTAGGCATGTTTTCCAAGATAACCCTCTCAACACATTTTCCATAAGCCTCTCAAATGTCGCAGGAGCGTTACAAAGTCCAAATGGCATAACGTTGAATTCCCATAATTCAGATCCTGTGGTGAAGGCTGTCTTTTCTTTATCTACCGGGTGCATTTCTACCTGCCAGTATCCAGACTTCAAGTTCAAAGTAGAAAATAATTTACTTCCAGCCAATGTGTCCAATGTGTCATCGATCCGAGGCAGAGGATAACTATCTTTCTTGGTAACGTTGTTCAGCAAACGGTAATCCACACAGAACCTCGTTGTTCCGTCTTTCTTCTTAACCAGGACCACCGGAGAGACCCATGGGCTCGTAGAAGGTTCTATCACGCCGTCTTTCTTCATTTCCTGAACAATCGTTTCAGCTTCCTCTCTTTTCGCCTGTGGTAATCGTCGAGCTGTTTGACGAATTGGCTTAGCATTACCAGTATCAATTTTATGCTTAACAACGGTAGTTCTTCCCGTCTTTCCTCCTTTCGGTACGAAAATATCACGATACTGCCGAAGAAATTTCCTTAATTTCCTTTTCTCAATCTGATTCAGAGACTGTCCAGCAACCGCAACCATTTGATCAAATTTATCGTTGGAATTATCAGACGTTGTCGTCTGACGGATTATGGATGTGACAGGTACACAAGTTCCTACTTTTGTCTCTTTCTTGATGGTCACTGGGTAGTCATTGACATTAATAAGTCTCACAGGAATTTCTTTAGCCGAAGTCACTAATTCTTTTCCAATTATGATTCCACGGCCAACTTCGTCGTCATGATTCCAAGGCTCCATCATAACAGGTGTTCCTTCGTCCACAATTCCCTGTAGCCGCGCTACTATTATCGTTTCACTTCTCGCAGGCACGACTGTATCTTCTTTAACGGCTGCTTGCATAGTGTTGTCATCATGTGGATGGAGAAATACCTCCTCGTTACCAACTTTGATTACCTTATTCTTAAAATCCAATTGGAATCCATGTGTATTCATTACGTCCATTCCTAATATAACATCCTCTTCGATGTCAGCAACTATAACAGTATGGACGAACTTTTCTGCTCCAATTCCTAATTGTACCTGGATTTCTCCATGAATGTTAGCATTTTCACCTGTAGCGGTCCGCAGTCGCAACCTCGTTGGTAACAGTTTCTTTCGGCTTTTTATAACTGTCGGGCGTATAATGGTTCTGGTCGCTCCAGTATCCACCAACAACGTATGCTTTTTACCATTTATTTCTCCATCTACATATACACTATCTTCACGACATTTCAAAGAAGCTACTAGTATCAGAGGGTCTTTGGTAAAGTTCTGGGTCGAAGCTGCTCCCCTAAGGCCGACGCGTTCTGGTTTTGTCTTCGGTCTTATGGTCTTCGTTTTCTTGTGTGTCATGCTTTTCATCATATTAACGAGCTGGTCAAGTTTATCTTCATCTTCTTCCTCTTTTACAGTCCTAACTTTACTGTAACCGCCAGAGGCCTGCGTAGCTGACTCGTATTCGAGGGCGGCGGATAAGACATCAACCAGCGTCTTGTGACGAGCTAATCGTAGTGTTCTTTGCATCTCATGATCACGAAGACCATCAATAAACGTTTGAACGGCCAACTTTTCCATCATGTCTTCGGGAGCTGTTGGATAAGCATATCGCACTAATCTGGTAATATCTACTTCATATTCTTGAAGAGCCTCATCTTTCTTTTGTCTTCGATTTTTGAGCTGCGACTGATATACATGTTCCAAGTGTTCGTGGCCATATCGCATATTTAATCTCTTCTTCAGTTGTTCGAAATCATCCGTCTCCTCTACGGCTATGGTCTGGAGCACATCTAAGGCATCTCCTCGAAGAGCTATAGTCAGGTTTACAGCCTTTTCTTTTTCTGACCATCCATTCGCTCTTGCAGCTGATTCGAACTGTTTCATGTAGTTGTTCCATGACGATTTTCCGTCGAAAGTTGGAACTTTGACATGAACATAACCTCCGCTTCCTTCAAATTTCGGCCGTGTTTCCAACTTACATTTCGTCTCGTCTTCTTTTATCTCTACCGGGTCTAAAGCTACCGTATTAATTGGTGGTAGCACTCTCGTGTTAGTTATCATGGTTTGATAACTAACACGAGAGTGCTACTGTTTGATTTTCTCTTCAACTTTATCAAATGTTTTAGAGACTTCTTCAAACTTCTCACTATTCTGAATACATATTTCTTTAATTATTTGAGAAGTCTCGTCGAATCTTCTAGCAACATTTTCAAATTTCTCGTCATTTTGTCTAGCTACTTCTTTAATAATTTGAGACGTTTCATTGAATCTTTCATCATTTTTTTTAGAACTCTCTTCGATCATTTGCGAGACGTTCTCCAATTTACTATCATTTTGTTTCGAAGATTCTTCAATCATTTGTGAGACATTTTTAAATTTCTCATTTATTTTTGTTAAAACTGTTTCTTCTGATGATTGAAACTGGAATGTCTCTGGGTCATCTCCATTCTTGTTGAGAACAGTCTTCAGTCGTTCTTGGAGGATCTTCTTGGACCCGCTGCAGTCTTCATCGCGTTCTTCTAGTTGCTCACGCAACTGTTTCACTGAAAGTTCTACTAGCAGCATCTTTGGTCAGGCACACACGTACTTTTTAAATGTTCTTTCGTACAACGATCACTACTGAACTACGCGGATGTTCCCGACGAACAATACCTTTCAAAAGTTCAAAAGTCTTTTTCAAAAATCGAATTAAATTTATCTACAATCCCACTCCTGTACACCACTGTGGCATATTTATATAGTTCTAATTTATTTGTCTTTATTCTAATTTATTGTCTATATTCTAATTTATTAAAACTCACGATAGCTAATTACTAATTTATTAAATAACTTTACAAATGTATTTATTTCACGTTTCGTTACATTTAAATATCGCGTTTACCGATCTTCTTATGACTGACTCTTCCAATAAAATTCCGTTCTTATATAAAGAACCGTAAGACCGCCTAGACCTGACCTGACCCTTGGCGAAAATACTGGAATGATCTCGTATTTTGGTGAAGGCGCTCGACTCGTTTTTCAACCTCGAGACGTGTATTACTCATAAAATTAGGGTCTAGAGGTTTCTGTAAACAACTTCGAATTTACTAGAACAGAAAACAGAATTAGTCATAATATATTGATAGTTATAAACGCCATAATTATCGTAACACTACTGATATGTTTGTTTCACTTTTATTTTCGTTTTGTCAGCTATCCATTTATGTCTTCTATATTGCATGCTCTTCTTATGTTTTTGCTTCTCTCCCTATCCAACTGACTTCTCCTTGATATTCGTCGGAGTATTTTCATCTCTGTTGTTTCTAGCAGTCGTCTCGTTTTAGATGTGTCAGGTCTTGTCTCAGCCGTGTATGTTAATATAGGTCTAATTCCTGCTTTATAGACTCTTGTTTTTGTGTCTTGTCTTATATGTTTGTTCTTCCAGATTGTGTCATTAAGAGAACCCGCCGCTTTACTTGCTTTTAAGCTTTGCTGTCGTACTTCTTCTTCAACATCTCCGTAACTAGTTATATCTATTCCGAGATATCTAACCCTTGCTTCCGGCTTTATTATTTTCCCATCAATTTCGATTTTACACCGTAGTGGGTATTTAAATGTCATACATTTGTATTTTTCCGCTGATATTATCATATTGTATTTCTTCGCTGTTGTATTGAATATATGTGTTAATCTGTAGAGCTCGTCTTCTGTCTCGGCGATTAATGCGGCGTCGTCTGCATAACATAATATTTGGATTTCTTTGTTCCCAATTCTGTAGCCATGACTTTTACGTACTGCTTGTATTATTTCGTCCATTAATATATTAAAGAGAAGTGGGCTTAACGAGTCACCCTGTCTGACTCCGCTTTGTACTGGTATACACTGTGATAGTTTTCCATTTATCTTTGCCTGTATTCGATTATGGAGGTAGATGCTTTCGATGGTTTGTATAATATTGGTTGGTATGTTCCTATTAGTACAGTCTTAGACTTGGATGCGATCGAAAGCCTTTGTCAGGTCTATAAAACATAGATATGATGGTTCTGTGATTTGTCTTAGTACAAATACGGCATCTACGCAGGATCATCCGGATCTGAATCCTTGTTGTTCATCTGATAAAGTTGTTAGTTTATCGATTTTGTTGGTTAGGACTTTTGCGGTAAGCTTAAGTGCGGTGTTCAGTAGATTATACCTCTATAATTGTTGGGGTCTTCTTTATCTCCTTTCTTAACCATTGGTATCATTATGCTGTTTCTCCATGCGTCTGGTATCTTGCAGTGCAATATTAGTTTTTGTATAAGTTTTGTCATCTCTAGGGTTAAACTTTCTCATCCGTATTTTAGAAGCTCGTTGGTTATTTCGTCTGGTCCTGGTGACTTTCTATTTTTGAGTGAATTTATGACTATTTCTACTTCGTGAAAACTGATTTCTATTTGGTCTCTTAGTTCAGGTACGTTATTGTGTTGATTATTATTTTCCTTTGCTTTAAACAGTTCCGTCAGGTATCTTTTCCATTCGTTTGCTGGTATATTATTGTATTCCTTGAAGAGATTGATGATAATATTATTTGCGAAGAATCAATAAAATCGGATATTGCAGGTACATATGAAATACAAGTGATTGGGAATTCTAACGATTCTGATTATGATATTCCTCTGAATCACAGATAAAACGTCCAAAAAAAAACAGGCAACTCTTTCACTCTTTTTCATTCTTTTTGATAAAAAAGTAATTGATAATAACCGTCACAATTTTGAAATGAATAACATAGATTTAAAAAAATTATTAGCATATGTATATTATCTGGTTTACACTCTGCTTCAAGTTGATATACATTGGTCAAAGGATGAGGATAAAGAAGTGCATATTATAAGAGAAAGCATGAGCCGACATAGATTTATAATTTTAATTTATAATAGTGAAGAAACCGCTACATCAGTGTCTGTACATGGGCGTCAATCTAAATTTGCTTTACCAGATGAAACCAGATTCGACAAGGATGTAGGATGTACAAAAATAATACTATTTATTTATGTAAAAAGTGTAGAATGCATCTACACCCCGAATATTTCGAAAATTTTTACCTTAAAATTTAATTTACGTTTAAGATACAATATGTTCCTTTATTAAAAATTGTACTGTTTTCCTTAAAAATGAGAAAAAAAAAATCTTTTTGGTTGTAATTTATTCCTAATTTGTGTTTTTTATCCAATCTAATAAATTAATTGTCAAATTTCTCTTTGTATATTGAGCGGCCGTTAAGTGTTTAATACTATATAAAGAATAAACTGGCCTCAAATTTACTTTACTTACCTCAAAACTATTTTAAAGTTAATAATAAAGTATATTTAATAAATATATTCCCAATAATTCACTACGCCTATGTACATATGTGTAAAATCTGGAGATATTATATTGCATAAACTTCAATAAACTAAGATATCATATTTCTCTAATTAACATTCTTTCTAAAAACGTAAATATATATAGACCAGCAAAATATTGATAATTTTACCGATGTTCCAAACTATTCTATGAACTTGTCTCACTATACACTCGTGAATCGCATCAATTTATATTGTTACGGGGGCAAATTTATCTTAGATGGGTTACAAATGTACATATTTACATGGGAGAAGCATACACAATAAAAATGACCCCGGTAAGAATTTACTAATGAAATTTTTCATGGTTGCCGCTACTGTTTAGTTCAATTTGTAGATTAGTCACCTTTAATTGAAAATTGTCCGACTATAGTATGAGATCCGGTCTATTATGTCCCACTGTTTGGTCTGTGAGCACAGTGCGGTATCAGTATAGCTTGTAGTTGTCGCTTTCAAGCATTCTGTCTGGGACTATTGATATTATTATTATTTATTCTCAATTCGTATGTGGAGTAGAACGCTATCATTAGATCCCCATTGCTATTTCATAAATGTTCATTCGATCTTTGTTTCACGCCACGGAGCTAATAATACCGAGTCACTTTAATAGTGATGTTATATTGTGTATTTTTCGTCTTTGTTACTATACTTCATTTTAAGTACTACGCTTTTAGCTTGTTTTTCAAATTGTTCGATAATTTCATGTATGTTAATGACCAGAATATACTAACAAATTTATCTCTAAGGCGATGAACAATTTATTACCTTATATGTAAACCTCAACATTTGATAGTGCAATCATAGGATTATTTCATATAATATTATCTTATCAGTGCGTGGCAAAATGCACCGAACAGAAATTACAAAATTAGCACATACGTAATATTTATTTACTTGGCATTCGTTTAATTTGATGACGTATTTATTTACTCTTGTTATTATTTATAAAATGAATTTCAAAAGATGCGTTTCATAAAATATTGAAAATCATAAATTCATTGAATACCTAGAAACAAAAATAAGGCTCCTTAAATGGTATTTGTACTCAGTGCTTCTGTACCGAGTAGAAACGTGGACATTAAAGGCGGAAACTTTATCAAAACTTCAGGCTTTTGAGCTATGGTCATACAGAAGGATCTTGAAGATACCATGGACAAAGTCACCAATGAAGAAGTACTGCGAAGAATGAACACAACTGCGGATTTGGTCAACATCGTGAAGGGCCGTAAGCTACAGTACTTGTGCTACATAATGAGAAATCAAGGCAGACACGAGCTACTTCATTGTATTTTACAAGGTAAAACTGAAGGAAAAAGGGCCCCAGGACGAAGAAGAATATCCTGGCTTGCTAACCTGAGATCATGGTATAGAAAGACCTCAACACAGCTATTTCGTATAGCAACCAATAAAGTCATCATAGCCAGAATGATCGCCAACGTTCGGAACGGACAGTCACCCTAAGAAGAAGAAGAAGAAATTCATTGAAGCCATTTTAATTGTTATCAAAATATGCAAGTTTTTCCTAGTTAAATAAGTCTATATTTGAATCGTTGAGATCAGAAAGCTCACGAGTCACATTCATTTTTCAGGAGACACAAAAACCTTTTAGTTTACGAATCAATTACTCCAGTCATCAAAGACGAAAATGCCACCGAATCTCTAAAAATCATACGAACAAGCTGAATTTTGCCAAGCATATTAATTTTGGGACCACAAAAAAGATTTACCACTTCTACCCCGGGCTTCTCCCTGAAACTCCCTCACAGGGGGGAAAAACTAAAAAAAAAAATCAATTTACCAAGGATCTGTACACCGTAGAAAAAAATGTTTCAAATAAAAACTGTAGCTGAGATAATTTTAAACAAAAATATTAATAAGCATTTTTCGTGTAGAATGAAACAGTCTCTTAGAAACAACGCTTGAAGCGACCGTCGATTTTGCATGTCAGTTACGCGCGCGAAATCAATGTTCAATAAAATTTGTATCATCTCGACGGTAAAAATTCGATATCTTTTTTTAAACCTGGCGCGATTTTTGCCATTTTATGTGATTCTCACGAGATCAACACAATCTATCCATTTTATTGACTGGCCACTATGAAGTTTTGATTACAAGAGCCTAACCTTTAAAACCTATAGCATGAAATTTTAGTTTTGAGTTTTGGCAATAAATGTGAGGCATTTGAAATATGCTTAAAAAACGTGGGTTTAAACTTTCACACAAAAAACAATCTAAAAAGTTTAAAACTTTTTTTTTTTTCAAATTACACTAGTACATTTTTCAAAAGAACAAAACTTCTGCAATAAACTATACTCAAAACTGTCGTTAAATGCATTACCCGTGACGTGTAATCGTTTGTAATGTATATCAATTCTGCGTTTTTTATTCATATTTCAAATGCCTTATATTTGTTACAATAACTCAAAAGTGAAATTTCATGTCATAGATTTTAAAAATTTATTCCTAAGAATGGAAATTTTACTACAGAATCTCACGAGAATCGTAAAAAATGGCAAAAATCGCGCCACCTTAAACACCTTTATAAAAACTGAGTTTATTCTCGACGAAATACAAAAACTGCATAAGAACGCTGCACTCTTTGCCTTTAAAACGCAATCTTTAAGTTTTGTCGATAGGACATTTGGATCAAAAGATATCGAATTTTTACCATCGAGCTATTACAAATTTTATTGAACATTGATTTCGCGCGCGTAATTCTCGGAAAGTTCGGCGTAGGTAATATGACTTAAAAGTGGCTTTTGCACCCTGATCCATTGGTTTAATCAGAGCTGTTGTATTTTTCGGAAAGTACTTAATCATGACATCTTCAGATAGGTCGGATAAATTTGTAGGATGCCCTGGTGCATTATCCAAAAATAGCAAATCCTTGTTGCTTAAATTATTCTCGCGAATATTTTTTTACTTCTGTACAAAAGTGATTTTTGAACCAATCCTCAAAAGTAGCTTTAGTTATCCAAACTTTCTTATTTCTTCTCCATACGACGGTAATTGATTTTTATTTAGTCCTTTAAGAGGCCTTGGATTTTCGGACAAATATATTAAATGGTTTTAGCTTAAAATCACCCGCGGCATTTGCACCATTTGACAAAGTTAATCGTTCTTTAGACTCCTTATAACTAGGCGCAGATTTTTTGGATTTTGAAATAAACGTGCCATAAAGCATTCTCTTCCAATAAAGCCCTGTTTCGTCTGTGTTAAATACTTGTTCAGGTTTATAACCACCACTTTCAATAATTCTCTTTCAAATGTTGGGATATTTCTTAGAGGCAGCCTTAGCGGCGTTAGCTGATTCACCTTTCATTTTCAAATTATTCAGATTAACTATATTTTTAAAATTTTCAAACCATCCCCGGCTTGCTTGGAATGTGACATCTTCAGCACTCATCGGTATTTCCATTCTTCAAATTTTCAAAAACATTAAAGCTTTTCCTGAATAGTCATTTGACTCATCGGCTTTCTGTGTTTGTTATTGTCCTCAATCCATATATTATGGCGAGTTAATCTCGAGACATTTAAAGGTTCAGCAGATTTCAAATATATTTTAATGTCTTCTTTTTTATCTGTCCAATTTTTTCTCCAGCTTCAATACAACGTAATACTTCTGGTTTAGTTCCTGGCGTGACTGATTTTCGGCATCTCTTTTATCAATCTCCAAAGTCGATAATCGTGTTGGTGATATTTTGTTTAAAAAATAATGAAATTATAAAATAAGTTTAATAAAAAAAAATAGATATTAATTTTTTTTAATTTGTAATAAAAAACACTGACAGACAAATCTAAACCGGCCGCTTTTTGAGCTCACATTGAATACCGCTCGTAAACAAGAGGAAATAGAAACGAGTGTGCTTCGAGATTGCACTTGCGCAAGACTGGCGGCATGTAGATATATCGAAAGTTTTTTTTGCCGTTATAGCGAAACATTTTAGGCCGTAAATCAAAAACGTACTTTAATTGAAGAGGACCGTTATAGCGAAACGCCGTATAAAGAGCGGCCGTATAGCGAGATATGGATGTGTACTAAACCATCGAGGATTTCAAATAATAATACAAAAAATAAATGTAGTCACATGTACTTATGTGTAGGTTCCTTATCAAGAAATGCTTGACAGTGAAACTTAAAATGCGTTGTAGCGTTATTAGCTTGCCAAAAAGAATATCTTTAACAATTGACATCAACATAGAAATAGTAATCATTCCAGGTGAACCAACAGTATTTAAGACTGTAAATTTAATTATCCACATATTAGTGAAATCTAAAATCGCATCCTGAATTGGATGTATGTGGTTTCATCTGCGAGCCCTAACAACGAAATTTGTGGACAAACGAAAATTCAATGAAAATGTTTATCTTCACAACCTTGCTTATTAGAACGAGATCAACTTGGCTTTGAATTGCAGTGTTGGCGGAAAATAAACGAAAATATTGCATATATGATGACAACTACATGCTCGGACAATTTAAGAAATTACTATTTTAATATGGGGTTACATCGCCAAGCGCCTTGACAACCTAGGTAATCCTACTTGTTCATACTAAGGATTGACATAAGTTAGGATCGAATCTATCCCAATTATCACCCAATTTTTTTCTCAAGTCGGTGACGGTTCTCTGCGGATCATTGCGCAATTGCTGTTTTATCTTACGCCACAGTTTTTCGATAACGTTAAGGAATATGTTAGAAGACCATGAGAGGACTTTAATGTTATTGACTCCAAACCATTTTTTAGTTTTTTAGCTGTATGACATGCAGTACCGTCCTGTTGGTATATAAAATTCAAGTCACAGTAGAGATCGTGAGCACTTGGTAGAAAACTATTTTTCAAAATGCCAAAATGATAGTTTGTTGCATTAATTGTGCCTTCCACCATCCCATCTCTTCCTAAATCAGCTGATGACATTCACCTCCAAACCATAATTCCGTTGGGAAACTTTATAGTTTTTTTGGGGCAATTTTTATGGAATGCTTTATTTTTATTTCTGATAATCCGTTTTCGAAAGTCCCTCACGCAAACATCAAATTTAGATTCGTCACTGAATATGACTGGACCAGTCATCAACGGTCCGTGAAACCTTCGAACTTGCCCAATAGAAGTGATTTCTACTCAATTATCCAATAAGAGAATATATAATGTACCTTGTAGTATACTCACTATGGCTTTATGAAAACCTATGGTTTTATTGTACTATATTACTATTATAGTATAATTACAAGGAGAAATCTTACGGGCTAGAAGACATAACTCTGGCAGAAATACTAGTATTATCCAGTGTCTGTCCAACAATTTTAGACGATATACTATACATCCGGAAATTGAAAGAGATGGGACTAAATCTAGTTTCACCTATAGCTTTTTTAAAAATCGGTGCTACTCTACCAGAATACAACCGCGTATTAAGCTTTAGAAGACAAGTAGTTGCCAGCCTACATAAGATCTCTTTTCCACATTATTTTAAAATAATTGATGAAAACAACCTACAAGATTTTCATAACTCAAAGATAAATTGACATGCTGTACGTGTAAGCAAAATAGGCCATGTTTCAAACAATTGTCCAAACTTCAACAGTACAATATCAACTTCTCAGGCTGAAAAATCATCTCTACCGAATCCTACTTCAACGCCAAATTCGCAGCCTTCTACAGATATTGATAGCCAATCCAATCACATCACATCAAGCTGGAGATGGTGATCCACATAGCACAAATATTAAAAATCCCTTTTAATTTCTTCTACTCCCCAAATTCTAAAACCACCTACAGAAGCGAGCAAAATCACACCTGCACTGACACCATTCCACTAAAAATTGAACTGAAAAAAAAACGTCTGAAGATGAACAAGCTTTACTCGGGATCCCGAGAGAATCACTCGGTTCGTCTGTAAAAAGAGGTATTGAGGAAACATATCTCCTATAGAAAATCATAATGCACATATTCAAACGTTTACCACTGCTCCCATATCTCATAAAATAAAAAAACCCAGACGCACAGCACCCAACCCTGATGCGCGTAAATTATTCACGAATAAAAACTACGTCACTTCTATTAAACTATGATCAATTAATGATGCTAAATGAAAATTCCCAAGGCAATCAATCAGCTATAGACATTGTTAAGGAATATAGATCCGATTTCTTTAGCCCAATAAAACTGTTAACTGTATCATATCAATTTGTCTCATACAAAACTACGAACATAACACTATGTAGGCAAAGATATTAATCTTGAATAATGTTAATTAATCTTAACTAATCGCAATACATTATCCTCCCTCGATGAATAATTTTTAACTCTATATTACAATGGAGGTGTGGCAATCCCTGTAAAGTATTCAATAGACTACGAATCCTTTCCACTTAAAATAGATTTCGAAGCAATTTCGCAAAAAAATACAAAACCACATAGAAAACTCTAGATGTTTAATAGGTATTTATTTGATTTCTAACATAAAGTTAGTTATGAAGACCTTGATCCGCAAACTACTCGATCAGATACCTATAATACCTCGCATAATTCTAGGTAACGTCATCGGTTATGTAGATGCCGACATATTTATACATTATACAGTGATTTATTTGTTGGGTGTTGCTCTTCCAAAATTAGATTTTGTTGTTTTCTTGCTTTTTGATATTCACTTCTAAGCCTCACTTCTGATATTCCTGAATAAGTTTGCGTGCCATATATTCTAAATCTTCGTAGTCCTGAGCCAACGCTATTTGGTCGTCTGTAAAGTATAGTGTGAACACTGTGGTGTCGTTTAGAGACATTTCCTTTTCCGCGGCTTCAGCGCTTGCTTCAAATAAATCAAATACAAATTTATATATATATATATATATATATATATATATATATATATATATATATATATATATATATATATATATAACAAGCGAGTCTTCTACAGCTGGCGCCGCTTCTCGCATCCTAATTTCCAGCGTTTTCTGTCGAAGCAATCTTCAGTTGTTAGATCTCTGGCGGTCATTGCATCGTCAACATCGTCTCTCCAGGATCGTCTTGGTCTACCTCGTTTTCTTCTAGTTGGCGGAGTCCATTGTTCTATTTTTTTTTGGCCATCTATTTTCCGGCATTCTCTGAAGGTGTCCATACCAGTTAAGTCTTTTGGCTTCGATTGTGTCTATTATATCTACATCGATTTCCATTTCTCTCCGAAAATCTTCGTTTCTCACCCTATCAAGTCTAGTGAGCTGGCAACATCGTCTCCAGTAGTTCATTTCCATGGCCTTAATTTTTGATTTGTTTCTTTGGTTTATTTCCCAGAGTTCGGCGCCATACAGTCCAATACTTTCTATTATTGTTTTATAAATTCTTCTTTTATTTTCTTTTGTTATTTTTTTATTCCATAATAGTCCGTGTAGCTGTCTGGTGGCTGATCTTGCTTGGCCAATCCTGGAATGTATTTCTTCGCTACTTCCTGCTTTTGATGTCATTTGGACTCCCAAGTACTTAAAATTGTCTGTTGGTTTTATAGTTCCCATTTCTATTTGTAGGCTTTCTGGTTGTTCTCCTACAACTAAGTACTCAGTTTTTTGTATATTAATTGTGAGGCCCCATTTGGTGTACTCATTTTCCAGTTTTCTAAGCATGTAGCTTATATCACTCTCGTCTTCAGCTAGAATGGCTTGGTCATCAGCGAAATGTATCGTGTACAATCTATCATCTCCGATTGGGATGCCCATATTGCAGCACTTTCTTCTCCACAGTGAGAGTGCCTCATTTAGATATATTTTGAAGAGTGTAGGTGCTATGCAGCAGCCTTGCTTTAGGCCTTTACTAATAGGAATTTCTCTAGTTAATCTATTTCCAGTTTTAATGTTTGCCGTCATATTTTTGTAGAGCTGTTGTACTGCTTGTATATTTTTTCTGCTTATTCCTTGTTTTTCCATTGCTACCCAAAGCATTGAAAGTGGTACACTATCGTATGCCTTTGTCAGATCTATAAAGACTATATGAGTTGAAAGGTTGTGGGCTAATCTTTTCTCGATAACTTGCTTTAGAGAGAATATACTGTCCATGCAGGATCTGCCTGAACGAAAGCCATTCTGTTTCTACATCTGTCATCTCTTTTTCAATTTTATTTTTTATTATTTTTCCATACAGTCTTGAGAGTGAATTTATGACACTTAGCCCCCTATAGTTTGAACAATTCTTTCTATCTCCTTTTTTGTATATGTTGTTAATATGTGCTTTTGTCCACTCCGGTGGTGTCGTGTCCATTATAGAATAAGGTGAAGACATACGCCAGTAATTCCCGTAATACTTGTGGGCTATGTTTTAATAATTCATTTGGTATACCATACAAATTTAAAAGGCCAAATATTAGAAACCATTATTACTGATTTTCATTTTAAACTTTTTAAATAATAGCAACTACAAAATTTAATATCTCCACAGGTAAGTAATCAGTTATTGATCTCTTTTTAAGTGACTAAACCTTAACCGTAGGTTTAGAATGGGAAGTTTAACCTTAGACATATGGAAGTGATCACTTTCTGATAGTTATTACAAATCTTAACCATATACAAAAACATTAAAATTTACTTTAAAATGGAAAACAAGCAATGCATTTTCTTAATTTATCGAAAATAACATATCCAAATTCCAAATAACAAATGCTATTGAAGAATATATTAAACCACTCAATGACTTACCCATAGACGCATGTTGAGGATTTCCTGGATAGACAGAGTTACCAACGAAGAAGTACTACATAGAATGGGTAAAGACCGCGAACTAGTCGTAACCATAAAACGTCGCAAACTGGAATACCTGGTCCATATAATGCGCAATGAACAACGATATGACCTACTTCGGACTAGTGTTGCCCAAATGCAAGAACAAGACGAGACAGACAGTCTTGGTCTTGCACCAATATACCTGGTCTTGGTCTTGCAGCAAGAGTCTTGCAAGTCTCGCAAATACCCATTAGCCTATTGCTATTTATTCAACGTTACTTCAGATCTTGGAACAACGTAACACAGTAGGTACATTTTAAGCTTGAATTAACATAGCCATAAAAAGACCAACCAAATTAATAAATGTCTAAACAACTGACACTGGGTGGGGTTTGAACCCACGATCTAAGCGATCCGTGCCTATGCTCTAACTAACTGAGCTATCTACCATGTCAAACAGGAGTCAATCTGTTTCTTAATAAACGTGTGCTTTTAACAATCTTACGTATGCACATGCACAAACATGGTCAAAAAACAAAACAACCAAATTAATGACATAAACTTGACTGTATTTTAAAGAACATTATTTGTTTACAAAGTGATTGATGGACCCTCACCATATATGAAATGGAATAAAATAGTTATATAATTTGCCATTTATTTACATAAAAAATAAAATACAACACAGTGCATAATATACTTTTACATTACTGATATTTTTTATTAATTCCTTTGACCAAGAATTAATACAAAGTAAACATCTGGCTGACTCATCACTTAACCTATTTCTATGTTTTCTAATTACTAACGATGCTTTAGAAAATAATTTCTCAGCAGGTACTGAAGTTGCAGGTATGGAAAGAAAATCACATGCCATTTTCGATAAAGTCGGATATTCTGTCTTATGCGTCCTCCACCACTCTAAAATGTCTTCCGAGCTGGCGGCTGTGGGTTTACTTAGGTACTCCTCCAACTCGTCAATAACTAACCCTTGATGACAAGATCCACATGAAGTCGAGGAGCATTCATACAGTTTCTCAAAGTCTATTAAGTCTTCATCTTCATCATATTCAGATACTTTCTTTTCATTTTTTGGTGATTCTAGAGATTTATTCACTGAGTTTTATATTCTTTATAAAGTTCATTAAATTTTCGCAGGCTTTCTGTTTTAATTTGCTTCCCCCATAACGTCATGGTAAAAGTCTGAGCCTTATGCCTTGGGTCTAAAATTAAAGAGATACAATAAATCCAGTTGCTGTTCTTATAATGTTTAAGCATTTTGTCTCGAGCTACTCGAAAACCAAGAATGAGCCTTTTATCCACTTCAGATCGATTAGGTTTCTCATCTAATTGTTTTACGATTTACGAATTTTACCGAGCAAGAGATTGAATGATACAATCACTAGTGGTAATGTAACATATTTTTCTCCACCAAGTTTTGTTGACAAAAGTTTATTAGAAACTTATTTACGAAATTTATTGTCTTACGTTTTACGAATTTTATCTAGCGAGAGATTGAATGATACAATCACTAGTGGTAATGTAACATATTTTTCTCCACCAAGTTTTGTTGACAAAAGTTTATTAGAAACTTATGTACTTTTTCGAGTATTTGCCATTCACTATCTGTGATGTTAAAGTCGTTCAATTCGGTGACAGATGTGCACAATATGTTAATGCCAGTTCTCACTTTTAAACCAAATCCAATCATATCATGTGTGGAATTCCATCTAGTTGGGCAGTCGAGTATGGGATTCAGATTTGATGGCACGTCAGCTGCTTCACAAGCAGATTGGAACTTCCTCTTTTCAGGAATATCGAATTATTTATTATTGGTTTTTCAACAACATATATTTGTGATTCCTTTTTGTGGAAAGATTTTAGATGCTTCCTTAAACCTGAAGTGTTTCTGTTCTTAATTTTTATTTCAAACTTTCTATGTTGGTACAATTTACACAAAGCAATTTGGGATGCATGAGTTATTTAAAAAAACTCATCAAATTTGCTTGTAGGTCTTTTAGATCTATGACTGTAACATCTCATTACTCCGACTAGAACTATTTGAATCACTTATGTCAAATTCTCAACTCATGTGAAATTGTAAACTTCTTACTGATCACCGAGAACAACACGGATTAGTTAAAAAACAATTATTGCATTAGACTCGAAGGAAAGCTTGATTGAGAATGAAGTTTAGTGATGTCGAAAAAGTAACTACTCGTTACTTTATACTCGTTACTATCCAATACCCTAAGTACCGAATAAAAAACCGAATAACAATTATCGTTATTTCGTTACTTTAAATATATGGATATTTTATTTACACTGTAATCGGCATTATCTCTTTGTTTGTTTATCTCGTTACTTTTGAATATTAGCCGCATTCTTTCAGCAAATTTTGAATGATATCATTGCATACTCTGCAAAAAAGATGTTTAGTCTTAGGCCGATAAGATTTGTGGTATTTAAATTCTTCGTAACTAAATTATAAGGAAAAAAATATGCTAACCTAATTATATTTTTTTATCAGCTATGGTGACACATTTTTTAAAAGTTTCGATACGATATTACTGTCGGCGTCGCAAAGCAAAGATATTATTTTATTATTAGAAGGGGCTATTCTCAAAATCTAGACAATTAATTTCAGAGCGAAGAAGTAGTGTGCTGGAAAAGAATGTACAAAATATTTTATTTTTAGTTTGTAATTATGACCTCTGAATACGTGTCAAATTTTTAAGTGTTCTTGTAATGAATATTTTGATTCGCTATGTTTGTTTATGGTATTTTTCGTAATGCACGAGTCAAATTTTCCAAATTTTTGTTAATACCCCATTTGCGTCTCCTAGAGTCTCTAAGCATACACCCAACACCCTAACTAGTATACTCCCTAAAACCACACTCAGTCCTAACTGCAAGACGCAAGAGTCTCGCAGGCTTAGTCTAGTTCTTGCTCAAGTCTTGCACGGTTAGTGTTGGTCTTGGTCTTGCAAAAATTAGGCAGTCTTGGTCTCGGTCTTGCAAAAACGCAAGAACAAGACCAAGACTACAATACCAAGACCGATTTTGGGCAACACTACTTCGGACCATACTTCAAGGTAAATTGCATAGGAAAGGAGGTCCAGGAGGAAGAAGAATATCCTGGCTGCATAACCTGCGAAAATGGTTTAATTTAACCATTACCGGACTTTTCAGGGCAGCAGTCAACAAAGTCAGAATAGCAATGTTAGTGTCCGTAACGTATAGGCACCATAAGAAGATATTACACATTAACAAAATAAAACAAATAGGTACAGGGACGTAAACCAGTACCGTAATCTAAATAATTATTGGTGTACGCGTATGGACAGAAACTTATCGGGATCGTATTGTTGGACCACTTTTTGCAACAAAATTTGAAGGGAGAAGTATATCTAGAATTATTAGAGGATACAATTGATTCCATTTTCACAGATATAATCGAAAATGATAACAGGTACTCAGTGGTACTTACCCCTTAATAAACGGTTTATTGTACAGTGGATGAGACGAAGAGGTTTTATTGACTGGTAAGCAATTTAATTCCCTATGGGGTTATTTAAAAAGCAAGATTTATAGTACCATTCCTTCTTCATTGGAGGACCAATATAATCTAGTAACCTCTAAAATGCTTCAAAATATTCGTCGTAATTTAGAACAGCGACTTCATAGTTATATGGACGTCGGTGGATATCATTTTGAATATTTAATTAAATAATTATAGCTGATGAATAAATTGTTTTCAATTAAGTATGAATCAATTAATTTAACATTTACTTCATTTTGTTTACTTCTTCTTCTTCTTGTTTTTATGTAGATATGACTCTGTCTGTTTTTCAATGTGCCTCCAGTAAGTTGTCGTTCCATCGTGTTCGTGGTCTTCCTATTGGGGAACCGTGTCTTACCGTCTTTACTACTCAATTTGTTGTCATTCGGCTTATATGATCGTTCCATTCGACTTTTCTATTTCTTACCAAGTCCTTGATGTTCTCCTCCTTGCATGTACGTCGTATATCTGTACTTCCAGCTCTGTCCCATAGTATTTTACCATTAAGTGTTTTCATCTCTGCTGTTTCTAATATCATTTTTGTCCTCTCTGTGCCTGTATGTCTTTATTAGACTGATGACTGTTTTGTCAATTCTGCCTTTCTATTCTTTCTCAATATTTTATTTGTCCATATTGTTTCATTAAGACAATCTGCGTCTCTGTTTGATCTATTTATTCACTGGATTCTTCCAATTCTGTTTCGAGCTGTTTCGTAGCGGAAATAATGTGGTGCCTAGATACTTAAACTCCATAACTTGTTCTATTATTTGACCTTCCGGCTCCAATTTACATATTGTAGTTGTTTTTCTACCAAATTAAATAATAGAGGATACGGTTAATCTCCCTGTCTTATCCCATTGCTAGTTTCAATAGGGTCGGTTAGTTCTTTTTCTACTTTTACTTTTATTGTGTTGTTTTGGAAGTTATTTTCGATCGCTTTGTTTATTCCTGGAGGTATCTCTCTTGCATACAATAAGTGGATAATGTCCTTTAATTTGACCTGATTCTTAAGGTCCACGTAACATTGATATGCCGGTTTGTTGTATTCTAATGATTTCTCTTGCACTTGCCTCATTACAAATATACCGTCGGTGCATGATCTTCCTTAAATTCCTAAAATTAATTCCTCCGTAATTTTTCGTGTTCGATTTGTCTCCTTTTTTAAAGATAGGGTATTGTTCTTTTATTTTTTGGATTAGTTTTAATAGTTATTTGGTCCTCCGTACTTTAGGCGTTCGTTTGGTTTGATTTTATTTACGTTACATTTAATAAAGTTTCCTATTAATGTTGCAAATTTCGTTTTAAAGTAGTTTTTGGCGGGACGGGAGAAATTTGAAATTGACATTAGCAAAACATGCGTTACGTTTAGTTTTTAAGAGGTGTAACTCTTTCAATAAACTGATACTATTTCACAAGAATACAGTTAATATAAAAAAAATTATGGGTGCCCAAATTTTCAACCGAAATAACTGCCTAATGATGTGCCACACATGGTATTTTCCCTATTTAAAATTAAAGGTTTGTCGTAATAAAAATCAATCCGTTTTTAGCATGTTCACAAAAAACAATGAAATATATCAGAGTGGACTCTTTTGTGAGTCGACAGCCCGTCGTAACAGGCATGAATATATTATTTGTATCGTAGTTATTGCAGGTCACGTCAATATTTTTGTATTAATAAAATAATAAGACCAGTGTACATAAAAGCACACAACCTAAGATCAAGAGTGATATTTTTGAACTTATTATGTCGGCGTAATTTATAAAAAAGGTTATAAAAATGGTGAACGCACGCTTATTTTTGGCGAGCCTTGATCAGTATAGTTTCTTAAATATAAGATCTATTTAATTTTATAAATTAATTACTATTTATAACCTCATTAGATTTTGTGGATCCAATGCGTATCTTTTTTTATTTCGGTTTAATCAACATTTATATTTTATTTAAATATAATTATTAGCATTTATATAGTTAACTGACTTCTCAATGCCATCCACTTCCACTTACATTCATCTTTTATAAGCTTAGATTTTCTTCTATTCTCGGTGTTTTCTCGGCATATTTTATTTTATATATTGCATACTACATGCTTTTGAAATACTTGTGAAAACCTCAGGAGAGAAATTTAAGAATAAAGAGACGTGGTGGTTCCTTGTTCATTTTATTTTTCCGCTTTTTTGTTTCACATTTAGAGTTACTGGTTTAATTATTTTTATTGTCAGTTTTGGTCATATCTTTTTTCTTTGCCGTATTCGCTTTGTTTATTTCTGTCTTGTTAACTTTTACTTAATTGTTATTTTTTTTTATTTATTGGTCGGAGCTTTTCTGTAAGCCTATTCCATTTTTATTTCGATCCGTTTACCATAAATTTATTATAGCCAATTTTTACATATTTTCCTTTTCTTACTTTCGTTTCTCTCACGCTTTTTTGTGGTCATATCATAATTTTTATGTTCATCTCTTTATTCTTAAGTTCCTTTAGCTTACTAAGTACCTATTTGAATATTAATAAGTATTTGAAAACTAATATTTATCATATTGTCTTCAGTATGTATTTTCAATCCTGATATTACTATATTATTTTTTCTTTTTCCTCGTTCTAATCATTCCATTCTTCTGTTCGCCCAACTTTCTTGATACTTTCGTTCTCTTTTTGTCCTTTCTTTTTTTCGTTCTTCAATTTTCTAGAGTTTGTTTTTAAGTTTTTTAATCATCCAGTACTAAACCACTAAAATGTCACTAAACTTCTAAAAATCACATGAACAAGTTAAATTTTGCTGAAAATCAAAGACACTTAGGTCTCTCCTCTAGAACTTCCCCGCTAATTGTCAAAACAGTTACAATAAAACCGATGATCACCCAACACCAGCGATTCAGGATAGTTTGAAATATGTTTTCTGAATCATTAATTAATAATTATTGTACCGGCATCACTTAATTTACCTGGTACCGTTAGACCTGAAGATGCTTAGCAAAGTGTAATAAGCGAAACCGGTAGTTTTGGTGGTAAAATTAAATTGATTGTGAGTAAGTTATATTTTATTTCTTTTTACCTATTTGAAATGGACTCATACAGGCAACACATTCATAATTTTAGAACACTTGACGCGGATATGCAATGAATCTAATGGACAAAACAATGACTAATAATAGACCAGAGAATTTAGCAAAAATAGCCTTTTTCGTGACAATCTTTGATACAGGTATTTTGATAGATTTGCTGATAACAATAAGAAAATAATAAACAAAATATGCAGGAGATTAAACGTCACTTTCTATTTATAAAAAATGTAAAATCGCTATTTGATTTTAGGTATCAAGTTGAAGACCGGTAAATGATATAGAAAAGTGAGAAATGAGAGTTTGTTAAGTTATTTTTGTTAATTTGTTGCTTAGATATTGCAAAAATAGCTTCAAATGTATACTTCTTTAAAATAATAATAACTTTTATAATATTATAAGTATTCAGCTACAAAAATTTCGCTGGAGGTTTCATTTAATAGTTATTGCAAAACTTAAATTGTTTATCCCAGAAAGATTTTCTCCACAACGTTATGTGTAAACTATTTGGTCGAAATGAATTCTGAAAGCACCAAATTGAAGAGAAAGACGTATATTATCAAATTAAATCATTTATCGATTTATTTATAATTTATCGATTAAAGTTTATAAACATTTAAAATAACTCCAGACGTATCAACATGTAGAAAATTAATTTTGTGTTGTTCAAAATGTGGGCATTTTTACACTAATTAAAAAAATACAATGTCCTACCAACCCGTAGAATTCGTGTTAGCCATTGTTTTCAAAAATTCATAAAGATTTATGAATTTAAATTTAAAAAGTACCTACCATTTAAAAGATGCCTTCCTTGATGAATTGAAAGATAATTTCCTTCATATTTGCACCCTCCCTATTTTACTATTTAAAAAACTGGATTATAACTTCAAATGTATAAAAGTTGCAATATCTTCCCTTCTACTCAACGAAAATTGATGTTTTTTAATTGATGCATAGATTGTAAAAATGTAATTAGGTAATCTGTGAATTTTTTATTTTTATAATTACTTTTCTTGACTCAAAAACATTAAAAATATATTTTAAACAAATTAATTGTTATAAACTTTGTATAAATAAAAGTAGTAAAATTAAGTTTTGTATATAATTATACAAAGTTTATAGCAATTAATTTGACCTGATTCTTAAGGTCCACGTAACATAGATATGCCGGTTTGTTGTATTCTAATGATTTCTCTTGCACTTGGTTCATTACAAATATACAGTCGGTGCATGATCTTCCTTAAATTCCTAAAATTAATTCCTCCGTAATTTTCTGGGTTCGATTTGTCTCCTTTTTTAAAGATAAGTATTGTTCTTTTATTTTTTGGATTAGTTTTAATAGTTGTTTGGTCAGATTTAGTCCTCTGTACTTTAGGGGTTCGTTTGGTTTGATTTTATTTATATTAGATTTAATAACTTTGTATAAATAAAAGTAGTAAAATTAAGTTTTGTGTATAATTATACAAAGTTTATAGCAATTAATTTGTTTAAAATATATTTGTACTGTTTTTGAGTTAAGAAAAGTAAATCAAAAAATAATAAGCATAATATTCAAGAAACATTAACACATATAGATTTGATTTTCAAATTAAAAATTAAGTTTTTTGTAAAATGTATTTAAATTATTATTTATAACGACAACTTACCTACCATTTCATAACCTTTTCTACTAATAATATTAAGATAAAAGTAAAATTTTGCATAATAAATATTTTTTTTAAGTTGTACCTATACACAAATTTCTTGATTCAATAAACAATTCAGAAATTAACTAATTGAATTTTTCTAATCTATGCAACAAGGTAACCAAAATAAAAAAAAAGAATTTTCGAAAACAGAAAGAAAGAAAGAAAAACATTTTCGTTGATTAGAACTGGAGATATTGCGACTTTTATAAAATAGAAGTTATGAATTCAGTTTTTGAAATAGTGTGAATTTTTGAAAAAAAAGGCCTCGGTATATAAGAGTCGTAAGACATTGTATTTGTTTTTAAAATTCGTGTAAAAATGTCAGCATTTCGAATAAAAAAATTATCTTCCTACATGTTGATGCCTCTGAGTTATTTTTAATGTTTATAATCTTAAAATCATAGTACTTTTGTAAACCTATTTTACAATATGTAACATAAACTTTTTAATTCTTAAATTATAATATTAGTTGTTAATATAAGTTTGGTGCTTTCAGAATTTATATAGACCCAATAGTTTACGCATTATAACGTTATAGATAAAAGCTTAATGGGATAAACAATTTTAATTTTGCAATAACTTTTACGTGAAACGTCTTGAAATTATTATAGCTGAATATTTGTGATATTGTCCTCATTATCACGCAAAATTAAAGTTTTTTGTGCATTTTTAGAAAAGTTAATAATAATTTTCAAAAAAAAAAAACGACTTTTGAAGCTATTTATGCAATAATTAAGCAAAAAATTAACAAAAATTGCTTTGCAAACTCTAATTTTAAAGAATTTTCTATGCTTTTTTAATAAAATTGTGCCACTTTTCCATATAATTTTCCGGTTTTTACATTATTCTTATCATCACATTTATCAAACGCAGTTATTAGATACCTGTATCAGAGTGTCTTGGGAAAATCGTTACTTCCCTGGTCTCTAAAACGATTAATAATTTCAGTATACTAAAATACAACAATTGTATGGAAACAAACGCTATATCATTTTTAATTCTTCCTTTATTTTTATGACTGCATTGGTTGTGTGTTGAAAAGTTACTTTGTTTTATATAAATTTAATTAAAGTTTCGTTTGTCAATAAATTGCTCATTATTTTTGTAGCTCTAATTGTTTATTGTAGAGATAATATTTTTCCTTAGATTCTTCATTACGTTAAAAATATTATTAATAAAATTAATATATAGAACATACACTAATAAACTTTATTAGATAATATAATAATTCTTTTATAATTATTTATATATTTTCTTGACTATTTTCTGATAGAGTGGAGTAGTTATTTGTTTACATCTAATTTTTTCGGTATTTCGGGAACTTTTTACGTTTCTTTTGGATTTTTTGTTTTTTTTTTTCTCTTAAACTGATTTTAAAAACAAATAATTTATTTGGAGTTCCTAGAAATAATATAGAATCAAATTTTTTATTCTTCCAATTCTTACCGTGTTTATTTTTATATAAATTAGCATTTTAACTTTAAGCCACCAACGCATTTATATACGATAAGAAAAATATATTAGATGAAGCGTAACTATCCATCTTCCAGGAAACGCCCTATTTTTATTTCAAGCCCCCTAAGCATCACCAACTCGGCGTCCGTGAGATATTTTCGTATTTTCATGGTGGCGTGAACTCTTTCACCGATCCACCAATTTAAGAGCACAGCGTTTTCGCCATATTTATAGTCGGGTCCTATCTGTTGCGTTATAAACGAAAACGGTACTCATGAACGCGCTTTCAATAACTAAAAATAACCATCTCTCCCTGTCTTTTCCCGTTAACTTATCTCTGAAAACAGAAAACTTACACTTGTATGCGGTCGTGGAAGTTCATATATACAGGGTGTCCCAATAAGAGCAGGACATACAATAACCAAAGATTTTCTTCACAATACAACGTTTCAAGAAAAAGTGCATTACGTAAAATTTGTATGTTTCGAAATATAAGGTGTTGATTAAAATTAAAAAATACTGGTCATATTTTTTTATTACTCCTATTTACGAAAACTGTATTCATGACCGCTTTTTCAGCAACTAAAAGTAACCATCTCTGCCTGTCTTTTCCCGTTAACTTATCTCTGAAAACAGAAATCTTACTCTTGTATGCGGTGATGGTAGTTCATATATACAGGGTGTCCCAATAGAACGGGACATAAAATATTAATTATCCCTGAAAACAGAAATCTTAGTCTTGTAGTCAATGGTGGTTATTCATATATACAGGGTGTTCCAATAAGAATTGGGCATAAAATAACTAAAGATTCTCTTTTTCAAAATTAAAAAAATACTAGTCATATTTTTTATTACTCGTTGTAATTTTCCTAAATTTGGTAAACATTTTTTTTGTCATAAGATATATCTTTTAGTAACAATTTTTGTTAATTCTACTTGACCATGTGTAAGCAAATCTTTTTTTTTTTCTTTTAAATATTGCGCCATTGGCAGGTCAATTATTTTGACCCAAATTGTATGGTTACTTAACATTAAAAACAAACCACTTATCGAAAAACGAATAGGATTTTTTTTTTCAATGATCTTCAATGTACACAATGTACAAGAAATTAAAAGAAGAATAGTGCTCGCCAATAAGCGCTATTATGGCTTGAGGAAATAGATGGCCCCAAAACTACCCAGAAAAATTAAAGTTACCATATATATAAAACACTAATAAGGCAAGTGTTAACATACGGGTCAGAAACGTGGTCACTTACACAGAACGACCAAGAATTGCTTAAACGTTTCGAGAGAAAAATTCTGAGAAAAATATATGGAGGAGTCCAAGAACAGGGTTTGTGGCGTAGGCGATACAACTTTGAGTTATACAGAAGTTTTGGGGAACCTGACGTTGTAAAATGTATTAAATTAGCACGCCTTCGATGGATAGGACATGTAATTAGGCGAGAAGAAGATGCAACGATCAGAAAAATTTTCGACCGAAGAGGACCAGTGGGAAGACGAGCCAGAGGAAAACCAAAACGGAAGAGCCGTTTCAAGAAGATAACATAGAGGATGATCTAAAATCCATCGGAATTAAAGCATGGAGAAGAGTTGCCAGAGACACGAGCGAATGGAAGATTGTTCTGAAGAAGGCTTGGTACATAACGAGCTGTAATGCCACTGATGATGTTGATGATGATGGTCTTCAATGTACACTTAATTGTTTTATTCGTCCTGTTTCTATTCTGTCTGAAATTACTGAAGCTATGACAGACATTTTATATGTTGATTTAGTTCTTTCGTTTCCATTTCTTACATGTAATGAACCATTGAATAAACTTAATAAAAGTAGTCTATAAAAGTGTACTATAAAAAGGACGAGGTATGGGATTTTAGACACTTCTACAGAATAATATATTGTAAGCTAACTTCTTGACAACTCACATCGAAATAAACTTTTCATTAATCCGTATGTTTTCAATACGACTAAGATCTGGTGAAGCGGCTGGTCCGGAAATTGTTGCCAACTGATGTGTTTGCATCCGAGCTTGAATATGGACAAAAGTATTTTCCATTATTGCCATATTTTGCACAATATTGTTTAAAACACCTCCTAGATATAAAGCATGAGCCGTTTCAAGAAGAAAACTCTTGCTAATGTCACCATACTTGACACTATTAATAGAGCCACCAATATACAGTGTGGCTCTCCAGCCATTATTTTACTGAGTCATTTGGAAATTGAAGGGTAACTGATATTCTCACGATGGTAAGATTTGTCGGTGATTTACACCAATCTGGAAACAAGCTTTATCAGATAAAAAACATTACTAAAATTATCTTCTCGGAAACACTTACAAAAATATATTCTTCGTTGCTTTTGGAGATGTCTCATTGCAGAGATTTTAATGGTTTGCTTTATATGTAGCCTTGTCTCTTCGGTTGATTTCGAAACCTGTTTCCAAAGCTAGTTTTCGAGATCTTGACGCGGAGATGTGAAGGTGGACGTAGGATGTAATCGTCCTAAGACAGTTACATTATTTTTTTAATATTTCTAATACATTTTCTATACAAATATTCTACTTATTTCCTTATCATGCGATCTACTATCAATACAATCTACTTCGTGCATTATTTTTGTCATACGCTTAATTTTTCTGTTCTAACAATTTTGATATTTGAGAGTCCGGATTAAAAAGCACAAAAAAAGTTAAAATAAAGGCTTAAAAAGCATACAATTTCACTTGAACTTGGAAAATAATGAAATATGCACAAAAAAAGAAGCGCCGCAAACAAGATCAGAATTGCCATGTTAATAGCCAACGTTCGCAATGGACAGGGCACTTGAAGAAGAATAGGCACAAAAAAGTGATACAATAGACGGCACTGTAGACTAGCGCGAAGGTTCATTCTACTATGTGTTCTGTATTTTCAAATTATAAATATTTTTAAAATTGAATGAAGTAATATTATTATTTATTAATTTTTTTATTTTACGATTTTTTTACTATCATCGATTTACAAAGTTTATTTATTTATTTATTTTAACAATTTTCTGTACATTCGAAAGTACATTAAAATCCTGTTAGTTAATATCCTTGTTATAGATTTCAATCAAATTGAAAATTGTACATGTTGTATAACGGACTCTCCTCGCATAGATCCACTCTTCCAAATATCAGGCATTTTAGATTAAAATAAAATAAAAAAAAAAGTGGTACAATAGATGGTACTGTAGACTAGCGCAAAGCTTCATACTATGTTTCTTTATTTTAAAATTAAAAAAAATTATGAAACATTTCAAAAATTAAAATAACAAATTATGGTCAGTTTTGAAAACGAAGGGGTGGCCGTTAGGTACACTAATGGACTCTTCCGATGTGACTGTAAATATGAAAATTTTTAAATTTAAAACGAGATGATTTCATGTTGTTATTAATCGGATGACATTTATGACTTATTAAATTTTGACAGTCGCTACGAAACGAATCTTTTAGTGACAGATATTCTTTAAATTTTTTACTTCTCATTTAATATCTGTAATTTGTTAGTTATTTTTCATGCATTTTTCAATATAAACCTGTTTAGAGTAAATATGTAATGACTAGAAATGAATTGACTGATAGTAGTGAATCGATGTCAAGAATCGCTATTCTATGACGCTACTCGTGACGACACTATCTTGTGGCGCTAGTTCCATGACGCTCGCCTTAGAATTTTACTGCAGAGAACAAAAAATTAATACGCCAGTATAGAAGCTTCGCTTCAAAAAGGCATAAAATTAAAAAAAAAACTTAAAACAAAAGTTGCATTGCTAGTAGATGGTAGATCATAAACAAGTTTTTAAAATTTTCCAAATTTGCTGCATAATATATTGCAGCAACCAACCAAAGGCCCCACTTTGTCAAAACAGGTTCAGGTGGTAATGGGGTGTCGTTCCTTGAAGAATTGTACCTTTAAAGGTACCTTAACAAAAACTTTTTTCTCTTTTCAATTACTTTCAGACGAATAAATTGTTGTTTTATAGTTTCAGCAACTCTAAGCCATGAGCCAAGCAAATACAATGGATTAAATTTAGATAAAACACAAGTTTAAAGCTGTTTTGGCCATATACCTAGGCTGCTGCGTCAGAAAGCATGAGTAATACTTTGTTCTGGAAAATAAAAGCTTGTTATTGCTTCATTTAGAAATCTAGATACTGTGTTACTATTTGTGCTGTCTAGCTCCTTGGAGCATATTAAATATCCTGTGCTTGGAATTTCTTCATCAAGAACTTCGATAACCAGAACGTATCTTTCACAAGTATCCGTCGTTTCGTCTACTTTCAATCAAATATAGTGACTGTCAGTTAGTTTTTTTAACAATTTAATTAGTTTAACGGTTTTAAAAACGACTTGAAACAATTATTTTTTTTATTAAGGTATATGATTTTTTACTATGGGTGTGCATAAATCGAGATTAAACCTTTGGTTATCATTTATGCTCTTTTTGTATCCCGTTTCTGTTTTTTAATATTTAAAATCAGTGGCGCCGATTTTATGTTGCGAAAAATTGGTCTTTTCATTTTCTTTTTTGTTTACTTTTCGCATGTTCCTTACCTCCCCAAAACGACCGCGACAACTATCTACAACGACTGAGCAACTGTGCCTTTGTCATGTAGAAAGTTTGAAGAGCAGCAAAAGAAACAAATGGTAGTACCAAAGTTGTGTACAAATAAAAAAAGATAGATAAAGTTTTTTATGAAATCAAGGTTTTGAGTGTAACTTAATTTCGTTAACCTTTTGCCTTCTATTCACAATAAAAATTAAAATCAATCAGTTGATGTTATGTTCAGATGAGCTTTAAAATATCTGTTATCTAAACAACTCTTATAGACAGTGGAACGCTCTTTTTGGTCTTCTTTAAAATTAACTGATCAGTAATTACTTGTTTTTGAATTCTCTAGAATACGAACTCTCGAAACTTAACTCGGCAGAACTTTTCTGTTGTTTCTTTTTAACTTTTGTAGAAACGACACTGTTCTAAGTTCTCATTGTTTAATTTGTCCATCTTATTTAGGTGATAGGTAATCTCAGTCTGCGTGTAGTAAGAAACCGGTTGCCAATTTAATATATTTTCTGGTTATTTCGGGAAGACACTTTTAAGTTATAGAGGAGTTTTAAGCGATAATTTTTTATAACTTCTGCTTGTCTTGGTCTGAAATATTAGCCTAGAAAAATCATAGTTGATTGTATTCCTAGGGGTGGAATTACCATTTTGCATGGGTTTTCTTTATATTTTAACACCTTAAAATTTCTAGCTACTTATATGCGTATTAGCCAGACATATCTATTTTGACAGAACTATGTAGAAATTCTTTATATAAAAAATCTTCAAATTTTTATTTTACCATTTATTATTTTTTTGTTTGACACTTTGTATCAATTCAAGGAAAAATCTTGATTTAAAAATGTCTTTAACTTTGTAACTCCCCAGAATGATTATCTAAATTAAAGTACAATTTTGCAAGAACCCTGCCTGCATACAGTGTGTTTCATCCAGATAGAGTTATTGATATTTGAATACATTCAGAAATAGTCAAAATTTTACATTTTGGTTTTTAATAATACACGCTGTTTTTTTAACTTATAATATCTCTTGAGATTAATAATTATATTTTCATTTTAAACAAAATATTCAAACTTCGAAAATAATCAGATTTAGAAAGTCTTGCTATTTATTAGGGAGTTATTAATACAGTCCGTCCCAAACCCTTCTTTCAGTGCGTCATAGTTGTTCGAATTCTCTCTAACGCATTAAGCTAGAAGTGACAGAAAAAAACGTGAGTCACTGATTATTATACATAGAACTTAGAAAATTAGGTATCGGTTACGGGTATTCGCATATTAAAGCGAATTCTACTTACGAACGTATAATTGGTTGGAGTTTAGAATACGCTAAATAGATATCCAATCAATTATGCATATAAATATAATTTGACACAGATGATCTTGATAATGACAGTGACAGTACTTTCACAATGTCAACTGATAAAATAATAATTGCCGTTCCAGGTTAGTATTTTCAGACATTTTACCTACAGTGAAAATTAAATTTTTTTTTATTGTCATAAAAATATTTTAAATATTCCGAGATATACCGAGAATGAACAAAGACTAATTATTAAATTAGTTTCAATTAGAAAAAGAGGCTGAGTTATCTTTATTATCAGTTTCTGTCGTTAGCGAATCAGATTGTGAATTTCGGAATGATATTGAGAAAATATCTTAAACTAATACCGTTATGGATATTTATATGTATTAAAACGGTTCCTTTTAGAACCACGACATTTTCTTGAAATGTAAGATATAATTGATACCAGCCACATATCTAGTGTAATCATTGATTTTAAAGAATCAAATTCTGAATGGGATTATGGATTGTTTGAAATATAATATTCATTTTTGTTATTCATAAAAAAGAAGGTAAACTTACATTCGGTATCTTGTTTTTTAACTAAACTCCATTAACACGATTTCATCTGGATATCGGAACTGGTAGATTAACTCAAAAATCAATTTAAACTATTTCCACTATTAAATGACAAATCTTCCCAAAATTAAACTATTGGCTTAGCCAATAGTTTAATTGCCACAGAAACTTATCAGAAAATTACTTATCCAAATATGACTGATTTAAATCGATGTTATTTTATCACAGGAATGTTTACTTTGATGCCTTGCAATTGCAATTGTCATTGCAATATGCCTGTGTGTTTGTAATAAATAATAATAAATCCATAAACAAATCTAAGCTAATTAAGCACTTTCCTTGGAATGTATAAAATAGAACAGAATAGAACAGAATTATGACAAACTGCTATGCATTTAAAAAAAAATAACCTTTTCACATTTAGCCGATTACGATCCTGCAACTGTCAAATTTAACTAAAATGCCATGCAATAATTCTCGACATTCTTTAAATCCTATACTGAAAAAAGGGTTTGGGACAGACTGTACTTGTTTAGTGACTGAGAGCGGTGTTGCCAAAAAAAGGTCAATGCAGAGTATCTTCATTGTATTCTATCTATCTATCTATCTATCTATATAAGGATTTTTACAGCTGTCGCCGCCTTCCTTCTTTCAGCCAACGTCTCCAGTCCTTTTTGTTCTGCCATTCTTCATCTCTAAGGTCTCGTCTTTCCATGGCCTCGTCGTCTTCATCCCTCCATGAACTTCGGGGTCTACTTCTTTTTCTCCTTCCTATTGGGCTCCAATCTAAAATCTTTGCTATCCACCTTGTATGATCTGTTCTTCTCACATGTCCATACCAAATTAAACGTTTTTCTTCGTTTGTTGTATTCTTTCGTTGTTAATAAATACTTTAATCTTTTGTTATTGTGTTACTAGTGATTTTGTTCGTCGCATGCGGGTATTGACGGGGGATCCAATTAATTGCCATCTACAGTCACTCATTAAATGTTTAAAATAATAAACTTCTTGCATGTTAACCAAAATAAATATAAATTATGATCTGGTGCTCTTCTGAGCTGACATTGTTTTTTACTATATATATATATATATATATATATATATATATATATATATATATATATATATATATATATATATATATATATATATATATATATATTAAGAAAAGGTTAATGCGAGTTGATAGTAAAACAAAGGTAAAAGGTATCGGCTTAGCTCGCAACAAAGGAAAGAAAATATAATAAAATATGTGTATAAGATGGAAGGCAACCGTATGTACGTCTTTCTGACTATTGGTCATCTTCAGTACGGTGCAGCCAAGTTAGAAGAAGAGCATATTAATTTGGAAAAGGATCACTACAGGAGCAATGCGACCAATTTGAGGCAATAATGTTAGAAGACTCTGAGGTTTCCAGAGCACATCCACGGAGTAAGCTTAGATACCTGAGGAAAGTATCACTACCTGTAGTGATCCTTTCTTATGTTAATATGCTCTTCTTCTAACTTGGCTGCAAGTACTGAAGACGACCAATAGTCAGAAATATGTATTACGGCTGCCTCCCATCTTATACACATATTTTATTATATTTGTTTTCTTTTGGTGCGAGCTATGCTGATACCTTTTGTTATCTTTATATATATATATATATATTATATATATATATAATATATATATATATATATATATATATATATATTGACGACACGCTATATACATTACATGTACGTCTCTGTATATGTCTCACGTCGTTTGATTTGATGTGCCATATGCTAGGATTCGGCTAGTTGTTTATTTTGACTCAGTCAGAGGCTTTCTTCAGGTCAATAAACTAGCGTTGACGAATGTACCTTAGCGTTTTCTTATGGGTATTTACATGGGAAATGAGGCAGAAACAGTTAGTTTAGCTCCTTTACTTTTTACATAAAGCTTTAAATTAAATCTTACCCTACAATTACAGCTACCTATATTTTTAGAAATTTTGCGAAAACATTAATTACTGATAATTTAGTAAAATTTCTGAGTAAGGATATTTGAATCATCAATTTGTAGAATGAATTAGCAATAAATTAACCGTATCGTTATTTACAAAACAGTCTTCAGACCAATAATGACATATGTGGCAGAAACAAGACCTGATACAGAGAGGACAAAAGGATGTTAGAAACAGCAGAGATAAAAACAGAAAAATTGATTGTAAAACCCTATGGGACAAAGCTAGAAGTACAGATATACGGCGTAGATGCAAGGTGGCGAAGGTGGCAAGAGTAGAATGGAACGATCAAATAGAGTAGTAAAGACGGCAAGAGACGGTTCCCCAATAGGAAGACGATCAGTAGGAATACCTCGAAAACGATGAAATGATAACCTACTGGAGGCACATTGAAAAACAGACAGAGTCATGTCTATATAAAAAGAAGAAGAAGAAGTTTCAAGAACAAAAATATGATTGGAATGTCAGTTGCCATTCACATTAATTTCGTAGGTGGTGCTAGGTGTTATCGTCTTGGAGAAACCACGTTTATTAGATTAGGTTGGTGTAAAATTGATTAAGACTGGCGTATGCCGTAACGCAAAGGGCATAAACGTTCTAATGCCTTTTCTTAGTGTGATTGTGTGTGCTACTTGTGCCTCTATATTCTACTACATTATATTTTTTTTTGTTTTACGTTATAATATATATATATATATATATATATATATATATATATATATATATATATATATATATATATATATATATATATATATAGTGTATATAACGACGCTAAGAATACAATTCTTTGGTAGGTAACTATGGGGAAAGCGTCAAATCAAGGATCGGCTAGAGATGGTATAAGCCAGTTTGGTGTAGAACTTTATTCTGAATGTGAAATTTTCGGTGATAGGCTGTCACCCATGGATGGAGCTATATCCCCATCTTTGGCAGAAATTGTAATGAATTCACTACTGTATTCAAGAAGTTGATTTCCAGTTCCCCTTCATTTACCAATATGTAGACGACCTCATATGTGCAGTTAATGTTTTCTTAATGTTTTCAACTCATATAACACTCACCTACAATTTACTGTCGAAACAGAAGAAAATAATAGTGTGCCATTCCTCGACACCAATGTATCCAGACATGAGGACAATACAGTAAGGTTGGACTGGTACAGAAAGAAAACATTCTAGATATGTGCCTTTTCATTTGTATCATCCCCACGAGCAGAAGATTAACATCATCAAAGGTCTGAAAAACAGAATAAAAAGAATTTGTCACCCTTCTAACTATAATAAGAACATCAAGTTACTTTATGAGATTCTTAGAAGAAATCACTATCCTAAGATGCTTCTTAATAAACTGCTCTTCCAAGATATGCCAACAGCAAGAACACACCAAAGACAAACATTAGAAGGAGAAACAGTAGAACTTTTCTATGGGAGATTGCCTTACATCAGGAGTTTATCACCACAGATCACAAACCTTTTCAGACAGTTCAACATAGTGATAGCAAATTCAGTGTACAAAAGATTAGGGACATACTTTACTCACCTAACAGAAAGAGTTAAAAAACTGGATAACTTCAATGTAGTGTATTCTATTCCATGTGGTTCTTGTTCGGAAGTGTATGTCGGTCAAACCGGCCAGAAACTCTCAAAAAGAATAGCTTTGCACAAGAGTGATGTTGTGAGGAAGCTTACTAGTACAGCTTTTAGCCAACATATTAAGAATACTGGACACATTGCTAACTATGAAAATGTGCAAGTACTAAAAAGGTTTGACAACCAATTTAAGAGAAATTTCATAGAAATGTGCTACATCCATAACGGTAGCTCCTCTATGGTAAGAAAGCTCCCTCAACTCTAAGAAAGATGTTGAAAATTTAAGTTGTATTTATTCTTTTTTGCTTCAGCAGGACTTGACAAGATGTAACAGATTGGAGAATTTAGGGAACTTATGATAACATACACAGATGACCTGCCTGCACTTGAGAAAAGACTTCATTTCCTTGCTGTTTTTGGTTCTTAAAAAGATTCCTTCTAACTTCCATGAGGTGCAGATGTAAATATAACTTTGTTACATATGACATCGGGATATTGACAGAAATCAGAAACTTTGTCATCAAAAAAGAAGAATAATTCTTCTTTTCTACCTTCAACATGAAGTTGCGGTTTTTGTGGGTTTTTAGATTTTAGATTTTTTTGTTGTGTTGTATTTGAAAAAATACCCTTTTGTGTTGTAATGTTTTTATTTAAAATTTTAAATGTATTGTTTAATATTTTTAACATGTTTGTGACAGTGTTCTTCACCACGAGGACCAACTGAACATTTTCAATGTAGGTTTTTAAATGTTGATTTCCACCACTTGTACTAAATAGGTTTTCCATTTAGGTGCAGATGAAGGTGACAGCCTATCACCGAAAATTTCACATTCAGAATTCTACACCAAACTGGCTTATACCATCTCTAGCCGATCCTTGATTTGACGCTTTCCCGATAGTTACCTACCAAAGAATTATATATATATATATATATATATATATATATATTATATATATATATATATATATATATATATATATATATATATATATATATACAGATTGAACGAATTTAAAACGGATCATACAATTAAATATAATATGTCTGTTTGAACTGCATTTGAAATAGTGGACCAATATAAAACTTGGACAAAAATAAATCCATATCTGGGTATAGACATTGTATAAAATATCGTTCAACTATCTGTCTCTCAACAATGTTGTCTGCGTAAAGGAAGCGATAATAGTTCAGGAAATGAAGCTCGAAAAAAGTTAAAACTTCGCAATTTTTTCGTCCTGCAGATTGAGTTGAAATTTTAACAGAAGGTAGGTGATAGCCCAAGGATCAAAATCTATATCGAACCGAAGTGCGCTGAAGGGTTTTAGGGGTGAAAACTACCCCTGATTGTCAAAAATTATAAAATAACATATTAAACCTGAATATGGGTAAGATTTGGTTTGAATTAGTTAAATACGCTTTAAACGGCTATATCTCGCCAAATATTTATTATACAACAAATCTAAATAAAGGAAAATTTTAGTCATTAAAAAAAGCTACAATTTAGTACATTTTTATTTTTTTCATATATTCAGTATTTTCGGGGATATTTAAAAAAAGAAGGGTAAAAAATATGAAATTGTAAATCGTTTCTCGCTTTAAGCTGTACTTTTTCTAAAACTAATCATTTTAAATGGGTCAAACTTCTTGGACGTATTAACAATATATGTACAAAGAGAATTGCAGAAGGGTGAAGATCGATTTTAATTATGGGCGTGGTTAGGGGGTTGTTTTCATCGATTTTTTTCATAAAAAAATGAGGTATTGACCTTATTTTCATCATAACTCACTCAATTTTTGAGTTGGGGTCTTTTTTTATGATAGGTCTATTTATGCTCTTTAAAAAAGGTTTTGTGAGTTTTCTTCCAAAAATGCATCATTTTCCCGATATTTGACTTTGAATCTTTCAAATTTGGCATTTGAAGAAAACCACTGAACATTGATAGGCCATATTTCGGATCCTATTATATCGCAAAAACTTTTTAAAAAATGAATTGTATTTATCTTTTTAAAAGCTACAAATTTGTTCTCTACAATTTTTTTGATAAAATGCACCATTTTCGAGTTATTCGCGAAAAATCGATTAAAAACGTCGATTTTTTCGTCTAAAAGTTGTTACTTTCAATCGCGAGTAACTCAGTTTTACAAAAAAAAATGTATAGAAAGAACATTTTTTGTTTAGAATCACTTTTTTAATCGAAACCTGTAGTTAAAACGAAAAAAAATTTTTCACCCCCGAGATGGGTTGGCAACCACCCCCAAGGCTTTGGCGCACTTTGGTTCGATATAGATTTTGATCCTTGGCTATTACCTACCTTCTGTTAAAATTTCAAGTCAATCCACGCAGGACGAAAAAATTGCGAGGTGAAATGCTTCATTTCCTGGACTATAAGTGGTGACAGCATAATAAAATCGTAGATTTATGTGTAGCTTTCAATTTTTATGATTTCAGAATCCAGCAGCCCGCTGAAGTATTGGATTTTTATAATATAATTATTTGACAACCTTTTGTTGGTCAACCACCTACAGCAGAATTGAGCCGAAATACATAATATTTCGTATGTTCCGAATTTATTTCGTTCAATCTATATATATATATATATATATATATATATATATATATATAATATATATATATATATATATATATATATATATATATATATATATATATATATACATATATATAAGTCTAATAATATTCGCGATTCTAATGACCAACCATTTCACCGTCTGCGTCTGTTTTGTTATATTCTCTTTGTGTCTCCCTATTTTCAATCTTCTCTATCACGTCATTTACCATATGTTTCTCTCCTATCTCATATTTAATTTGTATGTGAGTTTGATTTTTTTGTAAATAACAATTACGTTTTACTATGTTCGTATTACCATACAAAAAGCTACTAAGTCCTTGGGCAGATGAAGAAGAATGTTTGGTAAGAATTGGCCAAACAAAGCTCATTAATACCATTCGTTGGACTTGAACCGTTTTTTCGGCGTTTCAAAGGCAGTACCAAGAAACGGACGAGAAAGTGGGTAGCTCACAAATATCTGGAATGGTGGATGAATTCACCAGGACAAAGACTAGCGAAACAGTTCATTACAGGACATTTACCAAAATTTTCGACAGATCTAATAAGCAAAGACAGGAAAACAGTCAAAGCCATAGTAGGTCTCCTAACAGGACACTGTAAGCTGAATAGGCAGTTAAAGCTTAGATATTGGCAGATGATTACCTATGCAGATTCTGTCAACCAGAAGAAACAACAGAGCTTATTTTATATCAGTGTGACACCCTGGCAAATGTGCGTTCTTTGCATTAGGCGAAGAAAAGCCACCTACATGTAACATTCAGTCTCGAAGTTATTAAGCTTTTAAAACGGTTCAGGCTAGAGAATGTAAACTAGGGCTAGAGGACTGCAATAGATCCGAAAAATTCGCAGTGGAATAGGCCAAAAGCCACATCAATAAATCTATCCATCCAGTTATGGTCGCATAAGTTATTCATGTCAAGCATCAATATTACACCCAACTGCAAATTGCAAGCATCAAGATTACATTCAACTGCAAATTATAAAATTAACAAGCTATAAAATTAAAACTGGATACCTATAATAAAATATGTAGTTTTAAAATCAGTCTCGAAAAATATTTTAGTCGTGAATAAATTTAAAATACATCTGGCAACGTCGACTTAAATATTAAGCCATCTCTCTAGTTCGCATCCGCCATCGCCATCTTAGTTTGAAGGTAGGCAACAAGTGTGTGGTTACGCTCGGATTTTTACTTGTTTTGATTGGAATATAACCATAAAAATATCTACAACTGTCCCTTACTTTTTTCATAAACTGTACAGAATGATTTATTCATAGAAATTTAATATTGGCCTCGAACAAACTCCGTAATGCCCGACTCGGAAGTAGGTACATCAGAAAATATCCAAGAAAGTGCAAGTGTTTCCAATGTAAACACTTGTGAAAGAATCAAATCAGAGTCGGATTTAACAAGTAGTTTAAATGTCGATCTACAGGCACGAACCAGAGGTAGACCTAAAAGTAGTAAAAAAGATAATGAGGTTAAACAGTTAAAATCGCAAAGTAAAGGAAGAAATATAAAATTTGAGTCAGTTATTATTAAAGTAAATGACCAAGAAGTCTTTTCTATTCCTGAATATCCTGATGTTAAAATTAAAGTTGTTAAAGGTGGTAAGTATTTAACATAGTCGATCTTATAAATCCTGATTTATTGTGTGAATTTGGTTGGATAAGGGGATATTCTTTTCTACACATTTATTCTGCTACAGAATTTCCAATGCTTGTCTTCTAAAAGTTTTATCTGGTAACGTCTATCTCAGTGAATAGTTAAAAGACACATTTTGATAAATTTCACATAATATTGATTATTCAGCTGTATAATTTTTAGTATTTACTGTTTAATATTTCAATATAACTTGACAAAATAGTCCATAGTACTTAATTCTCTCTAGTGCTTATATTTAAGGTAAAAAATTGCAATGTAACTATAAATTGTAACAGCACATAATGTCAATTGTATAAGAATAAAAAAAAAGAAACAGATAAAACAGATGTGAAATATAGTAGTTTCTTTTCGCAATTTTCGTGTATCATATTGCTTATATTTGAATACCACAAAGCAATGGGTCTTTTTGAAGAACAAATTATTTTCATTTCTTTTTCTGGTAGTTCACTTTTGAAAGGAATTTGAAGAGGAGTTTGAGTTATAGGGATATATTTTTCTAGTTGTGGTAACAATAAGTTAATGTGAACATAAAGCCATACTGGCTCAGCATAGGCTTTAATTAATTATAAATTGTGAAAATACTTTTAATTCTTTACATTTATCTGTCTGAAAGTCAGATATTTGATATCTATATTTTTGTGTATATTTTAACACTTTCCTCAACTTTGCCTATATGAGCATAGATAACACTACTTATTAGAGATTAGTTTATATTTTTGATAAAAATCTAGAAAAGACCTTCCATATTACTTACTTTTTATATTGTATTACTATTATGTTTGAGGAAGATTAGACAATTAAAGTTACCCATTAACTAATATACATACAGTTATTGGCACCTTTGGCAGTAAATAGTTGAATGAAAATTAAGAGGTTATTTTAGTGCATATGTGAATATTTTATTAATACTCAATATAATAATAGTGCATGAAATGTACATAGCACTAAGATACTTCGCATTTTTAATATGTAAAAATCTCATAAATGCTGCTTTTGATAAATAACATATTTATTGATAATAATGTAATAAATTTTTATGTTTCTTAATAGTAATTTGTTTTTAGGTAAACACCCTTATATGTGCCCAAAATGTGACCTAGGCTTCTGGACTAAGACTGCTTACGAGGCTCATCAACCAGTTCATATTCTCAAAAAAGCAAAGCAACCTATAAAAAAGTTCCGTTGTGATATATGTGCGAAAGAGTTCAGCAAACTATGTGATGTAGAACGCCATACTCGTGTTCATACTGGAGAAAAGCCCTGCATTTGCAATATATGCAATAAACGCTTTCAGCAAGCACACAATCTCAGTAAACACTTGTTGACCCATTTACACATAAAACCATTCTATTGTGAAATTTGTAACAAAAAATTTGGAAGAAACGATGTACTGAGAAGACATTTGTTGACTCATTCAGTTGACAAACCTGTCAAATGTTCTGTTTGTCATAGAGGTTTCATCAGACATTCACAGTTACTACAACATATGAGAAGAAAACATCCACGCCATCCTGTAGAAGATGTTAGTGAATCCTATGCTGACCCAAATGAGAGTGATTCTAGTGAAACAAAGGATGATGGTTTTGATAATGAACCTAGTACTTCCAAGTTCAAGAATAACAGTCATGACAAATGAGTTTACTGATAGTAAATGATCTCTTTTTTGTAGTTTTAAGTGAATAATATTGGATGTTACTGGTGCTGAAGATGACTTTAAGTTGTTGTTTTTGTGGGAAGTTCTTTTAGTAACAAAAATAGTTTCCTTTGTGGTGCTAGACTTTTTTATTGACTGATTAGAGATTAACGTCAAAATATACAATTCTTATAAATTTCAGTACTTACAGAATGTTAATTTCATAATTTTATGAAATTTGAAGTTTTGTTTAATAATATGTTATTTTTAGACTGTATTATATAAATTATACAAATCTACACCACACACTTTATACATATATTATGTCTACAAGTTAGTATTTGATTATAATTTTGAGGATCAATTTTTTTATTTCAAACTGAAATATATTGGGTAAAAATGTGCCTTAGGTTTAGAGATGTGTGTTTCCACTAAACACAATTGTGAACGAAATATCAATGTACAAAACCAATTGTGTTTGGTGGATATGCAATTGGGAATTATATTTTGATTTTAAATATTGTATTTTATACAATTATATTTACAAGTTTATTTTGGAGATTATGTAACTCTATTCTTATAAATTGGGTGTTTCGTTTTTAATAGAGCTTCTATGTTTGTGATTTTAATAAACCTTTTTGTGAAGTTGTCTCTTATTCTTTAAGATGTAATGTTACCCCCTAATATTGAAGGAACTATGTGTTACTGTCTACTGTATTAATTTTAGACAGATAATGTTAAGATCATAAATAATGAATGACTTTGAGATATATGTTGAATATTCTTCATTTTTAGACTGTTAAGGTTTTCTTGTCAAACAGTATGAACCACTAGTATGAGATCTGTGTTTTAACAATATATAGATAAAATGTCCTGTTGCTTGAAATTTTGCATGGTTTTCCATAGAATAAATTAATGCTACAGGGTATAATGCACTGTAAATGTTTACTGATCTAGTGTGTGAAATAGACTTCCTCTTTTCTGTTATATTATCTATATAAATGATGGAACAAAATGTGTCAGATGAAATTTTGGGAAAATATTTTGCTTGTCTCTATAGATAAGAAAGAAGTAAATAACATTGTTTTTTTTTTACAAATACTAAGAAAAATAATTTCAGGTGTTTATTAAAAGTTTAAAACAAACATGAAATATCTTTATATATCTAAAGACACTAGAGCACAGGAGATTTGAACATAGAAGAAATAAAAACAGTTCTGAAGCCCTTTACTTGTGACATTTTTATATTACCTGCCATATTTTTTGAGAGTAATTAAACAATTCTAATTCATATTATTTTATATTTGTTGTTTCATTTTCCACATCTGAAATAGTTCTTAAAATTCAAATTAAACAGAATATTTTGTTTTGTTACATAGAAATAGAAAAAATCTTTGAATAGTTTAATTTTATATGCCACACTCATTATCACAATTCAGACATGACATGATAAACTATTCCATTTTAAAATATGTATTGTATCTGTGAATTATGAGTGAGGGATGTAAAATTAAACTATTATAAGTATTTTTTTTTTTGTTTTTAAGTAATAGAAGAATATTTTCTTTAATATTTATTTTGAGAATGATTTTTGAAGTGGAAATTGAACCAGTGAATATCAATGGTGTTTATTCCCATAAAATTGAATATATAACAGCTCTACAGGTCTTGTTGGCCCCTGGCTTCCAAAGGCTTGGTTATTTCCTTCTATTTTTTCGCCTCCTTGCTTTTTCTCTTCAATCTCTCACCTATTTCTGACAAGTCTTGTTTTAGTGATTCCAACCATTTCTTCTTTAAACATCCTCTTTTTTTCTCATTTCTCCCTACTTCATTATTGTTTCAACATTTTAGTTGTCTGACATTCTTATAATGTAACTGAGTGATCTAGCTCTTTGGGCTCATATTTTTGCTGTAATTATTTATTTTTCATACATCCTCATTTCTTTATTTGTTCATCTTTATTCCTCTAAAAATTTTTCTGAACACCTTTCTTTTCTTCCTGCTGTTTTATAATCCATGTTTCACTGTATCTCTTTTCCTGTATTTGTTATGGTTACTTTTAAGTAGTCAAATTCTGAAACTATAAAAACTATAGATAGCCTCTGCTCCTTTCATGTTGATATATTTGCTATTGTTTTTGTTGGGCTTATTGTTAGTCTGTATCTTTTCAGTTCTTCAAATTTCTGGAAAAATGTTTCTAGATGTTTTTTGTTCTCGCTAGTATCACCACATCGTCCGTGTAAGCTATGCACTGTTCGTTGCTATTGAAAATAATCCTGTTTGTGCCCATATTTGATCTTCTTACGATTTTTTCTAATTCTAGGATGAATAAGTTCGTTGATAGCGGATCCCCTTGTTTTAAACCTCTATTCACTGTGAACAGTCTTGAAAAGCTCCTTTATATCCGGTTTTCCTGATATAATATTTTATATAGGACACTATGAAAAAGTCAGGTATATTTCTTTCTACTTGATGGTATATTTTTCAGATTGAGTATTGATATCAAATGTATTTTTCTTTGTTCTTGCTGTAATATAATTACCCTTCGTTTCTGCGTCTGGATTAATTAATCTGCTATACTTGGTTAATTTTCTTACTTTGCTTTCATCCAAATACATTGGTAAGTAATGTACTCGTTACTTGCCAGTGTTTACAGAACATAATTTAGATAATGGATTTGTAATCTTTAAATGTCCTTTATTACTGTCCTTGAGATTTAAAAGTTAATTTTATATTATCGTTTTGTAACTGTATTTATGGGGTATCAATATTGCAAGGACAGTGTGATGCAATGTGTTTTAAAATGGCTGATAATTGACATTTTTGTGTGTATCTATAGTACAAATCAAATAATAATAATAATAAGATACATTATTCTAGATTTTTACCTAGTCCGGAACTAATCTCATTAAATCACTTTTCTTGATTCCGCAATTACGTCATTCAACTTGCATAATTCTAATAGTGAATGAGACATAGATCTTCAAAGCATTTGAGAAAGCTATCATATTGAGAAATATTCGTATGAATCGATAAATGAAAATAAAAATATACTACTTCATATGTACGTTAGTTATATTGCCACAAATACTTGATATATCTATGGATACTTTTAGGTAATATACCAAGAGATTTGCGATAATGGCTATTTTAATGTTGGACGTAATAGATCTAAGTAGTATTTTTAGCTTTCACATCAATCAATAAGTTTTGGAATTATATATCTTACCATTTGCATGGTACAATTTTGTGTTTAGCATATTGTCTTTATCATGATACTTAAATCTATTAGCCCAGTTTTTAATTTATGTGGTTCTTATATTGGCAAGACAATCACTATGATGTGAAAAAGTTAATTGATAGTGAGTAATTTTTTACTACTAGTTTATATCTAGTTCTATTGGATGTAAAAGAAAACGGTGTTAAAAATACCTATCTATTATTATTATTTATATTGATGGATTGAAAAAATAATTAACGGCCTTTTTAAACATGTCGTTTTATATTTAGTATATTATCTACTGTGTATGCTCTTTATAACATATTTTTAAATTAGGTATTCATGAACCTTGTTTTAAAAACTTCTCTATTGAAGTTCAGTTTCATAGTATAGTTGAAGTTATAATGAACAAAGAAATATTGTTTTAAGTAAATTGGTATAATAACTGAATTCGTGCAAAATACTAACAATAAAGGATTGTTCAGTTTGCTCATCTTTGGTTCACAAACATTCAGAGTTAAAGTTTGCTCCAGATTTTGCTACATTATTTTGCAATGTATTTGAAATATTATTTGGTTAAAAAATCTAATTAGAGGCTTTTTTTCGGATTATAGCTATATATGTATAGATGGAACTATAATAGAACTCATGGATAATACAATGGTAATCATAATTACACTATTAATGATATCTTCCACCGGAAATAATGGCCATGTTATTATGAAATTACTTACACTTAATATTTTAATAATATTTTTGCCTAAGTACCTATATAAAATTGGTAGATAAATCCTTTCTTGTGGAATTCTAGTGCTTGTCATCTTTGGATGATTACTGTCACATTGGTCCAAATAATTATATCAACTGCTGTTCTGAATTGTTCAATGATGTCTAGTTCTCGTTTTTAAGGATGTGTGGCTTTTTACAGTCACGTTTCATGCCGTACTTTTCACTCAGTTTCTAAACGTCGGTTATATTTTATAGGCTTCCTGCATGTTATGCTAGAAGTATGATCTCATCTATGTATCTGAGATTGTTGATTTTCTCTCCATTGGTTGATATACTTTTGGTATTTCTATTGAATATTGTAAAGCTTCTCTGATAAAAGTGAGAGTGTACAATCTTATCTGATCCGAAATATTTTGTAAAATTATTATTATATGCAGATTTCTTATTGTGATCTTTGTTATCTGATTCAGCTCTGATTTGTTGGTTTTAATGTTGAACTTTGTTAAATGCTCTTTCGAAATCAATAAATTCCTCTCATTTAACTTCATTAAATTTCTTGTAAATTCGTGAATGAACCACATTTAGAAGAATCTTCAGAATCTGGCTCATTACGCTAATTATTCTGTGTTCTTTACTTTTTATTAATATTGATTCGAGCCATTCTTGCAATATATTGTTACTTTTGATGAACATGAGTTGTTTGTTCTCTAAAAGTTTAAATATATATCCTCTTAATCTTGTTACAGTGCCTTAGTATTTTTTGTTTTTTTTATTGTAAACTTCTTGCTCTGTTATTTCAGGGTTAGTTGTGCTATCTAATCATATAATCTTTTCATCTGATTAATTTTTGATCTTTTTCATAGATGTAATTTTTCTCTTTATCCTTAATTGTACTGATATTTTAGGATTTTCTTATGTTATAAAAATGAAGTTTTCATTTGTATCCTGCATATCTTCAATTTCATGGCATTTCTTTTCCTCCCCTTTATCTCCTTTGCCCCTTCATGTTATTTAGTATTAATTTATTTTTTTTTGTGAGTTCGTAATTTTTGCTTTTTCTTCAATTCTTGCTTTTTGTTATTATATTTGGTTTTAGTTTATGTCTGGTACCATTAGTAACTTATCAAGATTTCATTTACTTCACAAACAAAGAAATTTTATCTGTTTTTTTTTGTTTTTTGCTTTCTATATTAAATAATAATAAAATTTAATTGATCATGGATGTAGTCAAACTATCAATGGCCTCTTCATAAAAAATTATGAATATCACTAAAATATACACTTGACAGTGTTGTTACCAATGTTATAAAATGTTAATTAAGAATATATAGAAATTGTTAAGACTGATGTGATCCAAGTGAGTTTTAATTAAACAATCTCTGCCGTAGAACCAATTTTTTTCTCACTTGTTGCGGGTTCCACTACTTTGTATTTGTTTTTCGATAGTGCCTTTAAAATTTAGCTGTGATAGCAAAACCTTCCTCAAAATTGAAACTAAATTACCGGTTACCTATACCATTTTTAATAAAGCAAATGCTCCAAATATTAAATTTATAGTTTTTAACTAGTTGGATAAATTCTGTTTTATACATTTATAAGCACTACTTTGCAATTTCTTTTTCTTTACTTTATATTAACATAAAAATGTGTATATAACAATTATTTAGAGTTAGAATTTTTTGTTATACAGGATGTATCCGAATTATATAACCTGTATACATTTTCTTATATATTACAGATGTTTGTTCAGAGTACAATTATTCCAATTAAGTTAACCTCCTGACTATTTTGAAAGATTTGTTAATATAATTTATTAAATTATTTGTTTCAATTACTGTGCAGTATCATAAATTTCTGATTTTTACTTACTAATATCACTACATATCTCTTAAATTCATCCCTTACCTACGGTATCAACTAGATCTTTTATTTTAAGGATTCTATTCAAATCTTTTTCGCTGCACTTTTATTTTTCTCATTTTAATGTATAAAGGCCATCCTACTTTCTGCATTTTGGTTGCTAATATCTTCACCCTTAAGAAGTTCTGTATTTAAACCTTTGGTTTTTTTCTAGTGCTTCCTTTTTCAATGATCTCCCCAATGATCTTTTCCAATGATATATAAATGTTAGGTATTACCAGTAATGTCTTTATTTTTTTTTTAAATTGTTAAGGTTTTCAAATAAGAATTTACATCAATAGTCTTTATACCAATATATCAGAGTGTTGAACTAAAATTTGAGCAGGCTTTTATTCAGATTTACGAAACCTAGAGTTTTTCAATTAACAAATTTCCACTAACTTTTTTTTCATGAATTTTGTTTTCTACGAACTGCAAACATTTTCTTTACTAATTGTAAAAGCAAAAAAAAATAATGGCATACAGTATAATTATTTATTAATTAGTATAATTTCTTCTCAATATTTTTGTTGATTGAGTAATCAAAGGGATTTCATATTATTGTCATATGTATTTACACAGTAAGGGAGACAAAGTGTGGTAATTTTAGTTTAAAAAAATTCTTAAGATGTCAGGAATGTAGCTTTAATTGGAACTAGATATAGGTTGTTTGTTTGGTACAAAGTATTTGTAATTAAATTTTTGTAATTTTTAAAATATAACATGTGTTCACTTATTTGTCAATATTTCTGTATGTGACTTTTTTGGATGGTGACTGACCGTTTTGTAAAAAAGTACACCAATGCTTTGAATAGTAAACACGATTTATTGGAATATTAATCATTCTAAGCCAAACAATTATTGTTATTAGGTTAAACACCTTGTGTCAAATTCAGGATCAACAGTTATAGTGAGACAGTCCTTTCTTAAGATTCTGCGGTAATAGAATCAAAAAGAAATTTTAAGAAAGTTTTACTTTGTATTAACATTGAAACATCCTAGTATTATATTTTGCTTTCATCATCATCAATGGTGCTACAGCCCTATGAAAGAGCCTCGACCTTCCCAAGTCTATTACGCCAGGCAGTCCTATCCATTGCCAACCGTTGCCAGTTTGCTGCGCCTATCTTTCTACCATCCTCATCTACACCATCCTTCCATCTGAGTTTTGGCCTACCCCTTTTTCTGCTTCCCACGGGTTGTGACATAAGGATTCTTCTAGGAGGGTAGTTCTGCTGTGATCTTGCTAGATGTCCTGCCCATCTTAATCTTCCTATTCTTATAAGAGATACTATGTCTTTACCACCAAATATTTGTTTATATCTGTGGTATACCTCGTAGTTGTATCTCCTCCTCCAAACACCATTTTCACAGATGCCACCAAATATTCCTCTCAGGATCCTTCGTTTAAATATAAGCAAAAGGTCTTCGTCTGCCTTGGAGATGGTCCATGTCTCCGATCCATATGTCAACACTGGTTGTATAAGGGTTTTGTATATAGTTATTTTTGTTTTTTTGGCTTAAGTTTCTACTTCTCATATGTCTACTCAGTCCAAAAGAGCATCTGTTTGCCATTACTATCCTTCGCTTGATTTCTTCCGTTATGGCGTTCTCTTTGGTGATCAGGGAGCCTATGTGAATTTGTCAACCACTTCAAAGGTAGAGTTATCAACCGTGAATTGGGGACCGATGTTCCTGGCTCTATTGTTGGGTGTTGATGCCATCATCTTAGTTTTCTCCTCATTTACTTGCAGGCCCATAGATTTTGAGGCATTTGAGAAGGTGCTATACATTTCTTCTAGCTTGCGTGTTGTGCGGGCAACTAGGTCCACATCATCTGCATATGCCAAAATTTGGGATGATTTATTAAAAATATTTCCTCTGTTGTCTATTCGGGCATCTCTGATCGCCTGATATTTTGCTTTGTAAAATAAATAACCCTACATGATAATGGAAACAAAGTGAAATAATATAATTATTGGTTTGTTCACGAATTTGACTATAAAAACTTATCCTTTATCAATATTGGCAATAGAAAACTGGTGTTTTCTAAAGGTATATTATTTTCGATGGTTCTAGGCAGTAGTCTGAAATTATTTCTTCCTGACATCGTTTTCTAAGGCGATACTATAAGAGTCAATGAGTGAACTCCATTTACAAATGTTGCAGCATCTTTCAAGTCTGTCACAGTAGCAGGGAGAAATAATTCCAGACCACGGCTCATAAAACCCGAAAATAATGTACTATATAATACTTTATCGGTTACTAATCAGTCAAAAATCTTAATTATACAATAATTATTTAATCTGAATCGAATAGTGATTTCAGAATTTTATTCTTAGATCATTTCAAATTTAGAATATATTTTTGTTTATACATTTCAGTATAACCAAAGCAGTTCAAAAGCTTAATTACAAATGCTGCAATAATTATTTAATCTGAATCGAATACTGATTTCAGAATTTTATTCGTAGAGAATTTCATATTTAGAATATATTTTTGTTTATATATTATACTTTTCAGTATGACTAAAAGTGTGGTTATTCTTCTCAATGTAAATAAAACTCTTAAATTAAATGTCCTTTTTTATTTAAATATTTCTTACCTTCCACAATAGCCTAGAAATCCACACAAAGCACACGTGGGAAGAATCAAAACGATGTAAAAAATAAATATACTCTACATGTTTGACTATTGGAATAGCGGCCATTGTTGTTCGAAATTAATTTTCTAATATCTATCATTTCATTAGATTAATTCTCTCATATTCGTCATAACGCGATATCTACCAAAACAACACAATAAAAGTAGAAGAAGAATTGACTGATCCTATTAAACTATCAATGAGATAAGACAGGGAGATTCCCCAAGTCATATCTAGTCCTCTATTGTTCAACCTTATTATGTATGAAATAATAAAAAAAGAAAGAACTAAAAAAGGAGACTAAATGGGAGAAAACAACTGAAAATAATCTGCTGTGCACATGAGGCCTATCAAACATGACAAACTCATAGAACTATTACGTCTTTCAGGACTTGACACTAAGGACATCCAGATTATAAAAAATCTATATTGGAATAAAACAGCCTACATGAAGAATGGACATATGGTGAGTGAAAACATAAATATTTCTAGAGGGGTAAGACAGGGCTGTATTCTTTCGCCACTGCTTTTCAACCTGTACACGGAACAAATATTTCTAGAGGCACTAGAAGAGTACAATGAGGGCATCAAGATTAATGGCGTACCAATAAGTAATTTTCGATATGCAGATGATACTATTATACTGGCCGATAACATCGAAGATTTACAGATGATGCTACATAGAGTTAATACAACTGGCAGCCGATTTGGACTGAAGATCAATAGAAAAAAAACTAAATTTATGGTGATCAGTAAAAAAAAATTTCAACATATCGACCTGCATATTGAAGACGAACGTATTGAAAGAGTACACCGATTTAAATATCTGGGATATACAGTAAATGACAAGTGGGACCCAGAAGTAGCGATTAAGATCCGAATTGAAATAGCAAGATCCAAATTCATCAAAATGAGAAAGCTCTTAAGCAGCCGCAACCTAAGCATTAACCTCCGATGGCGCGCACGAAATGCTACGTACTCTCTACGCTACTTTGCGGCGTAGAAGGGTGGACGTTAACAGCAGCAACTATAAAGAAGTTAGCGGCTCTAGAAATGTGGCTGTATCGACGCATACTGAGAATATCTTGGATAGACAGAGTGACCAACACAGAGGTATTAAGACGAATGGGTAAAGAGGTGGAATTGTTAACAACTGTTAAAAGAAGGAAAGCGTCATACCTGGGCCATGTGTTCCGTAATGATAAGTACAGTCTGCTACAGCTTATCGTGGAAGGCAAGATTGAAGGTAGAAGAGGTTTGGGCAGAAAGAAGAAATCCTGGCTGAGAAACTTGAGAGAATGGTTTCAAATACCAGAAGCTGCGAACATAATTCATGCGGCACAAAACAGAGAAACCTATCGTATGATGGTCGCCAACCTTCGGTAGAAGACGGCACATAAAAGAAGCACATGAGGCAATACTACTCTCTAAAAGTGAATATGATTTACAACGTATACTGCACCAATTTAATATAACCGCCAGAAAATTTAACATGGTAATTTTTCCAAAAAAGACAAAATGCATGGTTATAACAGCAAATTTACTAAGATATAAATGGAGCTGGAAGGTCAGATAATAGAACAGTTGATGTTTTAAATATCTAGGCATCACATTATCTAGCTACGTAAAGCTCAAAACTGACGTGGAAGATTAAGAGAATAGAGCAAACAGAGCCACAGGCTGCCTGAATGAGACAATATGAAGAAATTAAAATATCGGGCAAGAAATGAAAGGCAGAATTTACAAAAAAAAAGTCATCAGACCAATAATGACATACGCGGCAGAAACACGACCTGATACAGAGAGGACAAAAAGGATGTTAGAAACAGCCGAGATGAAAACAATTAGAAAAATTGATGGTACTATGGGACAGATATACAACGTAGATGAAAGGTGGAAAACATCAAAGACTGGAAAAGAAATAAAAGAGTAGAATGGAACGATCATATAAGCCGAATGACAACAAATAGAGTAATAAAGACGGTTTCCCAATTGGAAGACCACGAAAACGATGGAACGACAACTTACTGGAGGCACATTGAAAAACAGACAGACCCATGTTTACATAAAAAGAAAAGGAAGAGAAAATATTCAGCATAAACCCACCTTAATTTCTTGGTGAGTCAGTGACCCTAAGCACAGTATATTGCTTAAATATACTATACGCTAAGTAACAAAACTCTTCTATAGTTTAGTATAGTACTTCCAAGTTATATTGTTGCATTCTTGATATAGCCAGCATATATTTAGTTTTCTGCGAGTTAATCATGTTCCGATGTTTTCTACGGCGTTTTTAATACATTTGAAAGCTTCAATTGCTTCATTTCGGGTTGTTTTAATGATCACGATATCAGGATATGTCATTATTTGTATACTACGGTATATATCGTACCCGTTAAGTTTATTCCCGAATCTCTCATAACTTTTTGTAACGCTAGATTGAACAGCGTGCATGATAGCGCAGTCCTCTGTTAGGTGTAAATGATTCTGAAATACACCCTTGTACTCGCACTTTACATTAAAATTTTCTGATTGTCATTTTAATTAATTATAAAAATCCTTTTGGTATTCCAAATTCGAGCATAACCGAATATAATTGGTCTGTCAACAGTATCGTACGCTGCCTTAAAATCTACGAAGATGTAATGGCAGTCTATTTCGTACTCCATCGTTTTTTCTAATATTTGTCTGATAAATGATATGTGATCAATGGTAGATTTGTTTTTCAAAAAGAGTCTTTGGTATGATCTTATTATATTATCAGTATACTGTGTCAATCGTTCGTTAAGCATCAAGAACAAAATTTTGTATACCTTTAAAGTTGGAACAGTCAAGTACGTTTCCTTTTTTGTGTATAGGGTATACAATTCCAGTATTCCAATCTTCTGGTAAAGCGTGTTCTTGCCATACCTGTATTAGTATAGTTTGTGAAAGAGGGTTACAAATATTTGACTGCCACATTTAAATATTTCGGCGGGTAGGTTATCTGCTTAGAGACTTGTTTCTGGCTATAGACTGAATTGTTTTATTCATTTCTTCCAAAGTTGGTAGCCTAGTTTCCTCCTGTTCTAGTTATATATCATCTCCATCTTTAGCTGTACTTTCTCCATTAAGTAGCGTACTAAATGTTCCTGCCACTTTTTCAGTACTTCTACTATATCGTTCAGAAGAATTCCATTATGAGACTTGGTTCGCTTGTAGCTTGAAAACTTTTCTTTTTGTGTTAACCTGTTTGTAAAATTTTCTCTGTTCGTGTTCTCCATTTAATTTTTGCATTTCTTCGAACTCTGTTGATTTGTTGCCGCTTTTGTTTTTCCTCTCTTCTCTTTACTCGATATTCTTCAACATTGATCCTAGTCCTTCTATTAATCATTTTCAGATACGCGTCATTTTACTCTTTGGATACTCGTTTGCATTTCGTATCAAACCAGTTGTTCCGCTGCACTCTGGGATACCTCATCCAACACATCATCTGCGGTCTTTTGCAGCGTGATTTTTATAACCTTCCACTTTGTGTTAAATTCAGTGGGTTGTACTTGACTTCTGGGATGTTCTGATAGTTTACGATCTAAGCATATTTTAAAACTTCCTACCTCAGTACACTTTAATTTATATCAACGTTATATTTGTATATTTTTGGCTTAGTCTTATCATTCCTGGCATTTAGTCTACGTGCTCTGAGACTTCCAGCTAGGAGATAGTAATCAGAGTCAACTTCTGCAGTCTAGTACATTTGATACATGTCTTGAATCAATCAGTACGTGGTCTATCTGGTGGTCGTGGTCTATCACTTTGTACATGCGATTATGTTGGAAGTATGTATTACTGATCGTCGTGTTTAGAGATGCTGCGAAATTTACAAGTTTCGTCTTATTATCATTACATTCTTCTTGTATGTTAGAAGGTCATATGGTTGGTCTGTGCATATATTCTTGTTCTACCATAGCGTTCATGTCTTCAATACTCAACTTAACGTCGTTATTGGGATATTGTCTATATGTTTGTTCTAATTTCTCATAGAATTCTTTCATTTATGAGAGTTAAAGAATGTTCCACACGTATTCTTAAAACACATCTATTATCTATAGCGTTAAAAGTTACTAACTCTTTTGCTAACTACAAAGTCTACACCAAATATATGTTGCATTTGACGGCAGCTATAGTATATATATATATATATATATATATTATATATATATATATATATATATATATATATATATATATATATATATATATCTATCTAATTAGACTTCTTCGGTCTATCTTTGGACATATGCCTCCCTAATCCTTTTCCATTCTTCTCTGTCTGTTGCTACAGTCATCCATCTAGAGCCCACGTGCTTCTTGATATCATCTTCCCGTCTCATTTGGGGCCTTCCTCTGCTTCGTTTATATTCTCACGGTCTCCAACTTATAAGAATTTTGTTCAATCGGTCTTATTTTTGTCTTATATTGTGTCCGGCAAATCTCCATTTCAATTTTGCAACTTCTTGTCTTCTCTTTTTCTCTCTTATCAACTCGTTTCTCTTTTTATCCATTAGTCTTATGTGCAACATTTGTCTTTCCTTTATTCTTTGGGTTTTTATGATTTTGTCAATGTTTGCTTTTGTAAATGTCCACGTTTGGGAAACATAAGTGAGAACAGGGAGGACGCATTGATTGTATATTTTGATCTTAAGATGTGTGTGACTTGTTAGCCAAATCTCTGACGAGGTGGAAGAAGAACATGATATACTCGGAAATGAAGTAAGACAGGCTATCAACAAGCTCAAATATAACAAAGCACAAGGTCCAGATATGACAACAGCAGAAATGCTTAAAGCCACAGAAGAAACCGGCGTAAAGTTACTTCATCTACTCTGTAACCAAATATGGCATTCCAAATAATGGCCTGAAGACTGGACAAAATCTACAATAACGACCATACATAAAAAAGGCAGCTTCCATAAATGCGACAATTATAGAACTATCTCTCTTATATCCCATGCCAGCAAGATAATGCTACATATAATCAATGAAAGACTGAAAACATTCCTTCAAAGAGAAATTCCACAAGAGCAAACTGGATTTACCAAAGGTAGAGGTATTCGAGAACACCTGCTGAATATAAGACAGATAATCGAGAAATCTAGGGAATTCAACATCCCACTATACATCTGTTTTATAGATTACCGTAAAGCGTTCGACAGGGTCAAGTGGAGACACTTATGACGAATACTAAAAGAAGTAGGCGTACCACAACATCTAATTACGCTTATAACTGAACTATATGAACACACTACTGGATCAGTTAAAGTACTTGACACACTTTCGAACGAGTTTCATCCAGAACGGGTAGAGATAGTATACAAGGATGTATACTATCTCCACAATTATTCAACATATATGGGAAGTATATTATGCGAAGAGCACTTGAAGGATGGGAAAAGGGCATCTCAATAAATGTTCATAAACTAAACAACCTACGTTTCGCAGATGACACAGCCCTTCTTGCAAATAGTCAAGCAGAGCTGATGGAACTTATACGACTGATCGAAAACGAAAGTCAAATATTTGGTCTGCAATTAAACATATCAAAGACAAAGATCATGATAGTGGATAGACTACACAACAATCATCCACACATAACCACAATTGACCGGTTCGAGGTTGTGAGCTCATACTTATATCTGGGATCATTAATCACAAACACAGGGTCATTACAAGAAGAGATTAAACGTAGATGTGATCTAGCAAAAGTTGCCACAGCAAAAATGACCAAAATATGGAAGGACTGTCAAATTTCAAGAGCGATAAAGATGAGGTTGATCAACTGCTTAATATTCCCAATACTGACCTACGGATGTGAATCTTGGACTCTGAGACAATCGGAGAGAAGAAAGATAGACGCCACTAAAATGTTCTGTTGGAGACGAATGTTACGAATTCCTTGGACCGACCGTAGAACAAATAATTCAATTTTAAGAGAGCTAAAAGTTAGCCAACGACTCTCTAGTAAAGTCCATCTCCAACAATTAAAATATTTTGGGCATGTTATGAGAGCAAACACAGAAAACATGAAAAGACTCATAATATAAGGAAAGGTAGAAGGCCGAAGATCACGAGGAAGATCCCCAACAAGATGGATAGATCAAATTACAGGAACATGCCAAAGACCTATGCATCAATTAAAAGAAATGACCAGAGACAGAGATCTCTGAAGACGGACAATACACGACATCACGTCGACCACTACACTCCCCCTAGGGGGTCAGGATTGAAGAGAGAGAGAGAGAGATCTTAAGATGCTGTTGATATCTTTTCAACTATCCAACAATCGCAGAATGTCATAAACTTAAAATTACACATAATATTGAACGTAACACTACACTAAACAAGGACAAACAGTTTAAAATTATTTAAAAAATAGTGGAAGCTACATTCTGGTCGGCAACAGGAGAGGGAATGAAAAAAAATTGTTAATAGGGCATAAAGATTGGACTCGGTCGCAATGGGATTCAAACAATGGAGTGATGAGTCCAGATTTGAAGTGTGTGTTGAAGACAGTAGGAGTCGCGTCATTCGCAGGAAATCCTTTTCATCCCGACTGTTTGGAGAGAAAAGTAAAATTTCCTGCATTTGTCATGATCTGGGATAGCATGTCGCCTAAAGGTGTGGGAAAGTTACATTTTATCGATGGGATTATAAACACGGACAAATATTTGAATATTTTAGAAGAATCTCTTTTACCGATTATAGAACACCGTTTAACATCAAAACGGAAGATTTTGTCTTCCAACAAGACAGCGCAGGTTGTCATACCTCAAAAAAAAGAGTTTAAAATGGATTATGCAATGGGTTTCTAACAGTCCCGACTTGTCTTTGGTAGAGACTTTGTGGCTCAAAATGAAAAAAGCTTTGAAAAAACATCCTGCTAGGTCCGTCAACAAATTTAATCAAAAATTGCAAGAAATATGGGATTTGTCTACATTATAATTTTGTCAGAACTTGATAAAAACTGTGCCTCGAAAAATTGTGATGTCATTAAAAATAAAGGATATGTAATTCAATGGTAAACTTTCACATTTGTTTTTGTTAATATTAAATATTCTATGAGTTTTTTTAAATTCATTATTATTCTGTTAAATCAATAGTTTTCATTACGTTATAAAATATTTTCTATAATCAGAAAATTCAAAAATGTTATTCGATGCATTAAAACTTCTAAAATTTACGCTGCGCTTATATTTTTGTTCTCTAAAATTTAATTTTCTTATCAATTTAATGTTGGGCCAACTGATATGGGAAAGAGCTAGTACAAGACTGAATGCATATTGATATACAAATAACAACTCGCAACTGAAAATAGCTGATGATCTTGCTATATATTTCGAAAAAAAAAAAACACTCCGGCAATAGCAACTATTTCGAAGAGTTTATAAAACACCTATCGATCTTTTTGTTTAACAGTACACTAGTTTTTGAAGACCAGTATTCGCTCAGTGCGTGACCATGGTAGGGGTACCTTGAAACGATGCCATTGTGCGTAGCGGCGAAATATGACAAAATTGGACCTATCTTTTTACGCATATATTTTATCAAAAATGGGTGCAAACACATGTTGCGTATTTAATTGTGCTAATAATAGCAAAAATAGTGTAGTTTTTATAGGTTTCCAAAGATTACATATAAATTAGAGAAAAGAAAAAGATGGATTTGTGCTATTAATATGAAAAAGTAAATAACACACAATTTAATTTTTATGCAATTGAAATAGTTAAAATTTTAATAATTTACCTTAAATGATATTTCATAAGGCTTCAAGCTAACTGCAGCCTGCCTGATGACTTTAGTTTTTATATCATATCTTTTACTTTTCTTGTTTTCAATTACATGCTCTTCCACATAAAAAACTTGATTTTTCAGTAGGTACTAGATTTTTTCCCTTCTTTGCCCTTTTGGTTGAAAAGATAAATTGTGATGAATTTTTAGAAACCTAGTTTTTAATACTACATTTATTTTGTACATAAACTGAAAAATATAATTAAAAACTAATTATTAATAATTGTCAATTTCGTATGTATTTAACCTCAAATTGGGAGGTCCAAAACTGTAGATGAAGGCAATAGGTGTCGCGTCAGTCACGCACGGAGCGAATATCTCCTGCTGCTGTTTCTTTTATTGTCAATTTTACTACTACGCTACTATGAGTCAAGACGCCTGAAAATGTTGCAAAAATCCTGGCCTGATGGTAAAAAGATGTGGCCTCTGTTTGGGATTTATTAGGAACGTGAATATTATCATTTGTTTGGGAAGAATTGCTACATGTTTACAGTGCTACCCAGTGAACTTTTTCAACAGGCTTAAGCACTTAAGTTAATTCACATTAACAGCAATCTATGAGATGCAGTCTTCACTGTAGATATCTGATATTTGGCATGGTACATGAAACTTAAAGAACAAAACAAAAATTATTGAATTCGTGACTACGTGAATAAAATAATAACATAACATAGAGACTCGAGTGTCAGGTTCCTGAAAGAATTAAGAGGTGAAGGCAAAAGAAGACAATGGAAAGCTTTCTTTTTTAACTTATTTGTTCCTTTTTGCAATTTCATCTTATACCTATTTTATTTTATTTGACTTTATGTACCAATTTCCAATTATAATGTTACAATATGAGAATAATGATTAGATGTCTGGGCTACTAGATTCACTTCCAATCCAGTAATAAATATGGGAATTGTATTATTCTAGCGCGGTATAAATAAAACAAGCTTATTTGTTGTATTTTTTATTAAATTATTTTCACATTTAACTAAAATAATAACTTTTCATATAAATCATCAAAAATAAACAGATCCATCACTATACCTTTCTCCGCAATCGATTTGTTTATTCTGATTGGCCAAACTTAGTTTAAAATTTATAAATACTTTGAATATTTACACAGGGAATAAAAACTATACCAAAAACTTGTTATTTATATAATTACATAAAAAACATGCAAACAATTGGCGCACTAAAATAGTATTCACCAAAATGATGACAGTAGGACAGTAAAAATAGAAATAGTAAGCAGTCATATTATTAAGAGTGGGAGCTCATAAAGTGCAATTTAGTAAAACTACAATAATGAAATAGTATCGTTAAAGCAGTCAGTTTTTACCAGTATTTATAGGTTAAAATATAGCATATTGTGTAAGTTTCTTTAATGACTATTTTATTTCTTATAGAACCAAAATTTCAGCATGGGATTACTATTTAACTGAAGTTTTCATATCTCTATTTTAAAGAATTTTGTATGGTAAGGCAAGTGTGGCATAGCTACTTTAGTTCGAATCTAATTATTGCTGCTGGTAGAGCCAATCAGTGAATAACGCTAATTTAAATATAGCTTTCATATAATAAATCGATGGTGATTATTTTCACGTGCATGCAATTTATTTTAAGTTTTACGTAAAAATTAATTTACAGCAAGTTGTACTACCAGACGTTAGAAAGAATAAGCAATATTATTGTTAAATACTACATAAAGACTATTTTTCAAATTGTAATAAAACTCACAAGCAAGATCATCGAAGCTTTAAGCCTCATTTATCCTGCGGTAATTTTAAATGTTTCTCACAAGTTTTTAAACATATGGAATCTCTTAAGAATAAAATCCATGTACTTGATAAGAAACCAATTATTTTAGAACCGGAAACTCCACTGGCGCTATTAAAGTGTGATCAAACGGTGACTACCTTGGAAATGAAATTACTCAAATTCTTAAATCCAATAATGAAATTGTGAAGTTTTTGTAAAAGAGCAATTACCAGAACAATCTGATTAACAATTTACAATATGTGTAGAAGTATTACACAAGTTTTCACTGTGAAGAATGTCAAATGTGAAGAAAAATGACTGAAGGAAGTAAATGATCTAACTTTTATATGTACTAATTTATTCGTTAAAGAATCCTGATTTTTTTGCAAGTACAAACTTTTTGCAATAAAGTAATGTGGGCCTTCCATGTAATTCTTCAAGTTATATTTTCCTGGGGAAAGCTGACAATCCAGATAAAAGATCCACTTTCCTTTTGTAAGACACATAACAAAAAGAAAAAAAAATAAAAAAATAAAAGCGATGAATACTTGATTGAAACTGACCACATAACATATAAGCTGTCATACGTTATTTATTTAGATGTTTTTACACGTTGGCTTATAAAACTGACACTTAAGCCGTTCATGTCGCCAAATCGGCCAAATTGACTAGAAAACTTAGATACCATAGTACATATAGGTCGTTGTAAAATATAAGAAAGAAAAACCATCACAATATATTAAATACGCTATTGAATTAGAGATCGATTCTACATGAGTGAATTCTACTTACATTCAATAATTAAATCGTCGTCAATATGTTTCTTATTTGTCACTAATTTTTAATTTGGTACACAGTCGTTATTGATTAATTACATAGATTAAGTATTATATAAATACAAAAATTCTTCGCAAAAATGACCACTTCTTTCAACCCAAGAAATTTTCCAATGTGTTTCCTCCCGTAACATTATATTATACTTCATCCCTTGTAAGGTATATATCGTGTGTCAAAAGATCGAGATGGATCTACATATAGGTAACTGTAAACCCAGAAGACGATTAATTCAAATTCTGGCCGTTGAAACCTCCGATTTCATTCAATTACAAAAATACTATCAATATTTCAAGACATTTACTATTATTTTAATTAATGATCACATCTTAAATACACACATGCATTTTAGTAAGAATTATTTTAACACAACTCTTGATCATTATCCATCTCCACGGTTAACCATGATGACATGCGTGAGGCATTGTAAGACCAATTTAGCATTTCATATGAATTTTTACCAACACTGTCTATTTGCAAAGTTAGAAATTCCAGTCTTATAGTTTGCAACGACCTATGAACAAACTAAAAATAAATCTAGATAGATTTGTCAATTAAGTACAATAAAATATGGAAAAGCGTGTTAGCAACGAGCGTGACTTAGATATAAATTAGTGATGTGTCACTTAGTATACTAGTAGAATGACGTACACACTTTAAATTCTAAAGAAACAAGTAAATTTAGAAAGTATTACAGATTTTGTAAATATAGGCCTTCTTAAAGTAAGAACAATATAAAAAAAAGTTAAAATGTACAAAAATTTCTTTCACGTATTACTGAAAGGTGTTTAAATGGGATATGGTTACTAGGAAAACTGATGATCTGTCAAATCAAATGCCATTTGATTCACTGGATTAATACATCCGCAATTTACAAAGGTGTAATTTTTTTATTTATTTTACTGATAGGTGAGTCTTTATTTTATAAATAATCAAAGAAGGTTACCAAAAAGTTTAAATAGTTAATAGTTAATATTAGGTATAATATTTCAACATAAATTGAATTTTTGTTGATTACAAGAAATCTATGTATATTTTGCATATTGTTTCAATTAAATTTTAGTTCGTACAGGTAAAGTTTTGGTACAAAAATGATTCTTTCGGTATTCAAAAGGAGTAACAGTGTTGTATTTTTGAATTCATGTTGCTACACGGTGCAGAGTCACTGGATATGGACAGCACTGGGTACTAATTCCTGACGATTCATTAGCAAGGAACTATGTAGTTAAACCGAGAAACGGTGATTTCACAGTTCACACTTGGCGTTTGTATCATGCATATCTTTCTCACAATGCGCCAAGTGGCGATAAGTACTAAAAAGAACACCGGCTCAACTGTAACAGTTAAAAACTTAGGTCTTCCATGGTCCGATAAAGCTTTTCTGTAACTAAAATTCGTCATTAAGAACGATATTAAAAAACCGACTTTGTGGTTAATTTTGAAGGAAGACTTACATCTAAGAGCATGTTAGTTCAAAAACTCAAGGATGCTAGTCGACTAAGATTTGTAAATAAATGCTACATAGGTTCACTAATTTTGACAACACTCTGTTTAACCACCAAGCCAACTTTCATTAGAACGGACTCATCATAAAGCAGAATTATTAATAATTATTAATTTATAAGAGAGTCCAAAACAGAGCGACCACTTCGTAACTCAATGGTCATATTCTCGGCTGCAATTTCCGTATAAAAGTCCTCATCAGTCTGTATTTCCACGAAAATCAACTCAAGCGAACACTTTTGTCCCAACAGTTTTAAGCATACAGATCAAGAACATGGTTCCAACAAGACGCTACCACTTTTCATACTTCTGATTTCCGAAATGAAGTGATTTCTCTTAGAAGCACCACTTACGGGCCTCTCATGAGTCTGGATCTCAGTTATCTTTATTTTCTTTTGAGATACCTGAATAGTAATAAATACGAGAAGAATTCGACAATTAAAACATAACATCAGAAATTACGGTAATCATGCCAGCATTGACCTTATATACAACCGAAAACGAAAACCTTATAAAACCTTTATGATCATTTATATTTGTTATTTTATTCTATTATTATTAATTCTCAACAATCTGCGATATCTCCGAAATTCTAGTTAACACTGCTACTACTTGCTTCCACATAATGCAATGCATTTGGTGTTCTTTCTCTCGCCGTGTGGCCTTCAGTTTTAACTGTATTACAAATTTTGGCTTGTATTACCAAAAAATATTATGAAGCAGTATTGTAACACTTGAGATAGCATTCTGTATTGAATATTTTTAGAATGGTAAAGCGTTTTCAGCGATAGCTACTTCTCCCACTAATTATTTCTTCATTTCTAGCAGAATAATTATCGACGCCATTTTTTTCCTAAAACCAATGCCTAGTCATGGTAATATGGCGTTAGTTACGTTAAAATGTTTTTGCCAACAAACATTTAAATATTTTTTATTGTGAATTTTTTCCTTCATTTGTTATGGGCAGTTTGTTACCGCAGTCCACAATGATTTCCACATTTATATTTTTGTCTATTATACATAGATGTGTAAAATATGAGATCAAAATATATAAATCTAAGTTAAATATTATGTTTATACGGGATTAAGCTACAATAAGAATTACATTTTATAATAGTTAGTTTAGTTGACGTTTCTAAATCCACTGAAGATATCGTTTTTGAAAGTGATTTCTGAAGTGTAACTCGAAATGTCAAGTAACAATACACAATGTAACTTTCATTATACTTAATTGTGGCTTAATCTCATATATACACCTAATATTTAACTTGGACATGCCACACGAAAACAGTTTCAGATTATAAATCTAACAATAAAGGAAATTATTAATTTACAATAATCATTTATATTGTTTTTATTTATTTTTGCCTCGTTTAAAATTATTCAATGACATAGGAAATGACAGATCCCCTACTGTCATAAATTATTTTTGGATAGCATACTCGCTGTAAGTGAATGTCTTTCACAATAAAAAAAGATATGAAAATTATGGATACAAAGTTCCCCCAAATGATCTGAAAATCACTAGCCTCTACTTACTCGTTTCGTATGGTATCTGATGGACTATATAAAGGTCAAAGTTTACATTCAACACAATATTTACTGATACTCTACACAGTTTTATATGCGATAAAAAACTTAACCTATCATACACTGAACTACACTTTAATTGAAGAATCGTAACATTTACAGGAACTTTATTCTCAAATAAAAGTAAAAACATCGTTTAATGTGAAAGACATTGTAACAGTTGAATAACGAAAAATGCACCTATTTACAAAAATGGTCACAACAACATCAGTCAATTTTAACAATAGAGTATATTTTCCTTACAAATATACTCGTTCCTATGTATCCTACAGTACCACACATAATGCCCAGAGCTCCACTGAAGAGCGCCATGTAACCAAAGTAGAAGGTTGTCTGGAACAGCCCATACATCCTGTAACAATTTATTGTTATTAATTTTTTTTAATATACATATATATATATATATATATATATATATATATATATATATATATATATATATATATATATATATATATATATGAAACCTAGAGCTAAGATTAATATTATTACTAAAATTAATATCAAACTCACCAGTCTTCCGGGTTGAACCGCGTCGATATCCATTTTGCCGAACTTTCGGCATCCTCTCTGCATGCTCTCCTCACAGTAGTGATAGCGCAGTGATCAGTGAACAGTGTAGTAGTGTCTGGGGACTCGGGAGACTGAGACCTCGGAAACCCTGAAGAAGGCATCAGAGAGGATGCCGAAAGCTCGGCAAAATGGATATCGACGCGGTTCAACCCGGAAGACTGGTGAGTTTGATATTAATTTTAGTAATAATATTAATCTTAGCTCTAGGTTTCATTGTACTAACCGCGGAAATCTTTCCGAACATTATATACATATATATATATATATATATATATATATATATATATATATATATATATATGTGTGTGTGTGTATGTATAAAATAGCATCATGATCTTGGAATAAACAAAAATAATTTTGTAAAACTGTTTCTAAAAATTGTTCCCATATGCGTTTACCGCAAAGTTGAGAAAAGGATAGAAACTACTCGATAGCGAAACTTCAATGTGAACAGTATATTGCTTACTTGGTTCGAAATAAAATCCAACCAGAATTTTTTAAACATCATAATATAAAACCCACATTTGATCTGTGGCTATTCATTGGAATTAGCAATTGAATCGAGTCGACTAATAGATTATAAATAGGGTCTTATGGTTCGGTGATGTTTATTCTATGATCGCTACGGAATAGCACAAGATGCTATAAAACCAGAACACACATAGTTTGATTTCAGAAATTGTTTTGATACATAAGACTTTATTTATTAATTTTAATCTAAACGTTAATACTTGATTCACTCGCTCAATTCGGTCTAAAATTGAAAGTTTAAATAGGCGTTAACGTTTCGTGTCGGTCTGAGACGGAGCAGGAGCAGTCGTTCTGAACTGACTACCAGTTCACCAGTACTCCTCGCAGAACAGATTGGGACGAAAAGTTATCACCTACACTTTCTCCATGGCTAATATGAAACATTATATGAATATACAAGACAGGTGTGAATATGGAACAATCACAGAAGCAGCCGCGGGTCAACTGAGAATATGACATAGGGGCTGCAACCATGTCATTAACTGTGGATTTGTTGTTTGAACATGACAACAGCACCACAACTGGAACATACGATGAGATATGTGCTGCGACTATTGCATCCTCAATCACGATGTGTGGCAACATCGTACCCAGACGATGCAAAGGAAAAAAGTTACCTAAGCGTTGCCCAGACGAACTCTGATCCAGTTCAGCAGTGACAGTAGTTCGTCCTAGCTCATGGCAATAAAACGGACATGGACACCAAAAAAAAAGATAGCTCAGCAGAAAAACAAAAAGTGGTCAACAGAAACACCATGGTTTACAATTGATATTAAGAAAAAAAAAACAAAGAAAAAAAGTAGACTAACGGGAAAGATTTACATCGGGTAAGATTTACAAAAGCACTAGATGCGGATTTTTACGGACAACTGAAACAAGAATGGCGCTTCGTAATAAAGCAAAAAAGAAAAATAAAGGAACTGATAGAAATCCAATACATTAGAGAAATCTATGTTCCGTTACTTACAGGAATGTTTACAAAGAGGACAGACAGGTATTACCGGAAGCTCCGACTATAATAATAGATGAAACAACGGAAATACCTATAAACGAAATAACACAAGGAATTCAAAAGGCTTACTTGGAATCAACGGCTTTGAAATTGAGAGTGGCACAGAGACGAATCGAATGGTCTATGCTGGGAATGACGTTGCGTGACCGAATAAGACACGAAGATCTGCGAGGAAGGACGAGTATTGCTAATGTTGTAGAACGCATAGCGGAACTAAAATGTAAAAAATCCTTTTTTACACGTCGTTATAAGGGACATGTGCTCACGTGAGGGATGGGACAGAGGAAACACAACCGAGGCTACAGGATTATACCTATTACATAGAGGGGTCTAAGACAGCAGAAGGGTCAGGTGCAGGAATCTCTAGTAGTGGTGAACTGTAAACATTTATATTTAAATAGAAGAATATACTTCTTTATCCCAGGCAGAGATTTAAGCAACCTTGCATTGTGCAAGCGGAATTAACATGAGGGCTTTTGAACTTAAGCGGATATGTACAGATGGTGAAGCTGGTATGAAAGATAGTTTCAAGGCTATCTAGAAAAACTCAATAGATTGACAGAACACAACACTGTCATAGTACCTCGTATACCGGGTTAGCAAGGTACCCATACAGGGTATCGGGTTAGCAAGGTACCCATACAGCGTATTGGGTCAGCGAGGAATACAAGGCAATTGTAAAACTGATGAACTTGCCAGATTAGCCTCGATTCAGCCACAACATAACTCCCACTTGGAAAGTATATGAGGTCAACTAACATGCGCTAATGGGACTAAATTACCGCGAACAACAAGCAGGAATGTACTCATAATCATAAAAGGCTTCCTTATTGGACATGCGCCAGTCAAGAGACACCAGCAAACAATGGGGCTGTTTCATGGAGACTTAAACTGCAGACTCTGTAGCAGGGAGCCTGAAATATTTTAATATACTTTACATGACTGTGAGGTACTTGATCGCATGCAACAAACACTTTTTGAAAACTACTACGTGACTTCAAAAATATATGGTACCTATCCATTAGAACTAGACTTATACAAGATGTTACTGGATTCCAGCATTCTGGAATGGGTATCCTGAATAAATGAAATATGTACAATAAGCAAATAGTCAGTAAAACTGGTTTACAACAGACGGTTTCCAGAAAAATATGCTGAACAATCATGGATAGAAATAGAATGTACAGCAAATGAATTATAAAACAACGCAATTTCGGTTAGAAGAAATGCAAAAATCATTAAAGAGACTACAGAATAAAGTAGGGAATGAAAAAAATACAGAACACAAGCCACTAAACTTATTTAATTTAACGATAAAGATCTCCCAGTTAGTGTATTATTCCCATTCTTCTGCAGATTGAGTCCGAAATCTGCCATAGTTTTATGATTAAATCGTCTTTGTCAACTAGAAACAACTTTGTCAATTAGAAAGTCTACAGTTGTTAGTACGTTCATAGCAATTCTATGAGTTTTAAATTTGCATGGTATCGGGGCATCGTCATCGATATGACTTAAAAGTTCTGTGACGTATGAGTTAAATATTGATTTGCGAATGTTTATTAAATTGTATAAAATCGGATTCAGCATATCGTCATCGAATTAATATTAGTTGTTCCATATAACAATAAAACACTAAAAACTTTTTTTTTTCAAACCTTCCACAATATTTGTTATAATATTTTATCAGTACATGTCAAGTTGTTGTTTGTTCTTAATGCTGGTGCAAAAGCACTTACACAGTGGTGTATACAAACTTAAATGTGGCGACTGCCCACAAACTTACATCGGTCAAACTGGTAGAACCTTTAATAAATGTATAGCACAACAATATAAAAGGGCTTTCAATAATAGGGAAACAGAGTCTACTTACGGACTTCACCTTCTAGATCATAATCACTCTTTTATTGGCGAATTTCAAATTCGTCACATCCAAAATAAAGGCCTTGAACTATCTTTATTAGAATCTATGGAAATTAACAAATTAAAAAACAGACATAATTCTGAATGACCAACTTGAGACAAGCAAATCTATTTTATTAAAGACTATAAATTGTAAATAAATCCAAGAGTAGATCACTTGAGAAAGGCACTCTGTCGAAACAGTTGTAGTGATAAAATATTATAATAAATTTTGTGGAAGTTTAGAAAAAAAAGTTTTTAGTTTGTTACTGTTACATATATAAAATTAATTTTCATCAGGTAACGGTCGAATCCTTCAGTTATTCTTTGTTCCCATTCCCTCAACCATTTTGTTTTTCCTGCAATTTGAGTTTGATCTTGAATGAAGAAATAATAAGTACTGATTGAAAGTTCTCCAATTCGACAGGCGTGAGGTATCTTTTTTACTATATTTTAAGTTTTTTAACATTGTTAAAAAAATGGCAAAGGTAATAAATTTGGTTAACGTCATATGATAGTAACAATTTTAATTCACTAATAGTTTTACTTACTTAGTTTTGAAGAAGAAGTAGTATATGGCGTATACATAAACATAAGCGGACGTAGAGGCAGCAGCCAGGAAAGAAGTCCATTGCCAGCGATAGTCTTCAGCATTAAGAAGGAAGTAAGTGCAAACAATGGTTACACAAACTGTTACAATCATTAATATAATGAAAACTAACAGCATAAAACCATATACATAGTATATTTTGTAGGCCCAGAAAGACGTGAAGATGAAGTACCTAAAAATAATGTACTTTATACAACATATTTTTCTTTTTAATGTAACAGCTTACATTTCTATGAAGATACTGGCAAACGGCAATACACCTCCGAGTAGAATGATAACGCCTGGTTCCATAAACCACTTCTTCTCCGGAATGGGTCTCGGCACAGCGTTAATACGACAAGGATAGTCTGGTTGACCGGCCAAATTTCTTCCCAAAACTGTGCCCACTAGGGTAAGTGGTAGAATTACGAACAAGCAGATACATGTCACAGCCACCTAGAAGATATCAATATTAATTAGTTTAATTTCATCATAATTAGATTCTAATTTAAGAAGATTGTATTATTTTTAGTAATATGGTTAATAATTGTAATGTGGTTTTATATCAATTAAATTTAAATGAATAGATGAACTCACATGGGCAACCAATTCATCATTTATTATTTAGTTATAGAATAACTCCGTAATAACAAATATGTTTTAAATGATCAATATAAAGTTAGACTAGACTAGACTAAAACAGTGGCTGCTAGACAGGTGTGCAGAAATGGAGGAATTGGAAGAAAAACATGACCACTTTAACATACATAAACTCATTAAAGAAGTGACAGGTCATACAAAACCTTGCAGTTTTAACAGTATTGTGAAGGACAATAAATTAATTACTGATCCCAAAGATCTACTTCAACATTGGAGAAACTATACACAGCAATTATACTCAGACAACACTAGAAGAAACTCTGAAAGTGAATACAAAAGTGAACCCTCCTCCAAAATATTGAAGTCAGAAATTGTAAGGGCAATCAAACAGAGCAAATGGGGAAAACCACCAGGCCCAGACGACATATACATAGAGGTTCTAACAATGTTGAATGAAGACAATTTAGGCGCCTTGGTATATCTTTTTAATGACATTTATGGGTCCGGTCAAATACCTCAGGACTGGCTTCAATTCAACCTTTATACCAATCCCAAAAGAGCCAAATGCTGATAGTTGCGACCAATTCCGAATGATCAGGTTATTGAGTCAGGTCCTAAAACTCTTCTTAAAGATAATTTACACAAGAATATACAACAGATGTGAAAGAGACATTAGCCCCACACAGTTCGGTTTCAGACAAGGATTTGGCACAAGAGAAGCACTTTATAGCTTAACTGTCCTACTTCAGAAATGCAGAGATCAGCAAAAATATGTCTTCATATGCTTTATAGATTACCAGAAAGCGTTCGAATGTGTTAATCATTCAGAATTAATAAGATTCCTCCAGGATAGATGAGAATCAAGTGGCATCTATGAGAGTTGGACTGGAATCTATATCATATTTCTCAATCGAAAAAGGTGTACGACAGGGTTGTGTTCTGTCACTCCTCCAACGACTAATAGATAAAATAAACACTGAAGGAGAACGACTGGGCTTGAAGATTAATATAGACAAGACGAAGGTAATGGTGGTTAAAAGGTCCCCAAGTTCAGATATCTCGGTAGTTGGATAACTGAAGCTCTAGATCCAGACAGAGATACGTACCAGGATTGACCAAGCCAGAACAGCATTTACTAATATGAGAACCTTGCTAAGCAACAGCAGCCTCAACTTAACGCTTCGATATTGCTTTGTAAAATGTTACATTTACTCCATACTGCTATATGGTGTAGAAACCTGGACCATAAAGGCCAATGTGATGAACCGAATGGAGGCCTTTGAAATGTGGGTATTTAGAAGACTACTTAAAATTCCCTGGACAGATCACACAACAAATGTCGAAGTATTAATTCGAATGGGCAGAGAACGAGAATTGCTGCCAATAATAAAAAGAAGAAAAACTGCTTATCTGGGTCATATATTTCGAAATTCCAAGTACCAGTTCTTAAAGCTTATTATGGAAGGGAAGATAGAAGGAAAACGAGGCATCGGAAGAAAGAAATACTCATGGCTTGAAAACATAAGGGATTGGACAAACCTCGATGCTCATGCACTTTTTAGAGCCACGCAAGATCGAGAGGAGTATGCCAGAATTGTCGCCAACATCCACTAATTGGGTGGCGCACAATAAGAAGAAGGCTAAAACAAACTTTTCCCCAAACGAAAATAGAGAAAGTATAATGCTGCTCTGCGTATTTCAGAAATATACCTTCTAAGTAAACAAATGATCCTCTAGTATTCTCCAAGTTTCACTGAAAACAATAAAATGGGCCCAAAAAGTTCATTGTTTTCAGGCGTTACACAAAACCTCAAATGATTTTCACTTTTATAAGATGATTCCACAACACAGTAAACATTCCTACAAATTCTGGTCACCTCTATGTTAGCTCTCATAATCCTAAAATGTTCAAATGACCCGCAACTAAACTACTCTTTTAAGATTCGTTACTCAGGATATTCTACGTCAGTTCGGGTTTCCTCTTCCTTGTATCTTTCCTTGTATAATCAGTAAAGAAATAAATATTTTTCCCTTTTCACTATATGACCCACATACTAAAGGTTTCTAATTTTAATAGTACATATTTGAATCTCACGTTCTCTTGTTCATTCTGCCTAATACATTTATGTATATTTATCATTAAAACGAGTGCGGTGGTGGACATGTTAAATATGATAACAAATAACAAACTGTAGGACGCTCTAGAACTAGGGGTATTGTTCGCAAAAAGTCAAGGTATTAACATAGTAACTAACGAATTGTAAAAAAAAATATTCTCATACTTACCATCGTACCAAACGGTATGGCTCTAGAAGCATGATAATAAATGGCGATAAAGTTGATGAAGAAGGCAGTACCGCATACGAAAGCTGGTAGCATGAAAGCTGAGACGATCATTTGTCTAATCCACACCTTTCCGCCCATCCTAGCATATAGAGATCCACCAAAATATCCATTTATTGGCGATGTAACTGCATATACAAAGATCGACGTTGATAATAAAGATCCTCGCCTAAAAAATGTTTGTATAATTAGGAGTATAAATTAAGATAACCACCGTATGATATAATATAATAATCTATAAAATAATATATAATTATATAGATTATTCACCTCTCGATAATAATATGCAATATTTCATAATAAACCATATGAAACTGAGAAATGTATAGCATAATATATGAAATAAAGTAAATAAAATTATAGTCACTGCATAATTTATGCTTTTTTTTTTCGAAACAATTTTCTATTTGGGAATCGAAACGTCAAACCAAATTTAAAATGTAATTCCCTTTACAATCAATTGTGATTTAATCCCATATTAATGCAATATTTAAACCTGGGGAAGTAAGAATTGACAAAGGTACCTACAGGTTTGAATTAATTTCTAATAAAATAATTCAATAAAAAAAATAATGAAATAACGACATTACTGGAATTGGGGAATTCTTCAACAGTTCACGGTGTCAGGTTTTGTTTTGTCATAGTGAGTCACCTTTTTCAATAAATTGTTGGATAGTAGGTTCATTTTAACCATAATTTGCATTATTAAAATGTGTACAAATTGTGTTTGTACCTATAAGCTGCCTGGAAGGAGCACATAGAATAATATTCTGTAGAAGATCAGGGTAGCTAATTCGTCCATTAATCAACTTGAATATAAAACAACCACTATACTGCGATAACTATTATCAGATTCTAAGACTGGACATCTTCATGAGTTCTATTTCCAGTTGGTATTGCGAATTTCAATGTGGTCGCTCCAGTGTCAGCGACGAATCCAGGCCAGGTTCACCAGAACAGCAGTCACACAGCAAAACATTGATGCGGTTCATCAGCTAAGGATAACCCGTGTAACATACCAAGAGATAGAGGCATCTTTGGGCATTTCAAAGATCTCAATCCAAAAGATCCTACATGAAGAACTGGGTGTTACGAAGATGGTTTCTCGTTGGATCAATCATTTGCTCACAGAAGGGCAAAAAGCAGTTCGCGTCAATTGGTGTCGAAAAACATTGGAATAGATTAACAAAGGAAGCTCAAAAAACGTTAATAGTATTATTAGCGGCGATGAATCTTGGATTTACTCCTACGAACCGAAAAATAAACATTAATCCGCTGTGTGTTTGTAATAAAATCTGGTCATGCGACAACAATTGCTTTAGACGATCGAAGAACGGTGACTTCTGATTGGTAGATTAGTGACACCCTCACTATCCCTACCAGATCAAATTATATTACACTATACTTTTGAAAAAATTTGCCACAGAAATCTAAACTCAAAGAAATAAGTACATGATCTTGTGTTGTTCACATACTTCCAACAGTTGCTGGGATTTTAGTGGAGATTTCTATTGACAGATGCAGTATACTGTTTGTAACATTGAATAGATAACAATTTGCATCTAACTCTTAGCTCTAAAAATGGTTTAAAAATCTCTAATATCATTAGATTGTATGTACCTTTTGGGTTGAAACTTTTTTTGATCCACTAATTTCTAAACTCACGACAAAAATATCGGGGAAAATTAGGATTCCATTTCTTGTAAGAAACAAATTGGTAATACCATCATACAAGATCTCCTAAAATTTGGATAGCATTAAATTTAAACTATCTATAATGTATCAATGTTACTGCAATTAAGCGAAGAAAAACAATGATTTTCCAAATTGATATTATCAGCTATAAGAAACATGATGGAAGTTATCATTACAAAAGTCATCTCTGTTATAAAAATAGAGACATATGTAACAATTAGCTCCTGACCCGGCGAACTTCCTACCTACACCATACCTTAGAATTAAATAATATATCAAAATTCAATAACTAAAAATTAACAAAAAATCTAAGGAAAATACTCTAAAATATTATGTAAGAAAAACGTTGAATAAATTTAATAATAAATAACACTGTCTTTTTTTGCGGTGCGCAAGTATACAATGATGACAGATTCATTAGGGTTGAAATGTCAGTTGGTACTTCAGATTTCTCACATAGGTGGCGCTAGGAGTTATGGTCCCGGACAAACTGCATTTCCGTGTGACGTGTCATCCTAGTTTTTTATTAGATTATATACTGTTCTGAGGCTATTTTCTTGGAGCATATTAATGCAATTTACTATTATTGTGCTGGGAATAAGCCAATTTTATTTTAAAATAAATTTATTTGACATTTCGATTACAGAAGCGAAACGAGACACAATACATTTTATAGGTAGCAGTGTGACTTCTCCCTAAAAGCAATAACAGTATGAACTATGTTGAGCAAAGAATTTATAGAAAAATAAAATGTTTTTTATAGAAAAAACTCGCGTTTCTTTATTAGAACGTTAGACTACTTAGTTATCAAACTTACTCTGTATTGTAAGATGTATGAAGAAAAGATTATAATCTAATGTTTAATAATAAAAAGGACCGTTTTAATTCTAGTAACTTTATTACTAGTGGACCAAATAAGCGAAGATGTCTATTACATCTTTATATGTAAAACATTTTACTGCTCTATTGTGTCAATCAGCGCTGCTCAGCAAGCTTTCGAAATGGTATGGAATATAATATGTTTGTAGTTACTTATACAGTGAATTTATTAACAAACACGTTTTAAGGTTGATCTACACCCCCAAAAAACAAACTACAAATTCAAAAAATTTGAAAAAAATTGAGAAGGTATATGTGACAACTGAAAGTATTTTGACAAATTTTGAACAAACTTCATGTTTTCGTTTTCGAAAAAACTCTAAAAAACTACTTTTTTCCAAGTATAAAGCGGGAAAACCAGACATACAATTTTTATAATTTTTTTACAGCATAAAGAGATAACCCTAAGAAATACTTATGAATTTTTTGAAAATTTTTGAATTTACAGTTTTGTCACAACGGGAAAAAAATGTTATGTTCCGGCTTATAATAAAGCTACCGGTGAGAAACCGGAAAAAATTTTAATAACAACATACATAAAACTGTAGAAGTGGAAAATATTTGCAATAAAACGTTGAATATTTTTTCCTAAACATATGAAAAATCTCGTTAAACAATAATTATATTTTAAATTGCCGGCATCAAATTGTATACTAGAGAGGTGGCTCCATCTCAAACGTTGGTAGTATTTATCATCGATAGATTGCATTACTTTCGGCCTCGAAACGCTTCAAGCGAATCGTCATACTAGCAGGGTTGCCATATCAATTATTTTGTACAACACTTTGACAAATTACAACAAGATTTAATAAGAATGTTATCGGTTTGAATGAATTTTATTTGGCATGCTAGAACATAAAAAACGTATTTAGTTTTTAAAAACCTATTTAGGCGTTTTTAGTTAATTATTTTAGTACTTATAAAAAATAGTCTTGCTTGCATAACATATTAGTGATAATTTTTATAGTATAATATAAGCATTAGTTTTTCTTAAGTAATTCACATTTGTCAACTTGTATTTTAAATCTTGTTTCTCTTAATTTCTCAAAAATCTTCTTAAGATTTACCATATGTTCTTAAAGAGAGGTTGAAAATGTCTCTGTAGACTAGATATATTTCGCCTGAAGTCTTTTTAGTATGTTCTCCATTACCTACTCTCTAAAATGTTGAGGGTGCATTTTTGAGTCCGAATGGCATTCTCAGGCATTCATAGTGGCCATTTTCAACGGTAAATGCAGTCTTCTAAATATCTTCTTCCTTCATTTTAATTTGATGGAATCCGCTGGCTACAACTGGGTGGAAAAATATTTGCAGCGTCCTAGTTTGCCAGAATGTCTGTTATATTTGGAATTGGGTATAGACCATCGATAGTTTTCTTGTTCACCTTCCGTTCCTTCCGTTCCTTCCGTTCAATAGTCGACAACTATTCTCCATTTAATTTTCCTTGGGGCATCTGGTTGCTTTGGAATGACCCACATTGGGGACGACCAGGGCAATTGTCTCGGTTTGATGATTGATTGATCGATCGTCCTTATGGATGTGTGGATACCGATTTGACTTGGTGTAAACCGGAACTTCATCTCTTGTTCGTATATGGTGTTTTATTTGGTTAGTAAATGTTAACTGACTGTCTGAATAATGAAATATGCATGATGCAAACTTCCTGCACTATCGTTTTCGATAAGATTCTTCTTTTGTATTAAAATGATCGGTTCTTAGGAAAGGATAGACATCTCTTAGATTTATTGGTTGACTTTTGATGGGATCAGTTATTGCTACTTGAATATATTCATCGGTGTTATTGACTAGCTCAGTCCAGGCAAGTTGATTACATGCGACGGTGAGAGTTTCTCTTAGGATGGCACCTTCGACTTCTTGTTTTGGGATGACGATTTTACCTGATGTTTCTTTTACTGTAAATTTGACTTGTATAATTGTTTAGGGCTCTTGGTGGACTATATAGAATTGGGCTTTATTTGTGGCATAGTTATTAATAGGAAGAATAGAATGCTCTGTAGTAAGAGTAGCTTGGGTAGAATCGAGATTTGCTTTTAGAAGCCTTACGATTAAGACCATCAAATGTCTTGTGAACTTTGAAAATATAAAACTTTAAGTTAATATTTAATATTATTTTTGTGGAATTTATTTGTTATATCAGGATTAAGAAAAGATTTAGTGGCTCTTGTAACAATAAGAAGTTTAAGAGGGGGATTTTGAATTTTAATGTAATGAAGCTCTCTCTTGTCACCAAAGGAATGCAATTCTACTAAGTTTCTTCTTTTTCTTTTTGAAATCTTTGAAAATTTACACCTTTGTCCTCATATTCTTGAATTTTTTGTTCATAGTAAGAGTAATTTGGGTATGTGTCTATATACCTTCGTTATAATTGCTCTCGTTGTTCGATATTAAAGAGCTCTTCTACCGTGAATAGGGGCCTGACTGTTTTTTTAAAGCGGAAGTTTCTTTGAGATTGGGGTCTATTGCCGGTTTGGCGTGTAAATACGCTAATAGGTGTTGGCTTATATGATTGAGATGGATATGGTTTATGAAAATTGGGTTGGTTAGTTGTAGAATTTTGTGCATATTGAGTGATTTGTTGATTTTTTGGAATCTAGGGGGTTGAAATGTCACTCTTGGACTATTGTTGAATGGCTGTTGTTACAAAGGCATTTGATTCGGCCTAAAGAAAGGCTTGATTTGAAAGGCCATTGGGGCTTGGGTACCTCAGGATGCCATCGTGTAGGAGCGGGTGTATGAAATAAATTGTGTCGTTTGTGAAGTGGCAGATGGTTTGTTAGAAGATGATAAGGAATAATTATGAGATTTTTGAAGATATCTAAATTTTTTTTTCTGAATATATCGGATAGCAAGAGCGAGATTCGCTGGTCTCATGGATCGAATTGTTGATCCTAGGGGTTCTCTTAGACCTGCCAAAAATATGGTTAGAGCTTGTTGGAATAATTATTTTTTATTTCTTTTAACTTCCTCATGTTATGTGTGCAATTCAATGTGATTTGAAACAGTATTTAAAATATTCATGCCTTATTCATGAAATTGATGAAGATTTTTGTCTGGGGCTCGACGAAGATTGACTAAATCTCTAGTTAATAAGTTTTCGTTACGTTGGTCTGCAAAATTTTAGACAAAAACTGATTTCATTGACGGCCAGTATTTACACCCGTATACAGAAATAATTTTTCTGGCTCTTCCTTTAATTTTCTTCATAATTCCTCGTGTAAGCATATGCTTTTAAAAATTTTCGGAATTTGTATGATCCCAAAAATGGTTTAGAAGCATGGAAATAACATCAATAAAATTGTGATTCATTTGGATTGCCGTCGTACTCTGGTAAGATAGAAAAATCTTTATTAACATCAAAAATGGGTGTCATATTAGAATTGTTTGAACTGGATGCTGGTGTAATAATTATAAAAGGTATTTCAAACGAACTTGTTTATATTCGTATTCATATTCAATGTCTAAATATTGTACAAGAAGAAGTTATATTAATAACTAGGACAAAATCAAAGTCACTAAGAATCGTCTTTAATAGTTGCTGTACATGCGAAGATCAATTCGATAAATTAGCTGATTTAATTTCTAAGTTATCAAATAGATTAGCATCGATTAAGGGTTGCCTCGAGGCCTTTGATCAACCTTCTCAAACTAACTAAACTATTTGAATAAATTGCGAGAGGAACTGGAAAAACGTAAAGTACTTAACAAAGAACTAACAATATAGTATATTAATAAAGTTCCAACTATTATTATTACTAACCAACAAAATGCCGCAAAAAAACGAATAAAGAGATCAATAAATATTTTTTAGACCAATATTGCTTTTGAACATGCTAAGTTTTTTTGCATTTACATCCTCTAATGCCGATATTCATATTTTTGGGATGGAGTTCCTCAGAAATCGGTACGGGAAGTTAATGATTTTGGTGTTACGGTCAACCAAACATTAGGTTGGTCTACTCAAACAGCAAAAGTAGTTAGTAGGTATAGCGAACTCTTCTTTATACTTAATATCAAAAGCTTTTTATAGAATGTCTCCGGACTTGTTTTTATAGTAGAAGCTACTAGTTTAAATAGTTTCAAAAACAAGTTTAATGAAAACGAACAGAATATTGTACCTAGTCTTACGTTAACTATATAGTTTGTATTTTTTTTTTCTTTTGAAAACTATTAAAATGGTAAGGATATAATTGGTATGATTTCTCTTTATTAGAATAATTTTTGTAATCTTATGTACTCTTTGTAATATTTGTATATTTGTAATTTGCTATTATTGGAAAAACTTTTTGTAAGTAGGTACTAATTCTTTTGAAAATTATTTTTATTTTTACTTTGTGAGAAAATTTGATTCATATTATATTACTTATTTAGTTTAGTACATACAAATATTTTGTAATTTAGGCCACATAAGCTCTGCTTTGGCTCGATATCATTGTATTATAATAATAATAATAATCATAATACTCCAAAGCAAACTTAATTAAAAGCACATAGTAAAAGCAATAAACACATACGCAATACCACTTTTCACATTTGGCGTTATTGTTATAAAATGGTCGAATACGGAAACTGAAGAACTAATTATACCAAATATAACCGTGATAACTAAATACGCATACACCACCCCAAATCATACATCTAACGCATGACACTACCACGCACACAAGGCAAGAGAAGAACGTTGTAATTTGGAAATATCGCTCACTACTTAAAGATATATAAAAAAAACAGCAAAAAACAAAGACAAAAATATATAGAGCAGGAATTAGACCGGTGATAGCATACAGAGCGAAAGTAATAATATGTCTTACGAAAAAAGATAAAGAAAAAGTAAGAATTATTAAAAGCAAAATTATAAGAATAAACAGCCCAATAAAGCCTGAACAAGGAGAATATAGAAGACTAATGAAGCATGAAATAAGAGATAGAAAGAGGAAGACATAGTAAAATTTATTAATCCACAAAGACTGAGATAGTTTGAGCACATACAAAGAAGAGAAGAAGCACTAATTAGGAAGATAACAAACCTGAAACCAGTAATAAAAAGAAGACATGTTCGTATGTTTGAAATAACATTTTTGACGATTGATCATTTTTCATATAATTCTCACTAAAATATTTAATAATACCAGATAATTTAATTTTTAAGGTTGATCTGAACCCCCCAAAAGGTTGATCTGCACCCCCCAAAAGATAAATTCCGAATTCAAAAAATTTGAAAAAATTTGAGAATGTGTATGAGATGACTAGAAGTATTTTGACAACTTTTAAGGAAACTTCATGTGTTCGTGTTTAAAAAAAACTCAAAAAAACTACTTTTTTCCAAGTATAAAGGGAGAAAACCAGACATATAATTTTGTTAATTTTTTTACAGCATCAAGATATAATTATAAGAAATACTTAGGAATATTTTGAAAATTTTTGAATTTACAGTTTTGTCTCAATAGGAAAAAATAGTATGTTTCTGCTTATAATAAAGCTTCCGGTAAGAAAACAAAAAAAAAATTTAATAACAACATATAAAACTGTAAAAGTGGAAAATATTTGCAATAAAACGTTAAATATTTTTTCCTAAACATATGAAAAATCTCGTTAAACAAGAAATATGTCTTGAACCGCCGCCTTCTTATTATCTCCCATCATCTCTAATCATCTCCCATATTATCAATACGTTCCTGAGAGTATGCTTGAGAATGACAACTACAAGCTATACTGGGATCGCACTGTGCTCACAGACCAAACTGTAGCACATAATAGACCAGATCTCGTGCTAGTTAATACACTAACAAGACAAACAACTCTAATCGATGTGGCGATACCTAACAACAATAATCTGCGTGTTAAGTACAACGAAAAGATCATCAAGTACAGAGATCTGGAAATACAAATAAGAAGACAACGGAGAATGGAAAGTACCCAGACGATACCTATTATTCTTTCTATCACTGGAGTAATTCCGAAGAACCTCCTAGAAAACATAAAAAAGCTGGGTCTAAATGAACATCTATATAAGGTCATGCAGAAAGCTGTGCTACTTTCGACGTCTAGATGCGTGCGAAAATTTTTAGGAGATACACCGACGTACCAAGTCACCTAGGACTCGATAACATGGAAACTGTCCCACCAGAGCTCAATCCTTTTGATACCGTAGGTATTTGGGATAAGTGAATTTTCCCCTTAGAGGGAGTATGAGCCGTATGGCTAAATCTGGATACTCATGTTACTCGTGTTATTCCCAAAAATCACCTAGCGAACATAAAACAGCTGGGTCTAAATGAACATCTATATAAGGTCATGCAGAAAGCTGTGCTACTTTCGACGTCCAGATGCGTGCGAAAATTTTCAATAACACAGAAAGAGTCCCACCAGAGCTCGATCCTTTTGATACCGTAGGTATCTGGGATGAGTGAATTTTCCTCTTATAGGGAGTGTGAGCCGTATGGCTAAATCTGGATAACACTCAAAAGCAAACTTAATTCCAAGCACATAGTAAAAGCAATAAACATATACGCAATAACATCTTTCACATAGTCCTCATTTGGCGTTATAAAATTGTCGAATACGGATACTGAAGAACTAAATGGACCAAATAGAACCGTAATAACTAAATACGCATCAACCACTCCAAATCATACATCCAACGTACGACCACCACGCACATAAGGCGGAAGAAGAACGGGGTGTTTTGAAAATATCACCCACTATTTAAAAATAAAAAAACAGCAAAAAAAAACAAAGACAAAAATACATAGGGCAGCAATTAGACCGATGATGGCATAAGGAGCGGAAGTAATGTGTCTTACAAAAAAATATGAAGAAAAAGTGAGAATTATTATAAGAATTAAGAAGAAAAATTATAAGAATAAACAGACCAATAAACCCAGAACAATGAAGCATGGAATAAGAAATATAAATATAACCGAAGAAGAAGACATAGTAAAATTTATTAATCCATAAAAACAGATAGTAATAAGATTTAAATAACATTTTTGTCATTTCCCACTAAAATATTACATAATCATAATACCAGATCACTTTTTAATTTTTAACTATCAACAAAAATGTAATATAATATGATGTACGAATTTACTGGTAATACGATACTCACAAAGAAAGCCGCAACATAGATAATTTATTTGTCGGTAAAATTGTTTAGATAATGAATGAATTTGGTATATTATATTCCGACTGACATAGCAGAACAGTAAAGTATTATACATAAAGATGTTGTTATAAGATATCTTTGCTTAGTTGGTCTACTAGTAGCCATATAAGTTATAGCATATTTGATAAAATTACTGTCTACACAATTTGGCAACTCAGCCAATTGATATAATGACAGAAAACTGCAATTTATGTTAGGATTTGAAAATATTACAGAGTCGTCATGTAGAAATCTACAATTAAGTTAAAAAATTTACCACAGTAACATGCCGCAGTAGAGCCATCTCTAGGATCAGAAACAAATTAATCGAGGGTGAAGATCAACCTTAATGATTTTTCTTTAATTTTTTGTGATGTATAATGTAGGTTTACCAAACAATCAAAGTTATTTGCATTCCAGTACAAGAACATATTATTATTAAAAAAATAAGACTCCATCCACATAAATATCATTGAAAAACGATTCATGTTATCTAAAAATTTTCAAAGACAAAGAAATATGTACTGCGTCGGAGATATCTGTGCAGATCGTATTATCATCATATTCATACTTGTCATCATATATTATATTTTTGTTGATGGTTATAAATTAATTGATCTGGTGTTATTTAATATCTTAATAATGAGATCTTATTTAATATCTTAATCGTGGTGGGAATTACATAGTAGGTAAATGGTCAATCGGCATCTTATGTAATGATATTTAAAACTATTATATTTATATACCTGAAATATTATGAAATAAAACTTATCTATATACCTGTCTATAGAAGGCGGAGACAGAATGATTTCATTCTGTCTCGGCTTCTATAGACAATCTAGCATCGCCTACTTTCAAAATTTTTAATGTGTTTGTTCGTTCTTGTGTAGTGTATTGTAATGTTCCATTTTATGTTTATGACATTTTACTCTTATCGGATAGGCCGCAATTGACGAAATACCCCTGAAGATGATCTAGTGATCGAAAGTACTTGGGCCAGATTAAATTAATACTGTGCTCGATATTTGCCTTTTATATTATCAAAGTTCAATTAAATATTAGAATGAATGGAACTATTTTTAATATATCGACGCAAATTCTCGTATTCGCTGACGATATAGTTATAGTGGGTAGAACTATGAGAGACATGGTGCAGTGGTTTACAAGGCTTGCGGGCGCGACAAGTGAATTAGGACGGTAAACGAAGAAAAAACCAAATATATGTTGTTTTCTAAAAACCCCTGAAATATCCAACAGAAAATTTAAATTAACAACCATGCCTTTGAGAAAGTTAAAGAATTCACATATCTTGGATCGGTACAAACACGACAAGCGGCGAAATAAAGACGCATGGCAATAGCAAACAGAACTATTAACGGTCTCCAGAAACAATTAAAAAATAAAAATATAAAACACGCAGTAAAGCTCAATATATACAAGACCTTAATAAGACCGGTTTTGATATATGTGGCTGAAACGTAGACCTTATCTCAAAATGATGAAAGACTTCTTGGTATTTTTGAGAGAAAAATTTTTAGAAAAATTTTTGTTTTGTATAACTGATAAACAATATCAGTTATACACCGATCCAGATATTGTGAAATTCGTTAAAAAACAGAGACTTAACTGGACTGGACACATTGCTAGGATGTCAGATCACGAATACACGAAGAGATTAATATTTTCAAAAGCAAAGGGCACAAGAAGCAGAGGACAACCACGAAGGAGATGGATTGATGATGTGGAAGAAGACCTACAGATTCTAAGGGTGCGTTCATAACGGAGACCATCGCACCGTCTCCTCGCCTAGAGCGTAGCACTGACGGTAAACGCTCGCCTAATGCTATTTATTTTACCGAAAATCGATAAGATGATACCATCCCATGGCCCGAGCGAGGTCATGAACGCACGCTTAGGGTAAGAAGATGGAGGGAAGTTGTCAGGAATCGACAGGAGCGGTGACTTCTTTGTGAGCAAGACAAGATCCACAACGGATTGTCCAGCCACTTATGATGATGATAATGATTAGGAGAGTATACTAAACATAAGATTACTGTATTTAAAATGTCATTAATAAAATAAATTTTATTGTGTGTAATAAATTATATATAAATATTACATTCAGTTAATTTGCTTTTAATAGAACAAAATCCAACATTCTTTTTTACTGAACATAAAATCTAGAAAATTAAATCATTTACTTTTCAGGTAATTGGAATTATTAAATTTTAAAGCCACTGTTTGAGGCTCACTGATCATCGCTTAATTAGTTATCGATCAGCTGTTTTATACAAAATATTTACTTACTCTGTGTACAGTTCTCCCATTATGGCGAATACAATAACGCTAAATACAACAGTGGTCAATTGATGGCCTGCACCAATCAAAGCAGAAAAGAATAGAGAATGTGACGCTGGACGGAAAACATCCCCGTGTACTTGTTTCCAACCATATTCGTCTCCCAAATCACGTTCCTGTAAGAGAATAAAAAAAACAGATAAGTTAGATTAAAAAATGTTAATCGTTAACAAAGTTTAATGATCCTGACATGAAACTTGGTTATAAAAACTATGTGAAAACAAAATAAAAATTTATTGTTACTTGGGCATTTTAGCTGTAGCTTATTTAACATTTGATAATTGGAAAAGATGCTTGAATTAATTAATCATTTAAAAATCTAATCAAGTGCTACACAAAAAATCACTATATCTTTTATTTTAATTTCAAGTGTTACTATTCATACGGCTCTGTACTATATACTGAGTATTAGGTTAACACGTCGCATGCTTAAATCCTAACCATATGCTATTGATAGGTGCTGAGAGTATTTTTTTTGTAAATCGTTATAACTGTGATTGGTTTCTTGTTGGTAGAATACATTTATAAATTTTCTCCTAAATTTCGTATTTTTAACGCGTGACGCTCATAGGCGTCGTCAGCACTAGATCATTAATGCTTCATCCATACGCTAAACATTTACTGGAAATTTTAGTAGAAAACTTATTACAATAATAATGTTCTAATTACAAATTATTATCATTATGAATATGTACAAAACAATTTCCAACACAAAGGCGAGGTTTTTCAGGACAGAAGCTGCACTCAAATATCGTATCTTTTCTTAAATTATTCTTTGAACATACCTTACATCATTTTTTCTTTATCCGACCTTTACTATCAACATTTAAAATTTTTGTAATGTTTTGCTTGTCTGTTGATTGTTGTTGTTTGTATGCTGCAGTAACCAATACTATTTCAGAATTTTTTAAAAGATATCTGATAATTTCTAAACGATATTCATATAAATTAATTTTTCTACCAGTGTATGGAGTATAACTTTTGTATAAATAATAGAAATTTAATATCAAAACTTGAAATATGAATTTTTATATCATCTGAACGTCTTTCGCTCACATGGATAGTAAGCGAGCATTTGATCTTTGCGATCAACACCACTCATAAACTCACTATATTTGGAAATAAGTAGGAGTTTTATTTTTATTTGGTTTCTTTTATTTTCAGTTTCGATAAAATCATTTTTAAATTCCGTGGATATGTACATAACTTCTCTTTTAACTTTCCACTTTCCTACTAAAATGCCATCTTTGATTTCCCTACTGTCTGTCCTTGTGCTGGTTTAGCTTCTAAAACTTTTTTAGGGTTACCTTTTCTCTTGGAAATTAAGTTCCTGTGCAGAAGGTATTGTTTTGTAAAAGTGTTTTTGCTAAATCAACACTTCCATAAATATTATCTATAAAAAAAATGCCAACGTTAAGTTTATCTCGCATTAGTTCTAAAACTACTTTTTCAGAGTGGCCTTTTCCACCTGCAGTCATAACGTCATGTATATAAATTTCATTCAAAGCGCTAAGCCGTTGGGTTCTGCCAACACATACAATTTAAGTCCGATTTGTGACGTTTGTTTCTCATATATATTCGAAAAGATAATATTTTTCTTCTTGTGGTGCCTATTCGTTACGGATGTTAGCAACTAGCATGGCAATTCTAACTTTATTGACCGCAGCTCGAAATAGTCCTGAAGTGGTCAAAGAAAACAATTTTCGTAAATTCTGGAGCCATATTTTTCTTCTTCCTGGTCGCCTCTTTCCGTAGACCTTTCCCTGTAATATAAGTTGCAGCAGGTTATATCTATGGTCGTTTCGCATTATATGTCCAAGATATTCTAGCTTGCGCTGTTTCACCGCGGATATAATTTCACATGTCTTATCCATCCGACGTAGAACCTCAATGCTTGTTACTCGGTCCACCCAGGAAATCCTCAGTATCCGTCTATAGCACAATATCTCAAACGCCTCGAGTTTTCCCATGGATTCCCACTCACCCTCGGTTAGTGTCCATGATTCAACCCCATAGAGCAGCACTGTAAACACGTAGCATCTCAATAAACGGATTTTTGTTTTTAAAGGTAGGTCGTGGCTCTTAAATATCTTGCTCATTCTGACAAACGCTGACCTGGCTTTTTCAATTCTCTGTTTTATCTCAACTGAGTAGTCGCATTGGTTGTTTATGGTGGTTCCTAAATAGTAGTAACGGGGCACTTGGAGTATTTGTTACTGATCTACCACTAATTGACTGGGTGGAATATGCTTCTTACTGATGACCTTTGACTTACTGATGTACTTTGTTTTCTTGATGTTAAAATCAAGCCCGTACTCCTGGCTGATTCTCCACAACTGCGTTACTAGTGTCTGTAAACCTTCTAGACTGTCTGCAAAGAGGATGGTGTCGTATGCATATCTGATGTTATTCATGCATTCACCATTTATGAGAATACCCTCTTCGATATGCTGGCTCATGACGTGTTCCGAATAGACGTTAAATAATAGGGGAGAGAGTATGCAGCACTGCCGTACTCCTCTCTTTATTGCAACTTCCTCTGTTAGTTGGTCTTTCACCCGAATGGTTGCTAATTGGTTGTAGTATATGTTCTTGATTACTCGAAAGTCTTTGTTCAGATCAGTTGTCTTTAGTATATCTACGAGCTTATCGTGCTTGATTCTGTCGAAAGCTTTCTGGTAGTCGATAAAGCATACATAAATATCGTTGACGTCTCTGCACCTTTGAAATAATACCTGAACCACGAACAAGGCTTCTCTTGTACCTAACGCATCCCTGAATCCAAACTGCGTTCGTGAGATCTGTGACTCGCATTTCTGATAAATTCTTCTGTGTATTATCTTTAAGAAGGTCTTAAGAATGTGGCTCATTAGACTGATAATACGATGCTCTTTTTTCCCAGCTCTCTGGTATTTTTCCCGAGTCATAGATTTTATTGAACGTTGTCGTAAGCCATTTTACTCCTTCGTCTCCCATAATTTTTAGAAATTCTGAATGAAAGTTGTCGGGCCCTGGTGCTTTACCTTCTTTGGTTGCTTTAATTGCGGCTTTGACTTCGTCTACCACGATAATCTATAATCTAAAGATAATCTACCACACCACAATACCCCACTTTCATCAGGGAAAAGATTTTTCCTGATTGATATATTTCAGCCATTGTATTATTCAAATAATTTAAAAGTGGTTTAATTTTAGAGTTTATCTTCTATTATACCCTCTTCTGTATTTCTGGCAAAATGTAGACAACGCAAAATAAGCAAGTAACGATCTCGGCTCATATTATTGTGGAAACATTTCAATTGAAAAAAATGATTGGTATTTCCAGTAGTCCAGTGATTCTGTTGGTTTTCGATGTTCACATATGCAATGTAACAGATACAGGATTCCATTGATTTATACGTGAATGTTTTGCAACGCCGGATAAAAATAACGATTTGGCATAAACATTTGTTTTCTGCACTATCATCTCAAAAAAAAAAATCTTATACAAGAAGGCAAAAAAAATCATAAGGAAGACCAGTCCCTGGAACATCTACTAATAACCCAGAAGATTTGGTAAAATTAATTTTTTGTATTCCAATATCGTCTTTCCACGAATCCTCACTTAAATTTGGCTCCTCCTGTATATTTTCATACCTACCAGCATTTCCATGTGACGCATCAACCAGTCCAGAATAATCTTTATCTTCTTCAATATCTAAAAAAAAATAATGCAATTGTACAAGAAAATCTAATGCTGCAAAATAATTCTGTTGATAATATTCTAAAAGGTTGATATTAGAAATAAACATTTCAAAACATGTATACAAATGAATACATAATGATATGATATGATGAAATGAATGATATAACTTTGAATATATTTCTCAAATCTCGTATTGGAATCATATCTGTACTTTATAAGAAACATACCTGTGTCTTCATCTGACAGAACTACACTCTTATTGGATTCACTGAATTTATCTTCACTAGATGAATTATTATTTAATATTATTATATAATTGATCAGTACTATAATATTTTAATCTTTTACAATTTGAATTATTTGTATTCATTTTACCACACCTACTATATTTCGAAGCCCCAAGGAAACAGAACAAGAGGAAGGCCCCGTAAAAGATAGATAGACGACGTAGAGAGGGATCTTAAAACCATGAACATCAGGCAGTGGCGAAGGAAAGTATCCGACAGGGCAGAATGGAAGAACATTGTTAAGCAGGCCAACACAAAGGGTTGTAGCGCCATTAGAAGAAGAAGAAGAAGACTATATTTCGATATTTTACAATGTTTATTATTTGCATTTATTTATTTGAATTTAGAAAATATATTAATTAAATAAATTTGATATGGCAAAATAAAGATAATATAGAATCTAAATTTAAATAATTTTATGAATTAGTTTTTGTACTTGAGATTTTTTTAGGATATTTAATTGAAAGCCGAAGTACAGAGTTACATCTCTAGTAGGTAAGTAAATAAACATTATAGGTAAAATCTTTTTTTTTTTTCTTATATGTAATATTTATTATTCGTAAATTCAGATAATCAAGGATCAATTGTGTATAACCAGGGAATTTTTTAGTATATAAGTAACTAGGTTAACTGTACATAAATGGTGGTGGGTAGCTTAAAGTATTAGACTGTATATATTTGGATAGGTATTAAATTTGCTTTGCAGACTAAATATTTCAATTATTACCTATTTTCCTTTTTTCAGCAAAAAGGGTATACAGCTTTATAAGATAGCTTTGAAGGTATATGTTAATACTTTCCTGACGCCCAATCATATCTTAAAGCAACTTCCATAGTTTATCACTTTCATTTACATTATTCAGATATATTTTTTTGATTACATTGTCATTCATTTTACGGTCTCTGTAGGGCATGCAAATTAGCCGAATTATCTTTTGAGTGTCAAGTAGTCACTGTCCTGCACATTCCGCTAGCCAGCCTTTAATTTATTTGTTTTTTATTACAATGGCGTAAAACGTCCATGTAACTTTTACATTAGCCCAAAATATTTTTGTTACATTATTATTTCACATTTTTGTTACAATGTTTGACAATAACTCGTACGTCGTATATAGGAGAATAATCCGCGGTAATTATTGCATTGTAGTTTGTTCTCCATATAATATTATTTACATTTCAAAATAATCATATATTCTACAATAATCTTTCGTAACATTTAAATGATAATGTAGTAGTAATCCTTTACTAAAAGTGTCTGATCATACGCGAAACACATAATGTATATAATGTTGTTATCTATAGTATTTCAATGTTTTTATTTCCTTTGTCCTGATCTTTAATACACGTTCCAAGTAAGTTTTAAAAAAGATTGAAGAGCACTGTTTGTTCCGTCCCTCCACATGTATTTTTTAGGTATTTTTTTATTATTTTCTTTTTATATTTAATTTTAATTAACGAGTGTGTGTCTATACATTTGTGTGTAAAGACGAAAATTTACACTTCGAGAATTCCATTCGGTCCTGCATTAAAACTTAAGACGGGACCTCAGTAATAGTATTAACCCCCTCAATAATAGTAACACACAGTTTTATATTCCGCCCCAGTGTAATAAGTATTCCAAAGTACAGCGCGCTGGAAAGAAACATTCATTCATTATCACAGGTACCGTACAATATAACTCAAGAGCCCCATTCACGTTGAGATCGGTATCGTTACATGTATCACGACAAATTGCGATATACGTTTCTTGAGACTTGTATCTGTATCTCTACAGTACCTACACGTTGAAATGGACTCACGAAACATCAGTTGAATTAAAATTTTCTTCAATACACATGTAGAAATGGTTTTGCCGCCGCCATCCGTGCTTATTGCAGTAGAATCTGAATTGCAGTAGCATTTCAGAATCGGCAATAAAGCTTAAAATGTCATAATACCACAAGTTCGGCACGTATACTTCATCGCTAGCAGGTTCACTTCTTAATGACGTTACAACTTTTTAAGTTCTCGTCTAAATGCGCAACGAAAGCTTTGTATTTCCTTCATGAAAAAATTGTTATCACTATTTGGATACTTTTCTTTGTATTGTACCAAAATTTCGATTCATTAAGTCGTCTGTTTGAATATTCTTTGGACTTTGAGTTCCACAAGCATGGATATAATTTATATAAATTAATAAATTCCCATGAATTTGATGGACATCTATGAAAAATACTATGTTTCATAAATCATACAAAGTTAATTTAATATTTTGAAGAACAAAATCCAATCTCTTAATACTTTACTTACCATGTCATCTATGTCTTCATCCTTGCTGTATCTGGCATAATCTTTCCTAAGTGTTCTCATAAGGATCATCGATACCAACCCTACTAAGAATATTACCATCATGAAGCTGTTAAATATGCTGAACCAATGAATCTGAAAATAAATAAAAAAAAAATAGATTTTCATTTTTTTTTATCTAATGGACTGTCAGCTACATATTGTTAAGACGAAGATTTATTATTATTTAGTAAAAGCATACTTAAATCGGAAATATAATTTCGTAATGTGGAGTCTAAACAACGATCCACGCTTCTTCTTTTTATGTAGACATAACTGTCTGTTTTTCAATGTGCCTCGGCCTCGGTGCATTCGGCTTATCATGATCGATCCATTCTACTCTTCTATTTCTTACCCAGTTCTTAATATTCTCCACCTTGCATCTACGTCGTATATCGGTACTTCTAGCTTTGTCCCATAGTGTCTTACCCTCAAGTGTTTTTATCTCTGCTGTTTCCAACATCCGCTATGCAACATCCTTTTTGTTCTCTCTGTGTCAAGTCGTGTTTTTGCAGCGTATGCCATTATTGGTCTGATGGCTGTTTTGTAAATTCTGCCTTTTATTTCTTTCCCGATTTTTTTATTTCTCAATATTGTTTCATTCAAGCAACCTGCGGCTCTATTTGCTCTATTCACTTGATTTTCCACTTCTGTTTCGATCTTTGCGTAGCTGGATAATGTGATGCCTAGATATTTAAACTCCAACACTTGTTCTGTTATTATGACCTTCCAGTTCTAATTAACATCTTAGTAAATTTGCGCTTTTAACCATGCATATTGTCTTTTTTGAGGAAATTAACTGGTTACATTTTCTGGCGGTTATATTAAAATGGTGCAGCATACATTGTAAATCATCTTCACTTTGAGAGAGTAGCATTGCGTCGTCTGCATAGCAGATTATTTTAAGTTGTTCTTCTTCCATTTGGTATCCTTTTTTAGTTCTTACTTTTTTAATTATTTCATCCATAATCAGGTTGAACGATAGAGGACTCAGGGAATCTCCCTGCTTTATCCCTTTGCCAACTTCAAGAGGGTAGGTTAGTTCTTGTTCTACTTTTACTTTTATTGTGTTGTTTTGGTAGATATTTTCAATCGTTTTGGTTATTCCTAGAGGTATCTCTCTTATGTACAATAAGTGGATAACGTCCTATAATTTAAGCCGGTCAAATGCCTTCTTAAGGTCCATGAAACATAGATACGCCAGTTTGTTGTATTCTAATGATTTCTCTTGCACTTGCCTCATTATAAATATAGCGTCGGTGCATGGTCTTCCCGACCTAAAACTGGTGATTCTTCTATTAGGGTTATAATTCATTCAGTTTATTTGTTATCACTTTGATTGTTCATTTTATTGTTGTCTTTAATAAATTAATTCCTCTGTAATTTTCTGGATCCGATTTGTCTCCCTTTTTGAAGAGAGGTATTAGGATGCTTAATCTCCATTCTTGAGGAATTATGTTTTGTTATAGTATTTTTTGGATTAGTTTTAATAGTTGTTTGGCCAGATCTGGTCCTCCGTACTTTAGGAGTTCGTTCAGTATTCTGTCCTCTCCTGGTGATTTTCGATTTTTGCTTTTCAATAATGCTTACCTTTAGCAAATAGGGATCGAAAGTAGTCTATTCATATTTCCTTCTGATTGTATTTCGTTTTTATTAGTTCGTTCATCTCTTTTCTTTGTCCTATGATCATTCTCCATATTTCTTTTTGTATTCTGTAGAAGTCGTGTTCCATCTGTTTTGAGAAGCCCTGCTCCCCTTTTTATTTGTCTGACTAAAGTCTCCGTTTCATTTCTGATTCGTTTATAGTGGTTGTGTGCCTGTTGTGTTTATTGTGTTCTGTATTGTAAAAAAGCTTTCTTCTTTTCTTCAAATTTTGTTTTCACTTCCTCTCTAAATCATGGGATTTCTTTTTTGATATGTTAGTGTTCGTTATTTTCTTCTCTCCAAGTGATTCTGTTGCTGCATTAATTATGATATTTTCAAGTTTTCCCCAGCTCTTCTCGATGTTATCGTTTTCTAATATTTTATTCCAACGATCTAAGTGGTCCTTATAATTTTGAGAAATAGTTTCAAGATCACACTTTTTTGTAATCTTCTTAAACGAGATTATGAAAATGCATTAAAAAGCATAAAAATTATAAGCATTATCTTATCTGAATCTGTACACGCTCCTTTAAATATTCTCCCAACCTTCACTGATGATTGTTTTCTTTTGTTAGTCAGTATAACATCCCTTTTTCGGATCTGGTGACCTCCACGTTACTTTATCTATTTTAGGGTATTCAAATTGATGACCTTATTATCATGTTGATTCTTGTTGCTAAGTTACAGAGTCTTTCATTCTTGCTCTTGTGAACAGTATGCTTTCCTGCTCCGTGTGGAGTTGTCTGTCTCCCATCGGTCGCGTCTCCAGGTGGTGAATTAGGAAACGTTCTATTAGGTCGTAAGACCGGCGGGAATGTTTGAAATAAAATACCACCCGCGAACCAAAACCGTGGATGACAGCAGAGATGACAGCAGAGATTTTCAGTGGAGAACTTTTGAAGTGGGATAGAGAGTTGGGACATCGAAAGATTCTTTTAATTGTTGACAATTGTACAGCCCATCCGAAAGTTAACGGTTTAAAAATCATTCAACTTCTTTTCTTACCCTCAAATTGCACATCTGCTCTGCCACCGATGGATCAGGGCATCATAATATTCTTTAAAGTTCACCACAGAAAACTTTTAGTTAAGCGGATCCTGAATAATGTGGAAAATCGAAGTGAATCCCCTGTTACTTTATTAGATGCCATAAATTTCATCCATACAGCATGGACACTCATAAATAAAAAAACCATCAGAAAATGTTTCGGTCATGCGGGGTGGACAGAGATTGAGGTAGAAAACGAAGATGAACATCCTGTAGCAGAGTGGTTGAGGTTACAACAGCAAGGTCAAGAATTAACCCAACTAAACAATGATGACGAGTTTGCTGAATTCATTGCCATTGATGATGACGTCATTGTTTGTGATCTTCCGACGGATAGTGAAATTATCGCGGAAGTAATAAACCCGCCGGCGGAGCGCTTTGTCGTCAGTGACGAAAGTGATGAAGATGGAGAAGACTATCACGGTGAATCTAAGCAAGAAGGTCCTACTAGACAAGATGTGGAAAGTGCTTTAAACGTTGTAAGAAACTTTATTCAAAGACAGAACCCAAATGAACAAGCATACAACTGTTTCACATCGTTAGAAAATATGATAGACAGAATGATACTGGACAGTTTAAAGCAGTCAAAAATGACAGATTTCTTAAAATTCCAGAAGCAATAATTTATTAGCATCTTTATGTATATATACATATATATATATATATATATATATATATATATATATATATATAAATATATATATATATATATATACATATTAATAAGTACCAATGAAGAACTAGATTATGCAACAGTATTTAGTATTAAACTAGATTATGCAAGAGCTTCAAGGTCAAAATGAAACTAGAAAGTTCTATAATATTATAAATAGGACAAGAAAAGAATTCAAATCAAGGCTGACGATGGGTAGGGAAAAATGGAAATATAGTTAGTATCAGTGATGCAGTACAAAGCAAATCGAATGAGAATTTCAAAGAACTACTTGGTACTAAAGTGGAAAATGATACCCAAATACCAAGAAATAACATCCACATAGGCCCTCCTTCAATATTGGAAGTGACAGATGCAATCATACGTCCCCAGGAGTGGACTGTATCCACGCAGAGCTCACAAAACATGGTAACAACACTATGCACCAAATTCACAGCATAAGTTAGAGTCTAAGAAGAAGAACAAATGCCAGAGGAATGGTGCATTAGATATGTCCACTGTGCAAAAAGGGAGGGAATGTAAAAATTATAGGGGTATAATCTTCTGAACACAATATACAAAATATACCCTATACAGCCATTTAAGTATGTACATAAAGAACTCCTTGGTGAATATCAAAGCGGTTTTAGGCCAGGTAGGTCAACAATTGACCAGATTTTTGTACTACATCAAACGTTAAAAAAACCCAATGAATTTAACATTGATACCTTTCATCACTTTGTGGACTAGGCAGCATAGGATAGCGTCCAAAATGTAAATTATATGAAGCCATAAATGAACTTAACATTCTCCATAAGACTCGTAAAATCAACTGTGAGTAAAGTCATCTACAGAGTGCAAATACAAGACAATCTGTCTCACAAGCCTTTGAAACATATGCGAGGTTATGACAGAGAGACATGTTATTTCTTTAATATAGGATTGGACAAGACTATAAGAGATACCCAGTTACACAGAGATGATGAAATTTCAGGGCCAGTTGTATATTGAATCGTTTTTCTATTTCTTGTTGGTAAGCAAAAATCTCATCCATGTACTCTTTTCACCTAATTGTTGACATCGATGTTAATTTAAAAACATTTTTCTCAACAAGTCTCCATCTTATTGTGAATGGTATAAATTATCAGATACCATTCTAATTTGTATCTTTTGTCGATGATATCATTGACTCTAGCATCTTTAACAATAGACCAAATAAAATCACAGCTAATAAAATATATTTTAAAAATCGCAAAATGGTATATTTGGGCCACATATAAAGAGGAAAATATAGATTTCACACTTATTATGAAAGAAAAAAAGAAAATTCAAGGACTGGCTAAAATAATGTTATATTGAAAAACTAGACTTTCATGTTACGATAAAACTTAGTTTTATAGTTTTTATAGTATTTGTCCCATTGTGAAATAGTCGCTATGAATAAAATAAAATTTATTACTTAACAATGGTTCCCTTTTAATGTACTCGTTATGCATATGCTATTGTTTTAACAAATCAATATGCAATACAAGTTTTTATACTATCCTTACTTTCACTATTTATCTAAATATTAAATTTAATCACCTCCTACATTTATTTATAGTTTATTGGTTTTATCACAGTTATATTAATAATAAAAATAAGTAATAAAATATACAGGAAGGCGTTATTATTATTAGGAATGATACTTTTATTTTCTATTATCTACGTTTAATAGTTTATTGTTAATGTTATTAGAAAAATGTAATTTAAATGATTTGAAAATCAATAAAAAATTAAAACTTCAACAAAGATAGAAAATACTAAACTGAAATCTTATATAAATTTACAATCACTCAACTCCCCCATAGGGGGTGAAAGAAAATAATTTACGTTCAATAAGATTCAGATCTGAACCAAGTGATGGCCAATGCAAACGCCTATTGCAAACCTTATTTAGGTATCGCTGAAAAATTTTGCTGTTAAAGCCTCACATTATCTTGCATGAAAATGACAGGTTCATATAAAAAGTATAGAAAAAATGATCTACAACTTCCATAATGTGTCAGCTGTAAGCACATAATGGCTGTGAGCTGTCAATTTTGTATTAAACAGTTCCTGAAGATATATTCTGTATCAGATTTCTGTTCTAAACACCTGGAATGTATCTATTAGTTTTTTTCATACTCATTGATATGTATCAATATATCCATTCTGACAAGTCAATTTTATAAATATATCTTGTTGCAATCGTGAACCAGTAGTATCTTCTACCTTTAATTCGAAGCCATCTTCTTTAATTAACAGCAGAATTAACTTCCACCATTGTTCTACACATGTTTCGAGTTATTCAACTCTCATGAATTGATGGTGTTTCTTTTTTTGAAACAACTGGGTTTGTAAATAGATGAGTCATCAATGTTCAAAATTCTATTTGTTTAAAAATTTTTTGTAAAAAAGAGGAATAACTGAAAAATATGAATTTTTGATAATATATAAAGTTAAACAAAACCTATCCAAAATTTTACGTAGTACTATAGGTACAATAATGTATGGAATGTTATGTTACAAATAACAAATTTAATGATGACATCCTGTATCACTGGAAGTGATATGGGTCTGCAAATATTTTACACATTTACATAGATTAGCTAAAATTATGCAAAAGTGGAAATTATCAGATATTAAATATAATGCAATCTAATGTTCAAGTCTATATGGAACACCCTGTACTTATGGAAAATAATAAACTATATTACTTACCCTATGTTGAAAGAAATTATGGTCCAAATACTTGTCAAATCTATCTTCAAACTTAATATTTGTTTTTTTCCAAATAACCTCATACGTAAACTTTAACTGAGTAGTGGGTTTCAATTCAACTTTTTCTTCTGATGTAAGATTAACGTCGATAATTTGTTTGCCATTGTAACCAATTTCAAACTTCTTGTGAGTCCAAATATAGTAGCTGTTGTCCTTCATTTCTCCAACTACACCCCATATGGGCAGGTCATCAATGTACATCTGGTACCAATAATGATTTTTCACTGCATATACAAATGCTTTGTATTTTTCTTCATCAAGTTGTACAGCACAGTAATCTCCTCTAGACATATTAACTAAAATACAGATGAAATATAGACTCAGTAAGAAGGTTATAGTGTTAATAACTTACTTTTAAATTCAATTTCTATTCCACTGAATTCAAGTTCTACCCCTTGGAGTGCCTCACTTAGTGTTTCATGGTAATGGCTGATAGTATCTTTGGATCCAATACAAAAAGGTAGAGAAAAGTATGCATATGTCTCTTGCCTATTATGGTAGGGTCCAACAGTATTCATCCATAGTACTACCTCTTCATTATCTTCATACTAAAAACATATGAAATGGTTAATTTTTTAGATGGTCATTTTTTTATACATAATGTTAAATTTGTGGCTTCGCAAAAAAGGACCATTGTAAATTTCATGCAGTAAGAGAAAAATGAGATTAATTGATTCATCAAATTTTGTTGTTTAATCCTTAAGTGAATTTATTGTAGACATTACGATATTTCAAGGGGCACATTTACAAAAAGTTACTTTTATGAAATATTATTTATGTTATATATTATTTGTTTATATTTGTTCTTATAACAATTTCTCAATAAAATTTAAAGTTGGGTCAGCCAAAGACAACAGCAGTAAAACATCAAATATTTTATTTTATTCTCACAATAAAAATTAAATATTAATGGTTTTTACAAAGTTAAAATAATCAATAATCAGATTTGTTATTGTCAGAACATCTTCAGCATCAAGGTCTGGAGATCTTCTAGGATTTTAAAAAGAAAGTCTTGTGCTAAATTAAGGGAATAACTCTTGCAAGTAATTAACTTTCATAACCATTATTGATTAATTTTCATTATACAAGTTTGTACAGTAGAACAAAAGATACACTTTCAAGAGTGTTCTAGAGATTCACTCTAGATCACTTCACTATTCTCGAGAATAGTGGCTGAATTAGGTTGGAAAGGAAATTTAAGGTAAAATTTTTACAAAAAATCATTACATTTAAAAATTATATACACAGCAGTTTTGAGACTGGCAGTCCTCTATGCAAGTGAAACATGGGTGCTAAAGCAAACACAAGAAGAAAAAATAGATACATGAGAAAGGAAAATATTGAAAAGAATTTTTGGACATATTAAACAGAGATAAGTATATAGAAGAAGATTAATAAAATCTTTCTCCTCCAACTTAATTTTCCAACATATTTTGACACACTTCAGTACTTTACCCATTTATATTGTTAATAGATTACTTTCTTGTGTATCACTGTCTACTTTCATTAACATTTTCTTTCCTTAATGTTTGAATTCCAAATACTTATTTCTATTGTCTTCATTTATCTTTTCAAAGTATATTAATTGGCATTTACAGAGTGCTTTGATGTATTTTCGCTTTTTGTCAGTTCCATCCTTTCATACATACTCTTTTATGTTTATGTATATGGATTTTTCTAAGGTGTTTGAAAAAATTTGATAAATGAATGTCTTGTTTAGAAAATTGGAGTTTTTAAGGTTGTCTTAGACCTCTTTCATTTACTATTTTATGAATGATATTTGGGATTATTTGATAATCTTAAATTTTGCTTAAATGTGACTCATAAAGATGATTGTTTATTGCTCCAGTCTGACTGGAATATGTTGGTTGACTGGTGTAAGGTGAATAGCATGGAGCTTAATGCTGAAAAGTGTTCAATAATTAAGGATCTGGGAATTTATATTGACTCATCTTGATCTTTTGTCTTCTGTATTAATGACATGGTTTCCAGAGCTTTCAAGATTTTTCGATTATATTAAGAGATTTCTAAAGATTTTAACAACATTTACACAGTCCATCTTCTATACTCCCTTATTAGACCTCTCTTGGAATGAGTTTTAATCTGAAATCTATGCTATATATGCTACATCCACAAAATCTAACAAGCACAAGGAAAATTTTTAAGGTCATCATCATCAGTGGTGCTACAGCCCTAGTTGGGCTTCAACCTTTACTTTTCTGTTGATATCAACAGGTCCTCGTAGACACTTTGTCTCAGGACCAAGTAATCTTATCTAGTCATATGTCACCATGTTACCAATTCCAATGGTAACTTGAACATCTTAATTTTTAATAATATATACTGTAACAAAAATTTAAATTAACAACATTTAACCGGTTTTTACCCATATATTGTAGTGCCTCAAAGCATATACTTAGTAAGTATTAACCACATTTTGCATTAACTTTAGTCAACATTTCAAATTTTAAGTTCTTTTTAATTAAAGTGGCTATATACTTTCAGGTTACACTGATGATGGAATTTACATTCCAAACAAGTTCTGTAATTGTGATATAGCCCCTTTGGGTATTTTATTATATACCTTTTATAAAGGATTTTAAATAAAAAAATTTTGTGATACATGGTATACAGCCACCTACAGGAACTTACGTTTCCTAGTGGATTTTAATTGTTTGTAGAATAATTAAATAGAATAATTTTGTAAAATAAATTAAACAATGTGTTTATAATGCATTCTGTATCATGTGTGCTAGAGGTGGGCTAAATATCACTACCCTGTAATTTAACCAGTGTGATTAGAAAATAACAATCACAACCTGTGAATAACAACAAAATATACTGTGACTGTGAGTTTGGTCTTATTCTATGTCTGTAGTTCTTGATCGCCAAAACATGATATACCACGTTCTCATCTCAGTTACAAGGTTGTGAAATGAGAGACAAGTAACAGGTTAACAAGGAATGAGATAGAGGTATTCAGCACATCAGCGGTATTGTAAAGTATCTTTCTAATGAAGAATGCAAAGGCAAAGATAATATTATATTGTCTTTAAAGGAATATGAACATCGCTAGTTTAGTGTAATATTAGTATGTAAACAAATAGTATTTGAAAAAAATGAAAAGGGTACTTGGAGTTTCAGTTTATTGAATTTGTGTAACACATTGTATTTGTAATGTATTGATATTCAATCATTTTTATTCTCATACATTTTAAAAATGACACTAGTGCCAAATAAAAAAAGAAAAATTAGTAGTTTATGGAACTTTTTTATGGAAGTGTATGATAATAATGTGTCATGCAACATTTGTAAGGCAAAGTTGTCTTATAAAATGAGCACATCTAATTAAAAAATACACATGCAAGTAAAACATCGGACTATATTGGATATACCGAAATAATAACACATGTAGAATATTATGATGGTTCATAACAGTAACACCTTTTTATTCGGAGTTTAACATATGACTATTTCGTTGCTGTGTTAAATCACAATCACAGGTAAAAATCACAATGAATAAAAAAATCACAATCACAGTTATACCTGTGATTACAGAATCACAGTTTAGCCCACCACTAATGTGTACTGTGCCTAATGTCTGCAAGTAATAATCATTTAACAACCAGTCTTCAATGCAGTGGAGATTCGCTTGTTAGAGTATTTTAAAAGTATTTCCAGGACCAATATCCACACATTAGCCCTTTTTCTTTTAAACTATAATAGAGTTAAGCCATTTTATAAGTCAAATACTTAAGTACTATAATGGTTCGGGAAATGGTCTATGAAAATATAGAACCTAAGTAGTTCCCATGATGGAGCAGTAGCCACTAAAGCAATTTCTGGCCCTTTTCTACCAAGGTCCAGAAATACTAGAATATTCTCCTGAAATATTCTTGAATACAAACTTATATCAGCCTTCGCTGACAAATAAATGCTGCCTTTAGTATGAAACAATTAATATCCTAACCTTTCGCTTTCGTTAATGGGAGTTTTTAGTTTTCTTCTTTAGTATACAAGAAGATACAAAACAACAAGATTTTAACTACTAATATACACATGTCAGCCAATTTGACGGAAGATCCAGATTGAGAGAAAATTAATCATTTGCAATGAGTAATTAAAGGTGTTTATCATGAAAGATATAAACAGTAAGCCTAAGGAGTCAAAAAAGGAACCGACGATTAAAAAAAAAAAATCAAAACCCCTCGAATTATTAATGATGCAAACTAAGTTAAGAGTCAACAAACAGTTTTCCAAAGAATGTTATAATGGTATATTAGTCAAGATAGAACTTACCATCATTAATATTCATAGATCATTTTGGGATTTTTTCAAAGCTAAATGTAAAAATATTCCTTTAAAATTTAAAGCAGCATCAGAAATAGCCAAATCCCTTTGCAGATAATGTTCATCTGTATACAGTATTTGTGTAACATTATTGTATATAATCCAAGTGTACATTCCAAATAAAATGAATTAGATTGTACAAAAGAAGCTAGGCCATGTGGCATTCTCTCCTGTTTAACAATGAAGTTTTATTATTGCAAATTTATTATACACATTTAAACAGTCACTTTTAAATAAGTTTTGTTATTTCTATTCATAACTAATTACCAAGACTGGTAATAAATCTGATGTTAAAAATTACATATTTGAGGGATTTCACCTATAATATGCACCTCCATTTTATGGATTACCTATAAGTAATGCATCTATATTAATAATATCCAACAGTCTGTGAAAACAGAATAAGGCGGACTACATAAAACTTTGAACTGTAGGATATCTACAAGCATAAGTTTTATGGATAAGATATTACCAATATAATCAAGCAAAACTGTCTGCAATGGGTAGGACATGTAGCCCAGGCCCAGAAATTGAACATGACAAAAAAAACTAACAGCAACCAGTAAGAGTAAGAACATGAGGCAGACCAAAACTGAGGTGGATAAGACTGGGTAAAACAGGATTCTGAGAAGATGGGTGTAGCCAACTGGAAAATGATGAAGAAAGCTTGATAATGAAAAGGCACTTTAACCTGTAGCATGATGATGATGATCCCACACTTGGTTTTGCATCTCTCATAATTTATAATGATCTTTTAATGAACTAGTGTGAGTACAGTTTTACTTAAAAATCGACATAAACAGTTTGATTTAAAACTACTTATGTATAATATTGTAAATCACATTATATCATTGTCAAGAATTTTTAAATACCCACATTTTATGTTTTACCCCTTTTAATCATGCAAACTATGGCTTTAATCCCATTATACCATGAGCTATAACACTAGCTAATTGTCTATCAAACAATTTGTGTATTAAGTATGTCCTTATTTTTAATTTAAGTACATTATACATTCTTTTAGTTTGTAATTTGAAATGATTTCGAAGAAATAATACATAATTTTTGTTACAATCTGTTTTATTCATCATCATTAGTAAGAAATCTTAAAATAAGAGATTACAGTACATTTAGGTACAAGCAACTAAAGTATTTTTATCTATATTTGGGTACAACATGCAACAACTTAAACTTATTAAAAGTGACATGTTGAATGCTCAAAAAATGAACTTTAATCAAATAAAAGGCAGATATCAAACACAGTTTTTTATTAAATCTTGCTTTAGTACTTTCGCTCCTACAAATTCACCAAATTGTTGGCAAGATTTAATAAAAAACTGTGCTCAATATCTGCCTTTTATTTGATTGTCCCTGTGAAACGGGTTAAAAAAGTTTTTTTTGAAGTGAAATATCAAAATTTACGGCTTGAGGAAGAAAATGAAACAAGAATTGGTCCTCTACTGTTTTCTTTGTCAATCCTATGAGTATTCAAAATTGGAGGTCATGGGATAAACTAATTAACATATCTCAGCAACAAATAAAGCAATCTAGGCCTACTATGGCTCATTTGATTAATAATTTTATAGGATTAAATGTACAATAACCAAAATTTTTTTGTTGAATGAACTGGGGGATTGCTCCTGAGATTGCCCTTTTAAACCTAGGCCACATTTCATAAATGCTTGGATTACACAGCCTGGGCTATACACTGAGAAAACAAATGTAGACGAAAGTTTAGAGGGACAAAATTGACACTCAAAGTTTTGCCCATAAAATATAAAATTTTTAGTGACAATAAAGTATATTTCTATTCTTCTCTCAGTGGTGCTACAGCTTAGTTGAACTTCAAAGTCTATTTGGCCAGTCATTTTTGTTTATCTTCAACTGTTGCTAGTTAGCTGTGCTTCAAAAGCTGATCTTCTTCAAATCCTTGTCCAAGCCATCCCTCTCTATCAATCTTGGTTTACCTCTAGTACTATTTAATACTGGTGCCGATAATAGGGTTTGCCTGGGTGGGTACTTTTCATTTACCAAGCTCAATATTTGCTATGGGTTCTATGATCTTGCACCCTTTGATGTATTGGTGTAATTTGGTATTTGTTATCTTTTTACATCTCATCCATCCTCCAGTCATTACAGTAGTTTGATACATATTTTTTCATTATTGTAATTCCTTACTTCCTACTACATTATTAATTATTAAATAGTGTTGTTTGTTTTGACATTTACTATTTAATGGAGAAATATTTGAATTTTCTTTTTTTATTATAAATTATTCACATAAGTTTTAAATCAATTGCATTACACCCTTCATTTTGGCCAAAAACAATTTCGTATTATTTATGTCTGAGATCACCATAATTATTTCATAAATATCCAATTTATACAACTATCAAAAGAGAAAGTATACTTAAACACATAAATCATATTAACTACAATATCTGATGAATTTTTTCAGACGAGAAATGGAATCATCCTTAATTAATTTATAAACTCATAGACTTCTATTATGAACTACAGAACTTTACAAAAGAAATATTCAGTTCAGAGTTTACATCACCATGACAATAATAAATATTTCATGTATTATGTATTTAGAATTCTGTATGATGAATTTATATATACAAATAATTTCCAGTTGTCTATGTATTTAACATTTATTTATTAAAATATAACAGTTATTAGTCATATTATTCAGGTATTGATAGTATAACATTACTTAGTAGCTTAGTACATAGGAAAAATGAATATACTTTAGATTTTCACTAATCTTTACAATATATATAAGTACTAAAAATAGGCAGAGTACCATTCCGACCACATGTTATTAGGATTATCTATTCCTCCCCAAAATTTTTTCATATGTAACAAAGCTGTGATTGTTATATTCTGTTGTATACTTGTATCAGTATCATTCTTAGTTATCTGTCAACTTTTAAAAGCAGCTGTGCAATGAACATTTAAGATATGTATTCCCAACCAACTTTTTTTCTATAAGCCTTATATTTTTCAGAGGAGACACAGTAAATCAGACTAAATAAAACGTAGGATCTTCCAATAAGCAATGAAAGTGAAACTAAACAACAAATACACTCTAACCCAATCTATAATCGTTTCTGTAAGTACATCTAAAGAATTATACCAATATTCTGGTATCGACATTTTAAATTTATTTATAATCAACGTGTATATTTGCTGCCACAATTATACATTATGTTTATTTCTGATTAGCAAAAAAAAATGTTCCTACTTACGATGTGATTGTGTTCGTCGGTAAACGCCCCAACTACGAACGAAAGCACAAGTACTTTACAAAGAAGATACATAATTATTACTGTTTTTCATCAAATTTGCCAAAACTAATCGAGCCACGGATTACTTTTATTTACGAAATCACCGGAACAAATACATCTTCTACACTCTACACGTAGACAGAAAAAATTTGTGCCTGGCTCTGCGCATAAATAAACTAAACATAGATGGCGCATTGACACTTTGACCAGTGACTGACAGTTATGACTATTTGCAAAAAGTATTTTGTAATTGAAATATGGAATCTACCGTTAAATTAACTTGAAAATGTGTAAAACCTACAAATAATCAAAACACACGGCAAATTAAAGTTTTTAATAATTATTTGATTAGGGAATAAAGTTTATTTTATTACAACTGTTTTGCGTGTTGCCTGACACCAGACCAAAATTTTTTCTTAGAACATAGATTTGATCTTCAATCCGTACCGACACATAAAATAAATTTTTATCGTATACAGTATGTCCCCGGATTAGGTGAAAAATGTTAGTTTTGAGAAACACTTTGGCTTGTTCTAAAATTCCATAAAATTAAAGTTTTCCAAAACCGGCGTCAATTTAAAAATAGAAATAATATATAAATTATAATCATACTTAGTGAGTCATGTTTACACTGTAACTAACTATCACTCCAGTAAATCATTTTAAAAGTATCTATTCTTTTTCAACCATACTAACTCTTCAACAAAGAATATATCTTGTAAGTTGTATGGTATTGGGGGTCTAATTCGTACAGATATGGATTTCAAATATTTAATGAAAGATATCCAAATTTTTACGCAAAATGGATTAAAAAATATACCTAGTAGGGAAATTTAAAGAAACAGGATCTATTGAAGATAAAACAAATCGAAAGAGACCCACAATAAGGAAGATGGTGCAGATACTGCACTTAATATATTATTGAAAAAAGGAACGCATTCAGTAAGAAGAATCCAAAGTTGAATTTACGAAGGTGAGCAGCAGGAGTTGGTTTTAGCAAGAGTCACCTACAGAAAATATGAGCATTCCCAAACCCATTCCCCCAAACATTACAAAACCCATCCATTCAAATCTAAATTTATTCACATTTTCAATGATCATTAATTGTGTTTATGATTTTCGTGCAATCAATAATAAAACACTTTAGTATAGCGGGGGAGCCCAAGCGGAGATTTTGCGCGTTACTCGAACGCGTCAGAAAATCATATGGGGAGAAACCTCGTACCCTGTAATGTACCCCATTCCTCAGAAAAACTCGAGCGCGTCAGATTAAGACAAGGTAAGTTAAGTACATGAAGAACAGTGTCTATTTCAATAATCTGACGATTTGAGCGTGGGATTTTTTGTATTAGACTACCTAAAACAGGAAGTTTAAAAAATAAATTTAAACCATAGTATTGAGTATCTGAAACAAGAAATAATGACTGCCTTAAATGAAATCACCCAAGATATGCTAAGAAACACTATACTATAATGTTTTTATTAATTATAATTTATTGTTCTTATTTTAATTTACTAAAGGTTCAATATTTATAACACTTACAAACTTAATTTATTTAAAGTTTATTTATAATAATTTGTCTTACATTAATAATTTATTATTACGATCGTTACATTTCGTTACTTCTCTGACTGACTTTGTTTACAACAAAATTTCTATTTAAATATAAACTGCCGGTGGCCCGACTTCCCTCGAGCGGACGACGACCTTCTCGAGTAAAAAAGAATCCCATGGATGTTGACCTGAGTTACCTCGAATGAACTGGAATCTAGACTGGTTTTTTATAGCGGCCTATTTCCAGAAAGTTCGATTGTTGTCTTTTATATCGGAAGGGGACCCATCGTGTCAGGTAGGTTTTACCTGGAATTTCTACCATCAGTTCAAATATAGAACATATAAGAATTAAAATATTTACGAGACATATCTATCGTAACAATACTTATGTAAAACCGTTCATGGTCAAATTTACCGAAAGTTCAGAGAATGATGGATCTTAGTTCGTAGTGCGAAAGTCAATGGGACCTAGACCAATGGGCGGAGTTCAAATATAAAAGCACAAACTACTTTTTCACGCTATTATTTACGGGACACAAGAATATAGATTATACCTTGAGAGGAGAGGCAAGACAATATATGGTAGCTTTTTGGACTGCGGAATAAGCGACAAAACAATATACCCACTGTACTTTACTATACTATACCACTGTACTATACTACTGTCTGTTCGCATGCAGTAAGTTCAATGGGGCAAGATCAGAGCTATATGCAAGAGTAGGCATAGGAGCACACAATTTTTGAATCGTACTGGGAAGAGAAAATGAGTTTAAAAGAAGTGCTGGAGGATGAGACAACAGGGGTAAACATAAATAACATAAGCAACAGAAAGAAAATAGAAGGAAAAGACAAGACTCCCAAACGAGGGATTATGTTCGGATGTACTCAGTCTACTCTGAATTCAACTCACGCCAGGTACGATTCACCTAGTACGGTCTTTAGACGATTTCCACCCTTACAAAAATCACGTTGGTATAATTAAGTGCATTTATCTTAACTGTTGCTGGTATAAACATAAACTCAAAATGATCCTTGGTTGAAAAAATGTAAAATTGGCAACATCGCAATTTCATTGTCCTTTTCAAGTTAGAATTGTTCATTTAATTGCAATTAAATTTATAGGATGGCCCAAGGGAGAAGTTACATTAATCATTAATAATTCTTCTATTTAAAGAAAAACACTACTTGAAATTATTTTAAAACTGTATTACTAATAATTGTTTATATTTTTTCAATTTACATTTAAGGTTACAGTTAAATATTGAGAAATTGATAATATGGTATAACTTTTGTATGTTGAGTCATAAAAGTGCATCCACATTCTCTTGGCATGCGCTCTGTTTACACAATTCTACCAAAGCAACTTGTAGAATATCTCTTCTCTCTTCTAATGCTGCTTTAATTAAAGAGCTTATTTCCAAAGTGTCTTAAATTTAGATTTTAAATAGATTTCTTCAGGTCTAGAATAAAGTTTTATACGCTAAAATGGCTTTTATCAAATAAAAATTGTATTTATTTTCAAAACGAATTGTCACCCTAGCGGTTTTATTTAAAAGGTGTCTTAAATCCGCCTGGTCAACTATTTATATATACGCATAGGAGTCGTGTGCTTGGTTATTTTCTCGTTTGCTTCTAGACGATGAGTATAATAACTAGCAAGCACATAGATAAATAATATAATAGGGCAAGCATTTGTGTTATAGTCGACACGTAATTTCGTGAGAAAATTTATAGGAACCAGAGCAATTAAAATACTAAAAAATGGCAACAATGTTCGAGTGACCACTGAACAGTAGCGTAGTTATGTAATTTTAAATTAAATAAAAGTTTTTATTTCTATTTAATTTTATTTAAGAAAAAGTTTCATTTTCTATAACGTTATGTAATTTTAAATTAAATAAAAGTTTTTATTTTTATTTAATTTTATTTAAGAAAAAGTTTCATTTTCTATAACGTTTAAATAATATATATATATATATATATATATATATATATATATATATATATATATATATATATATAGGGAGTGATAACACTAATCGACTCGACTAAACAGAACTTATTGTAAAATAATAATATCTATAAAAAATTGTTAATAAAAGTAATTATCACATACAATTAAACAAATTTTTTATGTACAAGTATTTTAGTATACAAACGTTTTAAAATGTGATTATAAGTTTTCAAACTTATAATCACATTTTATCCCTGATAACTTAGTTATTATAATAAAAAAAATATAGAGAATTCATTTTTTAAATTATATTTTGGTTTGAAACCGTGTGAGAGAAGACTTAGTACCTCAATAATTTTAAAATGGGTAAGAGGTCTAGAACTTTTATGAACATATTTTTTAATATATCTAGCAGGTATTTTATAATAACTTAACCTGTACTTTGACTATTTTAAATTAAATAATTATGTTGTACGTTTTTGTTCTATCATGAAGTGTATTTGTACTCATTTTCAAAGATATACCTATAAGCAAAACGAGAATATCTACAATTACAATAAAAATAAAGGTTTCAACTAACACCTAGTTGGAAATTATAACTTACTAATCTACTCAGAATCACTGTTATCACTAATATCAGTTGTATCTTCTAAATTTATAGTTAATTTGGTTAATGCTGGTAAATGTTTAACATAGTCATTTTCCACTGCTATTACATTTTTCCAGTTGGTTGCTGTGATCTTTGTGACTTGTCTTCTAGTTAACTGGAGAGCAGTAGACAAAAGTTTAGAAGCAACGTTTCTTCTTCTTCTATTTCCTTCAAGTTGAGTCCATATTATCTCTATTGGGTTCAATTTACAATAGTAAGGAGGAAGTTCAAGCACGGTATGCCCATTACTGCGAGTACAGTTATCAACAACATATTCCTTCTGGTACTGTCTCTACCATAAACAACATCCAACAAATGAACGTTTACATCTATGGTTCCTGAGTTGAACTTTTTTTATACTTCATTTCCATCATATTAATAGCTGAAATCATTATAATTGATGCTCGTACTTCTTATTCGATATATATATATATATATATATATATATATATATATATATATATATATATATATATATATATATATTATATATATATATATACCTATATATATATATATATATATATATACCTATATATATATATATATATATATATATATATATATATATATATATATATATATATATAGGTATATATATATATATATATATAGGTATATATATATATAGGTATATATATAATATATATATATATTATATATATATACCTATATATATATATATATATACCTATATATATATATATATATATATATATATATATATATATATACCTATATATATATATATATATATATATATATTATATATATATATATATATATATATATATATATATATATATATACCTATATATATACCTATATATATATATAATATCTGAAAGAAGGGATTTTTCAGATTCATTCAGATTTATATACCTATATATATACCTATATATATATATATATATATATATATATATATATATATATATTTATATATATATACCTATATATATATATATATATATATATATATATATACTTATATATATATATATATATATATATATATATATATATACTTTATATATATATATATATATATATATATATATATATATATACCTATATATATACCTATATATATATATATATTATATATATATATATATATATATATACCTATATATATACCTATATATATATATATATATATATAATATATATATATATATATATATATATATATATATATATAATTCTGAAAGAAGGGATTTTTCAGATTCACATATTTAATTTTTTTGCGGATATTAATAATACATCGTCGATGCATCCATTTTCTACACCGCAGTGTTAAATTATAATTATGTCCTTTATTGAGCGGTACTGAATTAGAATACTTTTTGTTATTATTCGTCCAACTTTTTTTCACGGTATCATGAGTACCATACCAGGTTTCATCCAAATAAACAATATTTCGTTTAAAAATAAAATAAAATATACCTACCTACCTACCTACCAAACCACTGGACGGTCGAAACGAAATTTATTCGGATAAGCTACTTTATTGTTTCGGTCGCTTAGGCATATATTGGTATCTCACGCAAAGAATGCATCGGTGATAACTTTATCTGGGCGACTGTACACATCTTCAAACATAATACCAGGCACATCTGAATGTAAATATCAATGAGAATATTAAAACTTTGTATTATTATACATCTCAGTCATTGATAATTTTGCAGTTAGTAACTACTCCTGGTAGAGTAATATTATTTTAATTTTTATTGCCTGCTTTTATTACAGTTTTACACAGGCTCACCGAAATACGAGGAGACTATAACACCCGTGCAATGTTTTTTGTGTGTTAGCATATGTCATCTGCATATTGTTCTGAAGCTATTTTCTTGTGGCATTGTAAATTAATTACTATTAAACTGGGAATAAGCCACAATTAAAGATAAAAATACGTTTATTGACGTTTCAATTTCCACTTCGGAAATCGTTCTCAAAATACAAACAGTAAATTGACTGTTTGTATTTTGAGAACGATTTCCGAAGTGGAAATTGAAACGTCAATAAACGTATTTTTATCTTTAATTGTGGCTTATTCCCAGTCATCTGCATGTGTTTTAACTGGCAGCATATGCCAGTTAAAACCAAAACATGAGCAAAACCAAAGCAACAGGTCAGAATACCTGTCAATAAACCAAAAAAGACTAAATTCCTCGTACCCAGTCGATCGGAGAGAGCAACACGACACCACCTAACAATTTCAAAAAAGTAGATAGCTTTATCTATTTAGAAATCAACATCACAAATGACAACATTGGCGATGCAGAGCTTAGCAGAAGAATCATCCTAGCCAATACAGCATACTTTGCTATGAGCCCGACATTTAAAACAAGAGACGTACATCAAAGAATTAAAATACGAACCTACAAGACCATAACATAATCCTACTATGGAGTTAAAAAAACACTCCGAACGATAGTGAGCTATGGGTGAAACGTGGGTGTTGACTCAAAAATTTGTAGGCCGCATAGATATCTTTGTAAGAGAGGAACTGATACGCAGTTGCTCAGCTATTTCCTTTACTTCATAGTAAAGTTTGCTAAAAACATATTCAGCATTTGATCTTTTATTTTGAAAAACGCATTTAGTTTCCTCTATGGCCTCAGTAGCCTTCTTCAAATCTAATTTTGGTGACTGACGAAGACGACTAAGTGATACAGTTGTACCTAAAACATCACTAAGACAAACTACTGAAATAAGAAATTCTGGGCTCCTAATAGTTTGCATTAATGAAAATGCACCAGCTCTACTGTTCTTCCACTAGCTATGTGACGAGTCGGATATTTTCTGACTAGAGTTGATCGAGTTGATATATCGATCAACTCGAGTTGACTCGAGTCGTACTTGGTGTCGTAGCAGCGACCATTAGAAGGCACAAGACTAGTTGTTGATATTTTTAAACAATTAGGAAACCAATAGGATATATGTATTATTGTTATAAATAAAAAATAGTAGATATTTTCAATCAAATGTTTATTTGAAGTAAAGAATGTAAAGAATACTTACAGATAATAAAATATTTCTTCTTTAAATAAAATTACAATATAAGAATATATACGTATAAATAACAAATTGCTTCAATATGTCCTTTTTTCAGTACAGAAAGAGTTTAAAAATAATAGTTGGTCAACTTTTTTTGGCATGAGTCTGTTTCCTCTTTGATTAGTAAGTAATCCAGCTTTAGAAAAAAGGCGTTCTGATGGCACAGAGGTAGCAGGAATGCATAAATATTTATATGAAATTCGACATAGGGAAGGAAATATGTGTTCCCTTTGCCTCCAAAAATGTAGTGGGTCTTGCTTTCTATCTAGATATGGCAAATCTAGATATTGTGTTAAAACCATGGTAGCAGAGGAGATTGTTGTCTGTTGCATGACAGTGTCACTTATTTTCTTGTCAAAATGCTCCCATATATCGTCGTCATCGTCTTTAGCTGAAGTTCCAGATGTCGACACTACGGCTGGTTCTGGTATTTGCTCATGAACTTGTTAAAATTGTGCCAGTTCATCCAATACATATTTAACCGCATTTTCTGCAGCACTGTCCGTTCCAAATGCCTTTTTTTTTTAAACAAGGATCTAGAATGGTGGCCATTGATACAGTCCGGTTAACTTCATAAACACCTAATCTTTTGTCTACAGTTTCAAGTAACGATCGCTGTAGGTGTTTTCCAGGTTCAGTCATTGGAGTCTTTTTAATTAAAGAATTTTGTAGTCCTCTAACTAGAGGAATAATGCATGACAGCGTCGGATATGATTCCCCAGATAATGCGGTGGAGATTTTTTCTATTGGCTGTAAAATTGCCACGCAATCTTCTAAAATTAACCATTCAGATGATGTTAAGCCTGAGGGGGTGAGTCAAGCAGTGGTAAAGTCGCGGATAGAGGAACTTTGACTCTCAATAATCTATCAAACATTAAATATGTCGAATTCCACCTTGTTTGTACGTCTTGCTTAAGTTTGATAATATCTAAGTTCATTTGTCTCTGCATATCTCTCAGTGTATTAGACGATTTTATACTCTGTTTAAAGTGGGTCACTATTGCACGACTTTTTAATATAACATCCAACACTGCGGCATTTTTTAAATCAGAATTTCGGTCATTTTCATTGCTAATGCAGTCTTTTACGACAAGATTTAAGGTGTGAGCAACACAAAAGTGATTTCTTTTGTTTAGGAAATCTTTGACTGCTTTTTTCATATTAGCAGCATTATCAGTTACAATGGTTACTATTTTATCAAAAATTTCCCAATCTAATAATATTGTTCGCAAAGCATTTGAAATATTTAATGATGTATGATGTTCAGTCGTTGAAATTACTATAGAATGCAATTTTACATCTTTTATAAAATGTGCAGTTACACTTATAAAGCTTTTTTGACTATCTGAACTCCATATATTTGTTGTCAGAGCTATATACTCTACACCTTGTAACTTCTCTTTTACTTCTAAACTGCATATTTTGTATTTGTCTTCCAGCATCTGAGCTATTTTTTTTCGCGATGGCAATATATAATCCGGGTTTAATTTGTTTGTATATTTTGTAAAACCTTCGTTTTCAACTATTTGCAGTGGTTGCATATCTACCACAATCATGTCCAATAATGCATCGTCACCAATTTTTTGGTTCATTTTTGTAGATACAGTTAAACGCATTTGTTTTGGGCGCTTCGGAATGGGTTCATTGAATGCTCTGACATTATGTATATGCGATGGTGCTAAAATGGTACTGTTTTGATGAGAATCTGTTCTATTCATCAATGAGGTTCTAGAACTTTGTTCGGGTGCATTATTCTCTATTCTCTCACTTGTTAAATTTTGTCCGATCACTTCACTGTACTGAACTATATGTTTTTTCTTTATGTGATTTATTAATGACGTAGTGTTCCCTATGTATTTATATTCGCAAGAGCATAATTTGCATACTACTTTGGTTTTATCGTCGTTTTTTACAAAGAACTCCCACGCCACACTTTTTCTATTTCTAAGTGACATTATAATATATAAAAATAATATTCTTGCAATTTCGATAGTGTCTAAACCGAACTTATGCTGTTAACGTGAGTGGGGTTGATGGCTGATCGACGCGAACACACAATCTCACTGTTGCACTCAACGACTCAACACCGACCACCGACGACTCGACTAGACGTAACTCGTAACTCGACTAGACTTAGACTATGAAATCGTCGCGTCGGGTCGAGTAGGCGTCATCGGTGGTAAGGTGATCGTAGACCGAGTTAGCTCGAGTTGTTAAGAACTGACGTCGAGTTGACTCGTTTACGGTTTTACTCGAGTTGGATAACTCGACTCGCCCATCTCTATCTTCCACGTATAAATTGTTTCAAGAGCGTTGTATATTTTGATGATTGATTCGCCCTGGAACTGAAGATGACCTTCATGCCTTTTAACCCAACGAGTTTCACAAATACCTTGGACAGCAGTCTCAGTTCCTTCTTAAAAACATCATTATCGTTTTGGAGAGGCATTAGCGAAAGCTACTACTTTTCTCATAGTTCCTGAAGCATTACGACATGATATAACTTTTGAGGAGCTTGCCAAGGAATTATTCAAAATATGATTGTTACATGAACAACACACAGCATATTTGGTCGATTTTTTTAATTCATTAACGGCACCTTTCGTTTCGAATGCCATTACGGAGCAACTGTCGATACCAAAACCTACCCAAAAATTTAAATCTAAATTAAAATTCTTTACGGAATCTTAAACAATGTGGCCTAAAGCAACTCTAGTTAACCGGCGTTCTCCTTCTGAACCGACGTCTTCTCGAATCGAGTAGGCGATAAAAAATGTGATGAAATTATTTCTTATCTTATTTAAATAAAAATATCGCAGAGTCATTCTTTTTACAGCGAGAAATGATATCATTTTGAGTAGTTTAACTACTTAATGTAGCGCCGGAGCAGTTTCCAAATGTTTTCGCAGATCATTATCGCCAGCATCTTTCCTAAACCGAAGCAATGCTCGTAAGATTGCCATCATTTTTTTCTGTACCATCACTGTTTACAATACTTTTAATATTTTTATCATCCCTATGCCCTCTCAAACAAATATTTTGTCTACCACAAAGAATATCAGTTTTTAAGAATTTTAAGAATTTAAGAACTTTAAGAATTTTCTCCACTGTGCACACTTACATGACTTTTCAAATAACTTGCTCTAGTAAACTGCTTAAAACAAATTTCGCACTTATGAGGCTTTTCTCCAGTGTGCACACTCATATGTACTTTCAAATTATATTCGTGATTAAACAGCTTAAAACAAATTTCGCACTTGTAAGGTTTTTCTCCAGTGTGCAATCTCATATGTCGTTTTAAATGAGTGGCTCTAGTAAACTTCTTAAAACAAATTTCGCACTTGTAAGGATTTTCTCCAGTGTGCGCACTCACATGCCCTTTCAAGTCGTATCTTCGAGTAAACTGCTTAAAACAAATTTCGCACTTGTACGGCTTTTCTCCAGTGTGCACTGTCAAATGACTTTTCAAATAAGGTGCTTTAGTAAACTGCTTTAAACAAATTTCGCACTTGTAAGGTTTTTCTCCAGAGTGCACACTCAAATGTATTTTCAAATTATATTCGTGAGTAAACTGCTTACAACAAATTTCGCACTGATAAAAAGGTTTTTCTTTAGAGTGCAATATCATGTGTCGTTTTAAATGAGTTGCTCTAGTAAACTTGGTAAAACAAATTTCACACTTGTGAGGCTTTTCTCCAGTATGAAGTTTCATATGATCATTCAAAGAACTTTTCTGAGTGAACTGCTTAAAACAAATTTCGCACTTGTAAGGCTTTTCTCGAGTGTGCACTCTCAAATGATTTTTCAAATCGAATCTTCCAGTAAACTGCTTTAAACAAATTTCACACTTGTAAAGTTCTTCTCCGGTGTGTATTTTCATATGTCGTTTCAAAGAACCTGCATGGTTAAATTGCTTAAAACAAATTTTACATTTACAAATTGAATTTTTTAACGGTGTTTCTTCAGTGTTTGCACTTATTTGTTGATCTGCAGTACATCCAAATTCAGATTTAATGATTTCCATTCTGTTCTGAGAAAAACCTAAAATAAAAATGAAAGTATAAAAATTTATTTGTGCATAAACAGCAGGATAAAACAAATAGTAATAAAATATAGTAAGAATAAATATAACAATAAATAAAACTGAAACGTACCAAAACGCCAGGTACTGGCTATTTAGAGAAAGACATGTTTTTTTTTTAAATGAAAAAATTGTAAAAACACCGAATATAGACGCATATAGAAGCACACTTCAACGAAATTTTTTGTATATGCTGAGCGGGAACATTTTACTTGTGTTCCTGCAATACTAGGGAGTGCTCATGTGATCCCTCTCACCACCGCACAATCCCTCGTACCCAAACTACTACTACTACTGCTTCTAAAATATGAAAGAGTGAGGCTGGGAATGATTAGCTTTAAATTTTTACATTTTCTAAAATTACAGATCAAATCCTACTAGAAAATAAAATATTATTTTAACTTTTAATACTTTTTTATATCTGAATCTTTTTAGAACTATAAACAATATGGTGATTCAAATTTTTAAATTAAATGTGTAGAAATCTGCAAATAATATAATAAAGTTTATGCAGTCGCTATCTAAAGGAGTATTTTGAAGTAAGGTAAGGACGCCAATTAAGGCCACGTTAAGGTTTAAATGTTTGTAATATTTTATTCAGCAAAAATATTGAGGGAAAAGTCTTGTATACGCATTGCCTACCATTTTAGCTATCGAATTTTACGACAAAATACTTGAATATTTGGCCTTATTTGGAACTGGTAACTTAATAAGGCCAGTTTCATTTTTTAAAGAAATTTCCGTGGATAATAAATTTTAAAGCTAAGAATAAATACAAAGTTTAGAGAAAAAAACTTTTATTCATATTAAAAATCAAAATTTGTCAATACATTAAGTACATATATCGCACATTTACTTTTGTTAATCCTATACATTCCTCGTGGATATACTTACTACAACAAACACACTTGCGAATATCAGCCACTCTATCCTCATCACAGAAGAAACAGTTTCATCAATGTAACAATAAAACACTGAAAACTTTGTTTTCAAACTTCCACGAAATTTATTTTAACTCTTATCACTACAGCTGTTTCGGCTGATTGCCTTTCTCAAATGAGACACAGAGTTTTTTAAGTTTTTGTCTATCATCATCATTTCATTTACACAATCTTTTTCGGGTCTTGGTGTGTTTAAGAATACTTCCCCATTTTGTTATATTTTGAAGTATGTTCTTTCAATTTTTGCGTTTTAAAATTGTCATGTAATGTTTTATTTGCTTCTTATATCTAATCTTTCGTCTTCCTCTTGTTTTATGTCCAGCTGATATTTATTTGTTTCTGTTCATGTTCCTTTTACTGAAGTTATCCTATTTGCATGAATGTTATACATCTCCACATACAATTGTCTTTTTCTCATTCTATGTGTGGCTCAAGATTTTACTTGCACTTTCAACATTTATGATGAGATTGTGTTTGTTGATATTGCATTGATGGTATTGAGAATTTACTGTAGTAAAAATATCTGATCTATTATTGTTTTTACCTTCAGAAATCACATTTGTATAGACACGCTTTTAAATTGGAAATACAAACATAAGTAATTCTTAGATGTAAAATCAATATACAACTGATAATAGAATTTATTAATTGAGTGGAAATTTACTAGAAATAAAAAACAAATGTCATTCATAAATTTTTTATTTTTAATTTTTACATAACTAATAATTAAATACAAAGTATATGATACACTATATACAATACATGAGTATTTTGACTATATTTCACGTTTTTTTTACTATTTTAGAAATATAAAATTAATACAAGTCGAGAAAAAGTGAATCCATAATGTGCCATTAAAATTGTAAAAATACATGTTTGAAATGAAATGAAAGGTTGTTTACTTTCCGAAGGATCCAGGAAGGTGAGAAAAAGAACAATTAGAATTTATGTATTCAGATCTTTAAAGTTTTTTTTATTTAAACACAAAAGTACATCAACCGCGCAGCAGTGAATCGAATTCACTCGAGGGAAATTTGTGCACGGATGATCTAACTCTATTTATATCCTATTATATATTATATCCTAAAACATTTACTTATTTTTCACTAAAAATAAGTAAATGTTTTAGGATATCTGTTTGAACACAAACTTCCTCGAACTTACTCTGAAACAAAACTTCTAAATGTGAAATATAAATAACAACATTTTCATTCGTCATCATTAATTTTCCAAACATACTGCTGCCACATTCATAGGCTGATGAAAATAAAGTTGTTACATCTAAATTTTCTACACCACGTGTATATTTTTCACAAATCAAACACGAATGAACTTGTAAACATTCTCTAACAAGATAACCACACACGTAACGTTGAAAAATGTTTTCATGTAAATAATTTTGTCACGACCAATAATTATTTCCTGTTCAGCTCCAAATAACTGGAGAACTGGCATTTGATTCCCAAGAATGCCCTTTTCGAGTAAACGGAATCATGGAACATCGTGTAAACGAAGTAGTATTCTATCCATATCATCTTCACAATTACCTGTTCCTGAATTTAACAGACGTCCAAATAATTTTTTTTAAAGTTCTTTGCAACTGTATTGTAGTGGGATTCATACAATTACCATTTTGTTGTCGAATTTTCCAAAAAAAAAATCTCTAAGCAGTCTTGGTTAAGCCTTCGAGTAAATATGAATTCAAAAGTATCTTTTAAAATGTCCCATAATACTATTAACTCATTTTTTGTGACTCGGAAACACTTCAAAAATGTTATCCTGTTAGTGACATCATTTCCACCTTCGTCAATTACTTTCAAATTATTAAAAATTAGGCCACAATCCCTTAAAAAATCTATCTGATATTGTAATTCCTTAAAAGCTCTTCCAAATTATTTGCCTATATTAGTATGTGAGGAATTTAAAAGATCAAATAATTTGTCCATCATATCTACAAACTTCGCTGTGCTACTGGCACTAGCAGGAATTGCTCCAAATCGTGTATATATATTCAAACCAGCCATCACTGTTTGGCTAAAGACTTGACTAGCAAATTTAACTTTCATTTTCTCAAAATTATTTGGTTAAATATGAGAATCTTTTTTAATTTTGGAGCAGCTCTAGATGATAACATTTGTCTAAATTATAAAAGGTTTCAATATATTTCCAGGAAATTGCATGTCCACCTTCTTTGATAAAAGTTTGTTTTTAAAATTATTTCTAACAGTTTTGAGAAGATGTGGGGTATCAAACATAAATGCAATTTTTTGATCATTTACAAAAAAATAGGGATTTGTTGGAGCAACATTTAAGAGGTTAGCCAATTGAATATTATTTGACCCCATGACCCCATTAAGACACCTACTGGTAAACCCATTTCCTTTAATGTTGTTACAATATCAGTTACAGTAGATTTTAAAATTTTAACTGGACAACAAGAAGTAAAAAATTTAAAACAAATAGGTTGGTTCCACTTATTTTTTATACCTCTAATCATGAATACAGTCGCAGTTAATGCTGGTTTGAAATTTTTGGAACCTGTACCGTCGTTTTCCAGTCCAATAATATTAGCTGAGTTAATGGCATAAAATAAATTACTTTTGATGGTCTCATCAACACATAGCATACATAATTTGTCCTCATCAGAAAAATTATTAACTCTCATTTTAAGAATTTCAAAAAGTGTAGGATTGAACCCAGCTACGATTTGTAATTTACCAATTTCTTTTAGTAAAGTTTTTGAACTTGGCAAACAAAACTGTTTTCTCAATTTTGTTTCATACAATTTTAGACCTGTAAAGTAAATAGCAAGACACTCACTTTTAAACTCTTAAATAATATCTATGTCCTTTAGGAAGTTTTTGATGTTGTGAAATATGCATATTTATGAAATCTGCTGTCTCCTGCTACGGACAAAACTTATGAGTTAGCAACATGTACTGCTGAATAGAAATATTTTCAACACTATTGTTTTTTACTATTTCTAATTCTTGTTTAAGTTTCTCGGTTTTCTTTTTTAAATAGTTATTTTCATTTCTAAGTTGCTTGACTAATTTTCTGAGTTGGTGTTTTCTAGGCGAATTAGATGACAAATTGGAGTCAGTTTGTGTACTATCGGAAGAGAGTATTGGAACAGGAACTGTAAGAGTAAGGGTACTTGGCATTTCAAAAGCAGATGTAGAAGGTGCCATTACCCTTAAGTCATGTAAAATGTTTATTTTGGTAGGAGAGTCATTATCATCTTGAGAAGTTTGAGGATCTAAAAAAATATAATCTTTTTATAGAAATATGTAACAAATATGAACGCCGTGTGTGAAAGATGTATGTATATGATAATGAAATTAATGTATTACTCGTCGTCATTTGGCTAACAAAGACATCAATAATATGACTTGAATTTAACATAAGTTTAGGATTAATCAGAAATAGAATTCTACATGATAGTCATTATATATGACATCAAATTTTAGTCATGGTGTGACGCCCTGTAGAATAAAAAAAACAGTGAAGTACTTAATGGGAAAACTGAAAAAAGACACATTTCAAGTATAGGCTTTGTTATTGCAATTTTTTGCTGCACATACCATGTGTGACTTGCTTATCTTATCTACAATTATTATATAAATTTATTTATTTATCGTATGACATTTGACACATTTACATTTAAATTTACATATATTTTGTATAATTATATAAATAATTTATATAATCCATATATATATATATATATATATATATATATATATATATATATATATATATATATTCACAGAAATATTAAAAAGGCTTTAAAATGAGACGTAACAAAATTCTCTAGGCTGAGAATCTTATTCTGTGCTAACGCACGCTACCACTGAACATTTTAACGCACGCCAGATAAATTTCCACTGAACAGCACTGGTTCCGTTTAAAACATGGGATTCTGTCTGCGCGAACGAGAATCGCGTATTTATCTTGACAAGGAGAGTGGGCATTCTGATTGTTTCTTATTCTGTGAAAACAGTGTGTAAATTTATATTCTATGTTTTTTGAGGTGAGACCAATTCTTTGCGCACAGTCAGTTCATAATATTGTTAAACATTTTGAGAGTTGTTATTGCCTCAAAAATTGCAGAAAATGTCACAAGAAAAAGTTGAGGAAAGAGAATACCGGGATACACAAATTTGTGCAACAATCGAGGTATATTCAACACGTTCAAGTAGAAGCGTTGGTAGAGAGTTAGATGATACTGTAACGAAAGTATGGCAAAAGCATGGTTACAAGAATTTTAAATATTCGAAAACAATTTTATTAAAAACATTTTATTTACTGATGAATCTTCTGTTTCCTTAATAGGGAGACACAATCCTTCCATTACGGGGTATCGGCGAGGACGAGGAAAACCAGTACAGAAGTGTTGTTTACCGAACTCAACTTCCTCAATGTCTGGACTGGCATTTTAGGAGACCACATAATAGGTCTATTTTTTATTGAGGACAACTTGAACAGTAAAGTATACTTCGATTTGTTACAGAATCATGTTCTTTCCGCTATTCTCAATCTTCCCGATGTAAATCTGGAGAATGTTTGATTCCATCAAGACTGTTGTTCAGTTCACAACGCTCGAATAATTAGGTAGTATTGTTATCAGTGGAACAGGCGATATTAAGTGACCTGCGCGATCTCCAGATCTTCCACGCATGGACTTCTTTGGGGATATTTAAAAAGCATAATCTACGATCATCCTGAGGCTAGAGCCCAAAATTTGGATGAATTAAAAAACCGAATAAGAGAAGTCTCCAATTATGTTACAGCAGAAACTCTTACATCTGTTTGCAGAAGTTTTTATGACAGATTGGTTCAGCCAAATAAGGTTCAAATATTTGAATAACTTCTGTAGGGCATAAAGAATTATTTCTTATTTTATTGGGAATTGTTTTTTATTTTCAATAAGAGTATATTTTTTGTTTTATCTTTTTAAAGAAATGCGCTTTTATTTTTAATTCAACCACTAAAACATGTTCATATTATTAAAAACGAATACAAATGCACCGCTTTATAATGGTCAGTGTATTTTTAGAGTTTATGTCATAAGGAATGAACCGGGTTTACGTAAGCAAAAAAAAAAATCGACGAACGTAGATGCATATCTCTTGCGTTATTATGTGTTACTAAATGGTTTTCGTTTACTCGTTTTCTGACTAGGAGTCTAACACTAAGGTGTCGGAGGGCATCGGAGAATTACAATTATCTCGTAATATTGGCAATATTGCTAATTTTAGCACTTTATGTAGTTTGCAATATCTAATCCAAAACTTAACCTACTGCATAACTGTTTGTATGTGAAAATTAAATTAATGTTTTTACTATTCTTACAATCTAATCATATTTTCTTATCTTTTAAACCTTCCTTGGACTTTAACAAATATTTCAAAATCAAAATTAGTTAAATTGATACAGTTGTTCTGGAGTTGTATCTGTCGTTTCATGGCTCATGGCAGCGGCTTTTTTAATCAAGACTCATTTTAAAAGGAAAATACTTAAATAAGCATGTTGAGCACCCAATAAAAAGCATTGCACATTAATCAGTAATGGTGCGTTATTATGGCAATTTTAGCTATAATTGCTCGACCTGAATAGATCAGTCTAAAGTAATAAGTGGAACTACATGCAGCAATTGTTTCAGCAATATTGCTTCTAATTGTTCTATATACTCCATATTGCTCAATGTTGCTGATATGAATTACTGAATATCCAGTGGGTATAGAAATTCAAGTCAATTTTTTATTGCAATAGTGCAATGCAACTTTCAGAAATTATAAACAGATACATTAAACTTGTGTATGAATCTCCAGTAGCTAGGAAACCTTGGGACATACTAGTAAAGTTTTTGAATAAAGTATCATTTAATTCACAACACAATGAAGTTTGCATCCATGTTGCTTAAACTGTTCGCACCCATACATGCCTACTCCTTTTCTTTCTTTTTTGCTTTTGTCTCTTCTTCTTCAGCCTTAAGTAATCCAACTTTGGATATAGGCCTCTCCCAAATCAATCCAGTGTCTTCTATTTTGCATCACTTGCTTCCAGATTTGTCTCTTGATAATAGCTACATAGATATAAGCTGCCACTGTATTGTCCATGGCAAGTGCAGTATGAATTGATCTCTAACATATGAAAGTACTGTCTAGTTTCTCCTTATCACTCAATAGTTGCTAAACATTTTTCCCAATTAATGCTTGTTGCTGTTGCCATAAATTGCTTGATACTTGGTCGACCATCATTGCTCTTCTTCTTCAGCCTTCTATCGTCCATGTTTGGACATAGGCCTCTCCCAACTCCTTCCATCAGTCTCTATCCTGAGCAACATATTTCCAATTTGTTCCGGCTATTCTTTTAATGCCATCCACCCATCTCATCTGAGGTCTTCCTCTTGGTTGTTTACTTCCGTAAGGTCCCCAATGTTGTATTGTAGTATTCCAATGTTGGTCTTTTTGTCTAGCAGTGTGGCCCATGAAGCTCCATTTAATTTTGACAATTTTTGTTGTTATGTCCTCGACTTTTGTTTTTGATCTTACATTGATCATCATTGCTCATAATTGAGCGATTTTTGTTGTCCATGTAAGTGCACCTTAAGTGAAACAGAATTCATTGATATAAATTTCAGTTTCGTAGATGTCCTACCCTTTTGCTTAACTGTAATACCCAATAACTCTTGCTTAACTACTCATAGTATCCACTTGGTAGCTAAGTTTAAAAACAGTTGAGTATTTTTGGGGCATACCCTCTAGTAATTATCCATTAAGTACAAACTAGTACCCAATTTTTGCTACTTGTCTCACCTGAGTTATCTTTTAGTTCAATTTTGAAGTGGTCCATATCTATTGATGTTGATAGCTGACTCTCTATATCTTGTTGGTTACATTCAATAAACTCTTCTTTAATTTCAACTTTAAATTCCATAGCTAAAATATAAACTGAATAAATATATTGGAAACATACAAAAAACGATTTATTATAATCAATGGCAATAAAACATATTACACCTTTATTAATAAAGTGGCACAACTCAAAATTCTTGAATTTTAAGACCAAACATAGTCCCCTAAATTGATTTAATGCTAACACATGTTGAAATCGGACATCTCTGTGAGTAGTTTTCTCCTTGGGTTGGTTTATTACCAAACTGTTTCATTTGGATGGTTCAGTTATAAACTGACCCATTTTAGTGTTATGTCAGCAGTAAAAGGAAGAGTGTGATCATTCATTGAAACATTTAGGATTGTGTTAGTTTATTACTTAAATTTAACATATTTTTTTCTCTGAATAATAACCAGGCATATTGTCAGTTGGGTCATTATCAAATATTTAGATATTTTGTTCCCACAGGAAAGAATCAAGATCATGTACAAACCCAACTAAAGAACACAGTTAAACTTTCTAAAGAAAGTTTAACTGTGGAAACCATTGGATGTGCAGAGGTACTATAGTTATTATATCATATTGATGATTTTTATTATTTTATAGGCACAAATTATAAGTTTACAATTTTATATTGTTTTATTGTTTTAGGAGTTGTTTTGTTACAAAGACAATCCAGAAGAAAACTATCGTAAGTGTAGTGAACAGGTGAACAATTTGTATGTATTTTTAACCCTGATAATCCTACTAAAATTTACATTAACTGAAAGAAAACAGTGAACTATTATGTTTTGCCATGTCATTATAATGGGGGCGATGCAGATGTAAGTGACAATGATCGTACCTACAAAGTTGAGTAGAAGGGTCATTGAAGGAACTTATTAAATAGCAGCTCTTGTACTAGCGATTCCTTATCTGGCAAGTTAAAAAGAGTAAAAAACCCATTTACGAATCAACAAATGGAAACAGAATACAGAAAAATTTAATAAATGTCTCAATGTCTAAATTTAAAAAAGTTGTTGAGGCTCAAAATATTACCTTGCCTTGACAAATGTTGTCTAAAATGCAGAGGGAAAATCCAATGAAATGGGGAGTGCCAAGAATAAACAATAAGGCATTTTTCTTTACTATTAATGACTGACCGAAAAAAAAAAGTTACAGTAGACTAGCGTGAAGTTTTATACTATTGTTTTCTGTATTTTTAAAATTCAATTGCTTAAGTCATTTTATTATTTATTTATTATTTATATTTTAAACATATTATATTAAAATAATTTAATAAATTAATATGTTTGCTCCTAATGCCACCTGGTAACATATTAACAAAGCATACATTGTTTGATTCTAAAAGACCTGTCAAATTCAGACAAAATATTAAATTAATAATAAAATAGAATTAAATATAATTTGATAGGTAATTTAATTCTTATATAAACTAAATAAGATGTATAAAAATAATAATGCCTCTCTTGGAGGATATAATTCTGGTATGTGCATATAAGAAAAAAATAGAATTAAGAATATGAAAATAAGAAAAAAAATCTCCAAGTGCTAATTTCCAAGAATCTTATTCCAAATTATTATGCGGACTTATAGAAACTTATGCTTAAATACATTTTTTACTGTTGACAATTTTTTTTAATCACTGTTATTGTGTATGCCCAATGTTTATTTAGAGTCTGCAGAAACAAATAATTGCTTGTCTAACCTTTACATCTTTTAGTTTTTGAACCTAGGAATAAAACCTGTATTAATTTTTATATGTACTACAAACCTAACATTAATTTTAGTTTATTGATGTAGTAAGATGATATGTCTTATTTAACAACAATAGGTAAATTATAAATTATAATATTAAATAGAAGTATTTCAAAATAGTCCGTATGTTGTAGATTTACTTTCAATCATAAATTGACATATTTGTTAATAACGCTTTCATGTTAAAAAATTTTTAGTACTAAAGTGATGTTTTTTTAATAAAAAAATCAAAAGTTCAATTATAACAAAATTATAACATTACAGAAAATGTCCACAGAGTACACTGAAAACAACAATGTTCTTTTTGGTGAAATGTATCGCCTTAGAAATATTATAGGTTCAGCAGCCATGACGATACAGCAGAGATAACCCAAATTATAGAAACATTTTTTGAGTTTTCTGCAAAATCATATTTTTTTGAGTTGTGCTACTTTATCATTAAGGGTGCGATATGGTATAAGTCTAAGTAGCATACAGTATTCATTGTTTATATGAAATTCAAGAGGTTGGTCCTATAATTGCTATTGAAATATACTATAAAATTCAGCGATTTTGTTAATAATAGGGCTGTTTAAAAAACTAAATGTTAATGTACATACATTCCTTTTATTTACTTACTCTCCTCAATTGCTTGAGCTTTATCTTTTATTTCCGTTTTTATAGGATATTCCTTTAAATCTAGGTAATTGAATATATCATCTGTATATAACTGGACCTTGGATTCTTCTTTAACTTCAGTTTTAAAAGTACCAGGAAGAGCATCACATACCTCATTATTAAACATTTCTATTTTACTCGGCCCCTCCCTGACTTCTTGTTTTACTTCCATTTGATGAATCAAAGAAAATTTTTTTAAATGAGGTTAATGATTAGTTTAGGGCACTGCTATGATATCACTATGATATAGTTTGATAAATGGGGTTTGGGGTAAATTTAGGGCTTACAGGAATGAACATAACCTATAATAAATAAATGTATTTGACATTGACATTTCACACTCGATGTAACTTCAACATATTGACAGTGTTGCCATATCGTCAATTATTTCTTAGGCCCGATTGTACATTGCCAAACAAAAACCGCATAAAATCAAGTCCTGGCGACCGGGTACGGATGATGAAAAATTTAAAGTCAAGAGGATGCTGGTGTCCGCCTTGGCCCAGGCAGCGAATTTCAAATTTCAAGTCGGACACCCATGTTCGCCGTGAACCAATAAAATATGCTACTCATGAATAATATGCATGTGTTTATATCAAATTAAAGCTAATTTTTTTTAATATGATGATAAAAGGTTGCCTGAGAAAAAGCGGTACCAATTTAGGGCTGCAAGTCATTTAATATATGAGGTATCAAAGATAAAGTAAAATAGAGTTAGCATGCAATGCCATTGGTTTGAAGTGTCAGTTGTGTGAGTTTTAAAGCATTGCGTGGATAGATAGTGTAATAATATACATATTATCACTTGTTAAACCAGTGTAATTGTGCACTGTTCTCTATAATAATTCTATTTACCTTTATCTTTGATAACTTGAGTTTTTAATAGCTAACAACCCTAATTTGAGACGAATTTTTTTCAGACAAGCTTATATCATTACATTAAAAAAAATTTACTCTAATTTGATATAAAACGGCCATTTTTTGACTAGCAACCTATTATCAATATATTACAGTGGGATCTTGATCTTGTACTATAACTTAGTGCAAAAGTTCGGGATTTACATGAGTATAAAATGAAGCAAATTCTGAAAAATTTGAATTTTATGGGGTTAGACCAAGCAAACATTTTGCTAAGAATTTTTTTTTTTGTTAAAAATAAATAAGCTTCCATGCTTGTGCACCCCATTTGTGAACACACTGTATGTTAGAACATCTATCGATTTTCTTTAAATTTTTATGGTTTTTCAAGAATGTGACTTGAAAAAAATGTTTAATTTGTTATTTAAAATATTATTTTATCCGACACCCTGATAGGGTAAAAGGGAGGGGAGAAGAAAAATATGATTTTTGGATCTGGCTGTGATAAAATAATAATGGTTTTTATTATAAATAAATACATTTGGTACTTTCATTTACAAACTTTTTAAAAACTCATTATAAACTTGTACTGAAGATTGTGCTACTTCAGTACAGAAATAACTATCAGTGCCAGAAACTAAGGTTGTTAATGCTACATAGTTTGGCTCTTTGGGATTATACAGATCCTTCTTTAATCTAGCTAAAAATAGATGTCTCTCCTTCAGTCTCTTTACCCTACAATTAAGAACTTCTGGAAATATTTTTATCATTTCCAAAGGTATTTTCATAGTGTTGTGTAAGTATTCAAATGTACTAAGAAGTTTATTTTGACCTAAAAGCAAAAGAACAATATACAATCCTAAGAAACTTGTAAAAGTAAAAGAGTAATTCAATGTTGGCAACAGGAATAATTTTAAAACTAAAATTGCATACCATTCTTCAATAATTGTGGCCTATCCAGAATCATTTTCTTAATTTCCATAGCTTTAAAACCCATTTCTTCCTTTAAAACAAAATGTGATAATTTAACCTTTTCCAGGGGATATGTAATAAGTTTTGGACTTTTAGTAGCTAATAGTCGAACTTCATTTCCAGTTAATAAAAAGTTACTTTGAAAAAATCCTAGTTTATTGTCAATATCTTGAGTACTAAAAATTACAGTTTAATTCAAAGCAAACAATTAAAACATAACTTTTACCTGTGACTTAACCAATGAGGATTGTTACTAACAATCCTTAATATCATTTCACTTGTAAATTTTTTATACTGTAAATAATTTATCCTGACTTGAAGGTCTTCTATGCTTTCCTTTAGAATAAAAGGATTCTTTGTTATCGTGTTACCAATATCTTCAATTTCTAATCCTAATTCTTTAAGGAATATAATCTTATCTTTTATGTCCTCAAATCTTTTACTTAATATAAACTTAGCAGCTTCAGGATCTTTCTCTATTTCATACAACTTTACTTTTAACTTTACTAACTGTTGTAAGATTTCTGATTTATTTATATACATAGACGATAATGCTCCTGGTCGTAAAACTTTTGAAACTTCTTTTAAATCCACTACTCTTGGTTTGGCATTCTGAATTTTTGTTAGTTCATTATTTTTAATGGCAGGTGTATCAGCAGATGAAACAGTTGCATTAACAACAGTGTCTTCAGCTACCACTGAAAAACTTCTCAGACTATGTATTAAATTTAATTTTATTGTATTTCGAAACATATTACATTGATAACACTACCGTTTTTAAACTAAAATTGTTTTTCTTTGTTTTAGAGGTTAATAAAACTGTCTTCTTTTTCTTCTAATTTTTACAGATCATAATATATATTGGTCTTTCAGCTTTTATTTTCTAGCTCTATAAATTTATGTTAGTCATCAGAATATAGGTTAGGTATAAATTTGACGTTTAAATTGTAAATAGAAATAACAATTCCGTTTAAACATTTTTATACATTTTAAGCTCATAGTAATATTTCCGAAATATAAAATATGTCTGGGGCAAGTGTATGTGTACTAGCCTTGAATGGAAGAAGACAAACAGTAAAATGTACACCAAATACAACAATTTTACAGGTAAGAATTATTGTCGAATTCTGTGATCAAATTTCAAAAAGTGCTTATATGGCAAATTGGCGGATTTTTCATTTTTGATGAAACACAATTTTGTGTAATTCTTTTTAGATTTTGCTTTGCTTCTCAAACATTTGTCCATACTGTTAAATATTTTCTTAAAACCTTCAGAGAACTAATTCAGTTTTAGAAATACTCAAATAAATGTTAATATAGTTTAAAAGCCGGATTTGTATTAGGAAATGTATTGCCACTTACCTAATCCGTTAGTATTCTTAACTATATTCTATACTTAATCAGTTAGTATTCTCATTTCTATATTTTAAATGTTCCCTCTACTGTCTTAATGGCATCCTATTTAATTTGATCAAATGAAAACTATTTGTCAGAGTCGAAAAAATATATTTTCAATCCTTAACAGGAATTACCTGGTTTGTAGCATAGACAGGATCTGTTACTGTTTACGGTTTGGTATAGTCAACTGGAATTGAGATGTTTGTACAAATGTATTCAGAAAAAAATTATAATGATACTTTGATATACTCTAGATAAGAAATTAGTGGAAAAACTATCAAAATGTATCATAACAAAAACGGATAAAAGTAAGATTGTTTTCAATAAACTGTCCTCTCATAATCATCATATATCTCTCATATAAATTAATATAAGGAGGCATTAATGCTAGTGCTCTTTTGGAAAAGGTTTACTTCTGTACTCCCTGTAGAGACACTCTCAAGACTTACTTTATTTAGAATTTCATAATCAAAGTTATACTGTAAATAAACCCTTACAGAGAATATGTAGAAATGCAAACAAATTTAATAGTAATGATTTTTTTCATTTATCACCAAGTACTATTAAGAATAAGATCAAAAATACCTTTTTATGTAATCACATTGTGTTTTAATAGTTTAAGCTAAATTTAAGTTGATTCTGATCTGTTTTGTGTTTTGTTTTCTCCAATTTATTTATTTTTATCATTTTCTATTTGTTCTATGTATTTCAGCTTCAATATTCATCTTCTTTTTTTTTCCTATGGCTGGCACTTGTTTGCTTATTTTGTTTGATATTTGGCCTTCTTCCATTCTTTCTACATGTTCCATCCAATGCAACTGTCCTATTTTACTGAAGAATGCTCCTCTCATGCTTATACAATTAGTAAACTACAATTCCCATTGCATAAAAATGCAAATTCACAAAAAATGGTGTAAAAGATTAAGAACATTAAACAGAAAAACAGTTAAGATTTGATTTCATATACCATGCTTCTGTATATCCACTTATACATATTTCATCCTAAAAGGAATTGACAGAGTGACTATTTACAAACATTTAAAGTCACTCTTCTTTTCTGATTTTGTTGAAAAGTCATCTTTTTTAGTGTGCGAAGATTTAAAATTCCATATATGAATTTTGCACTAAAGTAACATTCCGTATATGTATTTGGCACCTCTCCACCTATTGGTTGAAACATGGCCGCATGCTGCAAAGGACCAATAGAAAAGTCCTAGGTGCCAAATGCATATACGGAATGTTTAGATGCGTCCTGTACATAATCTCCCCACCTATACCAAAAGCAAAGTCTTCTGAGCTGGCTTCGGTTAGGTTTTGGTCTCTACTAGTGTAAGGCAATCGCGAGCACGAGTACCACCGATCGAACAAATAAATAGCTCACCAGAGACATGAGCGAGTTTGGGGGTTGAAGATTGATACCGGGTTCTATAGCTGTGGAGTGGATTATCCCAGCTCCTCCAACATACCTTTCAAATCTCCCACTAATCTTCTTAACCTAAAACCGACCCTAGGAGAAAAAAACCGATGGAGTGAACCAGCAAGAAAAAATCAAGCAAGTTGAGGCATAAGACACCATGCTGAAGACTGAATAGCTATTATTGTCTGTTATAACTCACCTATGATACATAGAGAGCTCTATAAACAGCATGTTGAATCCATTATACAAATGTCACATATAGAAAAGAATTTCTTAGTTGCTGGTGATATAATTAAACAAACGCTAAATCTTTTTATGGGGATCCCCACTAAATGACTATAGAGGGGGTTTATAGGAAGAATGGATCTCTACGGCGAATCTAATAGTGTTAAATAATGGAAAATCTATCTTTGTTCGAGGTAAGAGCCGAATTCACATAGACATTACCCCTGTAAACAGTTAGTTATTTCAATTAAATATCTAACTGGTATGTAATATTTTTACTTTTCATAGATACAAAATATTTTCTACGAGATTGGCATCAAGGTCACTAGGAGCGGTAGGAAAAAGATAAGTTTCAACAAAGAAATATTCAGAAACAAAATAAGTAACTTACAAGAAGAAGCCACTAATTTCGGGGACAATCATAAAAACCTAATGCAGACACACAAAAGAAGCAGCAAGAAACAATATGTCATATATACCGCATCCTATTGATAGAATGATGAAATACTGCTTAACAGAACAAAATGCTTCAGAGTCAGGCAAATATCACAAAGAAAAAGGACCCATGAAAACTTGGAAGGATATTCATAACAAAAGAGTTAATTAAAGAAATGAAGCAGAAAAAACGCACATGCTGACCGAACTTATGCGACGCGCTGAACAACGATATATGGGGTGAAAAGTAATAACAGAAAACAAAAGGAAATGAAATTGCGAGAACCCTTTTTCCTAATAACCTCGAATTTCTATTTCTAAAAATTGACAAATCCCCTTGTTTCCAGTTTTAGATAGTTCATTCGATTTTTATTCAATGATTCATGTCTTTTCCGTTTAACATGAAATCAACTTTAACTTGAGAATATCCGTCAAAAAAAAATCATAGCATGTAATTCATTATCAAGTTAAAGTTGATTTCATGTAATCGAATGAACTATCGTATAAGTAAAGTCGTCCCAGGAGCGCAACTCAACAATATTGGCAATATCATTTTAAAGTCGTCTACTTTAAAATGCATAATGTATGTCTGAATTGTCAATATAAATGAGTCAGATAGAATTAAATTATTAGAAGAATTTTTCACTATGTAACAAAAAACAAAATTTGTTTAATTTACTGTTTGTATTTTGAGAACGAGTTCCGAAGTGGAAATTGAAACGTCAATAAACGTATTTTTATCTTAAAAAAAAATTGCAAATTTAGCTTTAATCTTCAAATTCAGGAAATCACCGGACGGAGCTAGTTCATATAGCCCTTTATTTTATATTGTATGGAGAAATTTTATGAAAGCCTTATAACACGCCGTATTAAACATGAGCTCTTAAATACAGGAACCATTTCTGATCAGCAAATACGGTTTTAGAAAAACTAGATCAGCCATCGACGCGGTGAAATTCGTATCTGACAGTCAAAAGAACAATAATGCGAATCCTTGTTATGTTCGATGTAAAGAATGCCTTCAATTATGCCAACTGGGCACACATCATAGGAAAATTGGAAACTGCTGGAATGCCAGATTGCCTGAAAAATATAGTTAAAAAATACCTCACCGACAGATATATTAAAGTAGCAAATGAAGAAAAAAAGCTGTACGTGTACCGTAGGGGTCAGTATTAGGTCCAACGTTGTGGAACGGTTTGTAGAACGGGGTGTTAGAAATAGATTACGGCATAGGTGCATCAGCAATACCATATGCATACGACGACTTAGCAATACGAGGATATATTGATATTAAACTAGCCTTTGATAGATGGCGCTACTTGATGCTGAATTGGTTTCGGTGTTGACATTTGCCATGACATGACGTCTGTCCAAATTTTAAGTTTTAAAAACAATTAGTTTGGTTTTAACAGCCGTCAAAAGCAAGCAAATTTTGTGTTTTCTCTGAAATAGAAAGAGTCGAGTATCGTTCGGTGATTAAGTTCCTCCGCAAAAAGGGTTAAACGAATGTTCAAATCAAAGCCGACCTGGACGAAGTTTATGGTGAGGTTGCACCTTCTTTAGCAACAGTAAAATTTTGGAAAACTGAATTTGTTCATGGTCGTACGAGTGTTTTTGATGATTAGCGTCCCGGGAGGCCAAATGAACCACCAAATCACCACGTCGGAAATGATCAACAAAGTCCATGACATTATTATGGCAGATCGTCGAATTAAGCTCCGTGAGTTAATAGAGGTCCTAAACAGTTCAACACATTTTTACACAACAAAAAGCTATCCGCACGATTTGTGCCGAGTTTGCTGACAATAGATCAAGTGCAAAAACGTGTGAATTATCACCGTTGATGAAACCTGGGTGCATTATTACACACCGGAAACCAAAGAACAGTCGAAACAGTGGCGCAAACGCGGCGAAGGGCCGCCGAAGAAGACAAAGAGTGCACATTCGGCCGGCAAAGTGATGGCGACTGTTGCGATGCGAAGGGCATCATACACATCGACTAATTGGAAAAAGGAAAAACAATCAATGGTGAGTACTACGCAGCATTATTGGATCGATTCGATGCCGAATTGCGTCGAAAACGCCCCGGTTTGGAACGAAAAAAGTGTTCTTACACAAAGACAATTCACCGGCTCACCGATCGGCCGTTGCCATGCAAAAGTACACGAATTGTGCTATGCATTGGTTAAACACCCACCGTATTCCCCAGATCTTACCGCCAGCGATTTTTTCCTGTTTTCAAACCTAAAAAAATGGCTCAGAGGACGCCATTTTGCAACAAATGATGAAGTCGTCGCTGAAACTTCGGCCTATTTTGAAGAGCTCGAGCAAAAGTACTATTCGGATGGGATAAAAAAATTGGAACATCGTCTTACTAAGTGTATCGAGCTAAAAGTTGACTATGTTGAGAAATAAATCGATTTAATTCCAAAAAACTTGTTTTATCTATCAAAGGCAAGTTTTATATCAATCCACCCTCGTACTAATAGAAGGTAATATAAACTTGGATGTAATAAATAAAGTTAATAATATGCTGGAGAACATTTAACAGGTGGATGACAACTAATGACTTAAAGCTGGCGTCCAGCAAAACATAATTATTTTAAAATGACCCGGAACGATACCTAACCTGATTTTTCAATTTGCAAGTACGACTATAGTACAAACTAATTGTGCTAAATATTTGGAAGTACACCTTGATCTATCTAGCTTCCGTTGCTTATCTACTATTAAGTGGCCTTCTTGTCTGTCCATATATTTTAGTATTGCCTCGTTTCGTTTGCCTCTTCTTTACTTGACCTAACCGCTTTTGATCTGCTTCCTTCATCATTATCATAAGTGGCTCGACAATCCGGTGTGGGTCTTGGCCTGTTCACAAAGAAGTCGCCCTTGCGACCCTCTAACCCTTGCTGCTGCTATCATTCCCCTCTAAATTTCGATGTCACCTTGGTTTTCGCTTTAAAGTAGTTTTGCTGTCACCCCTGCCTGGAAGTTGTCAGCGGTGCATATGTTCGTTAGTTTGGCGGCGTCATATTTTTTATACGATATTCTGTTCTCTGACCTGGAACAGTTTTTCTTAATTTCGTGATCATTACCATATGATCGAAATGCGCGTCTGCCCCTCTATAACTTCTAAAATCTTTTATTAATTTCGCGTGCTTGCTTTCCACTAGGACGTGGTCGATTTGGTTGTGTCTTCTACCGTCTGGAGTGATCCATGTTTCTTTGTGGATTTTATTGTGATCGAAGTAACTATTCAAGTAGTTTTTCGGTACATCTCTGCATTCCCCACCTTAACATTTAAATTACCTATTACAATATTAATATCATATTTTGGAATTTGATTATATATAAGTTCAATTTTAATATAGAATTCCTGTTTTACATGCTGGTCTTTCGTCTCTGAAGGAGCATGCGCATTTATTAAACTTAGTTTTCTAGTCTTATCTCTTAGTCTAAGTCTATAAATCCGTTCAGATATTGTCTAGAACTCTACTGTCGCACTTTGTAACCGGTTACTAATTATAAATCCCGTTCCCAACATTCGGTCCTCCCCACCATTACTGAAAAAGCTGTAGTTGTCTATAATTGTTACACTAGTTCCATTTTGTTTCATTTCTTGCATTACGAGGATATCCACTTTGTATTGTTTCATTACTGACACTATATGTTTTAGAGCACCTGCTTCATAAATACTTCTCATGTTCCAGGAACCTATCCGTATTGTACCCGAATGATATTCATTTTTCCTGATTTTCCTTTTTCCCGTATTGATAATCCCTCCAAGCCCTCGTTCATCGCTATAGTTCCATTATCCTTTGATCCATCCCTGCTGATCGGCTCTGGTTTGCTGGTGGGTCTAGTTCTCCTTTTTTTCGGTTATATCTTTATACTCTGTCATCTATTGTCACCTTCAGAAACCCCCTTTGTACTGTTTTACATTCTCTTCGGGTCTCTTGTGCTTTCTTCTTTATTTCCACTTGCATTTTTTTCTCAGTTATTGTCAAGTCATCGTTTATGTAAGTTTTTTCTTCTTTAAAGTCTTTTAATTTTATTTCTCATTAGTTTCTTCTTATCTTTTTGGTATTCCAGCTATAGCAGACATGTTCTCTCTCCTGTACCTCTCTCTGATTTCAGCATCTACGGCTCAACAGCATCTAGATCTAAACCAGGGTTCTAAACATGATATATAATGATACTGACCTTCTACACCAGTTTTCTCCAATTATCCATACCATGGTCTTAGACGCCGTAGAGTAATTTACCTTCAGTCTATCTTCGGGGCTCTATACCAAATACGATACTTTATTACCGTGTAGTTTAGCAACCTCGGCAGTGCGCCTGAATTCACGTTCGCCAAAAAAAGTTCCGGGTGCACTACTGGGAGGTAGTGAGTTTAGTTGGTAGGCGGTCGAACTAATCTTAGCTACATTCCAAATTTACAGTACAGATGAATCCAACAGTATTTGGGTTTTATAACAATAAACATGACAACATTGCCAAAAGGGCACTATATCGTATCTTTGTTGCTATTGGTCCGATTTTGACGTATGAATACTTCGAAATGAAAAAATCAAACAAGACTACTACCGCTACACAAGTCGATCTATTGCCACACATAAGCCGCTAACTGAGGAATGCCCTCTACATGACTTCCCATCAAGCATTCAGTTACTAACACCACTAGACAAATCGATTAATTCACCGTATCATGTCACCTGTCGGCTAACATCCTTCTGCGATGATCGAACGCCTACAGGTCAAGCATCAAGCAGATCTACCATCAGGTACATCTGATACAAAAACCCATCCAACATGGACAATAACTTGAAAATAAAAACATCTTTCTTGCAAACAAAAAACAAACCCGCACTGTGTTTATCACATTAAATGTCGGCAGTGTGGTTATCAAATTAAATTTCGGCACTGTGATTACCAAATTAAATTTCGGCACGTGATTATCAAAATGCAATGACTGTAATAAAGTGTAACCTTCTTTGATTACTCTGGTACTTAAAAATAATTCAACAGACGGAGAAATATATGATCTTAAATTTTCCGAAGATCCAGCTACTCTCAAGCCTTACAGTTGTTGATTCTTCTGCCTCTTGAAAATTCAACACTGACTCTACACTTATAACCAATCTCGGGTGATTTGTTGTATGACTTAAGAATAAATCGGTATTTAGGTTAGAGATTGATATGATGATATGGTATTATTACGTTTATATATTTCTTAATAGAAATAACTTTACATAAATAAGATCTGAATTTTACTTATCCACCTAGCTCCCTCAGGATTTGGTTTCGGATCTCTGGAGACCTCAGCCTCTTGTAGAGTCTTTCCTCTTCTCACAACTGTTATAACATCCCAATTTCCTTTTTTACTTAAATTTAACAGAGCCACCTACAACCATTTTATTTTTGTAGTTCTTACACATCTCGTCAATATACACCAATAGTCTATTAACTTTATCTACCCACCTTAAGCTCATGAACTTATAACTTATCCTTTTTATATTTCTCATGTACCTAGTGTTGCTTTATAACAGATACGGCCTTTTCTTCATAAGTTATAAGTTGAGTAATGTATGATCATAATATTACAAATCCACGTCTCAACCATCAATTTTTGTTCGTCTCATATAGTTGTTAACACACAAAAACAACTAACTAACTTCACCCGATAACACCTAATCAGTTATTCATGTTCATGAACTTGGAACTTTAAAAGTTTTATATTTACCAGGTACAAAATGTTGTTTTTTAACATACAGAGCCTTCTATAACATTACATTATAAAAGCATTTTATTTTATTTACTTAATAGTACTTTCAAATATCTTCTTCTTCAAGTGCCATCTCCGCGGCGGAGGTCGGCAATCATCATAGTTCAATCAGTTGCTATCATCAAGTCCTGGTAGACACTTTGTCTCAGGACCAGCAACTTCATGTGGAGTCGTACGTTGCCATGTTACCAAATCCACTGGTAACTTTAACATCTTAATATATAAGATCAAATTATGTAAACTAAATTTAAACATATTAACTTTTAACGGGTTTTTACCCAGATATTTACATGTACACCTAGTAAGTATTAACCACATTTTGTATTAACCTTATATTATACGCTTTATATGTTTATATGTACCATATATTATATGCTTTTTAGGACACTGATGATGGAACATGGATTCCGAAAACGTTTTGTTATTGTGATATAGCCCGATTGGGTTTTTAAATTATATACCTTTTATAAAGGATTTTATTAAATTTTTTGTGATACATGGTATACAGCCAACTACAGGAACTTAGTTTCCTTGTGGATGATAAAAATTTGGTGTACTCGTCACAATTTATCACAATTACGTTTTATTGTCATGGCCACTGTTATAGTATGTCAAACATCCATAAGAGAGTGCGCAAATCAATGAATAATTTATTGTCTGCGTTTTGTTAATTTTTATAATTTTTCACATTTTTTATGTAATATTATTATTAAATGTCCTAATTATCCCATGTTTTAGATTTTAGAGGAGGTGTGTAAGAAGCAAAACTTAAAACCAGAAGATTATGACTTAAAACATCATAATAAAATATTAGATACAACATCAACGTTTAGATTTTCTGGATTGCCTAATAATGCTCAACTAGAACTTGTTGGTGCAACTAAAGCAAGATTAGAAACTGAAGTCACTTTGGCAGTAAATTTAGAAAATGGAAGTAGGTTAATTGGTAATTTCAATCCTAGTGAGACTTTACTTAATATACTTACTAAAATATGCCCAGATTGTCTTGGTGATAATAGAAGTCCAGTAGTTATTTATACCAGAAGAGAAATGTACGGTCAAGAACTTAAAAGTGTAACCTTGAAAAGCTTAGGATTAACGGGGGGAAGAGCTATGATAAGAGTTATTGATAAAGATCCTGAAGAACTAAAACAACAAGCCAATGTTGCAGTTCCTTTACCTTCAAAACCTGTAGAAGAAAAACCTTATATAAGAAAATATCAACCTTCAGAACCAAATGTAGAATCTATAAATAATCAAGATACTTCAAATAAACCAGATGCCCAACTACCCAATGTTGAGAAAGTTCAGAAAAAACAGAACATGGATCTTATTCAATTGGCTAGAGAGAAAAGAAAGAGTAATGAATTTCCTCCCAAATTAGTAGAAGGGCATAAAGATGTTCCTCAAAAGCAGTCAAAAGTATCTAGCACTCAAAACAAGGGTTATGTTTGTGGTAAACAAGAAATGGAAGTGGACGACTGCTCCCCTAAATGCATGGAAGAATGTAACATAGATTATGACGATAAAAAGGAGGACTTTGTATTTGTAAGTTTATTTTGTTTTTTTTTATTTGATTTAATTATTACTGTTTCTATAAAACACTATTTCTATTAAACTATCATGCATCATGCATTATATCCCAGGATGAAAGACTGGCTGAAGGCCAGAATGGCGAAAGAAGCCATATTCTATAAAGTAACTGTAAGTCGATAACCATTTAAGAAGAAGACCTATTAAAGACCATTATTTCGTTAAAAGTCAATATAGTAAACCTAAATCAACACCAAAATTTAAAAAAATATTTCTTCTTAGCTTTCTATTGTTCCTTTTTGGACATAAACATCTCTCAACTTCTTTCATCGATTATTATCGTAAGCAAAATTTCCAATTTATTCCGGCTATTTTTTGATGTCATCGAACCATCTTATCTGTGGTCTTCATTGACAATTCTATTGCCCTTTTTTTGCGGCAACTTTGTTCATATTTACCACGTCCATATGTCATGATAGGAAGAATGCACTGGTTAAACACTTTGCTCCTCAAGTATTGAGATATTTTGCGGTTTCTCAGTAATCAAATAAGTTGCCCATGACAGTCTTGTTCTTCTAGTAATTTTCGCACTTTGGTTCTCTTTGTCAGTCAAGTTTCAGAATTTGGCCTATGTAGATATATTCTTGTGGTTCTATTTCATTGCTATTTATAGTTATACGTCTGGGGTTGTCTGCTGTTGTCTTTGTTTTTGTCATATTCATTTTTAGGCCGAAGTATTGAAAGCTGTCTGCGAGTTCCTTCACCCTAGTTTGTAGTTTCTCGAATGTGATTTCTATAATCACGATGTATTCAGCGAATCTGAGGTGGTTCAACTTGTTGCTATTAATGTTGATACCATATGTTGACCAATTTGTAGTTTTCAATATGTCTTTAGGATTAGATTAAACACCTCGTCAAACTCTTCTTTTAGTGGGGATGGAATTTGTATTTTCGTCTAGTTGTACTATCATAGTTGCGTTTTCATATATATTATGTATTAGTTGCCTATATCTCGAATGTATTCTACATCTCGATACTATCAAATTTCTTTTCATCGTCAACGAAGGCAACAATAACGGGTAGTTGGTATGTATTTGCTTTCTCTACTTTTTCTTCCTCAGCTTTCTCAGCTGTCCATCGGGTCTTCTCTTTATCTCTTAAGTCTTCTGCCACACAGTCCTTCCATCTTCTCCTTGGTTTTTCTCTACCTTTCCTTCCATCAACTTCCATCCGCTCTGTCCCACATGGTCTTCATTTCTACGTCTTGCGTGACCAAATCATAACAGCCTTTGTTCTGGGATCTGTTTTGAGACTGTAGTTACCCCGGCTCTTTTCCTAAGTCATTCCTGATTCTGTCCCTTCTAGTCTTACCCAACATCCAGGGTACCATTTTCATTTCAGCTACCTCCATCTTCTTTTCCTGAATCTTCTTTACAGGCCATACTTCACCGCCTTACACCAACGCAGTTCTCACTACACTTTCCTTTCAGCCCTTTCTCGATTTTTCGATCACAAAGTACCCCGCTTATTCGCTTTGACGGTTTTCGACCTGCTAATCTTCAACCCTTCAATTTCTCCAGCATATCTTTGTTTTCCTCTACTAACCTGATATCATCAACAAAGAGCATTGACCAATGAGCCCTTTCCCTTATTTTCTCTGTCAGTACATACATAACAGGGTTAAACAGGTAGGGACTCAGTGAAGAGCTTTGATGTAAACCAACCGCCACTGGAAAATTTTTGGTTAATCCGACACAAGTCCTTACTCTGCTGTACGTTCCCTCATACATATCCTTTACGATCCTTACGTATTTCTCTGGAACTAATTTCTCTCTCATACATCTCCATAGCTCTTGTCTAGGGGCTGTGTCGTACGCCTTCTCTTCTTCTCCCTTCTTGTATGTAGGTTTTAAAGCCTGTTTCTTCTTCAATCTCAGCCTCCTAAATTGTTTAAATTATGGCACCATCTTTTTCTTGGTCTGCCAATACTTCTTCGTCCATTTGGTGACTTATCTCATGCTATTCGTACTATCCTATCCTCTGCCATTCTACTGAAGTGTTCGTTCCACTCCTGTTTACGTTTTCTCACCCATCCATTTATGTCTTCTATATTGCATGCTCTTCTTATGTTTTCGCTTCTCTCCCTATCCAACAGACCTTTCCCTGATATTCGTGGAAGTATTTTCATCTCTGTTGTTTTTAGTAGTCGTCTCGTTTTAGATGTGTCCGGTCTTAGATGTGCCAGGTCTTAACGAGTATATTAATATAGGTCTAATTGCTGCTTTATAGATTATTGTTTATGTGTCTTGTCTTGGGTGTTTGTTCTTCCAGATTGTGTCATTAAGAGATCCCGCCGCTTTACTTGCTTTTGAGCTTTGTTGTCTTACTTCTCCTTTAACATCTCCGTAACTAGTTATATCTATTCAAAGATATCTAAATGCTGCTTACTGCTTTATTATTTGCCCATCAATTTCGATTTTACATCGTAGTGGTTATTTAGATGTTGTCATACATTTGTTTTTTTCTGCTGATATTATCATATTGTATTTCTTGGTTGTTGTATTGAAGATGTATGTTAATCTTTGGAGCTCGTCTTCTGCCTCGGCGATTAATGCGGCGTCATCTGCATAAAATAATATTTGGATTTCTTTTTTCCCCATTCTTAGCCATGACCTTTACGTACTGCTTGAATTATCTACTGCTTATATCATAACTGATTGTTTAAACGATAAACTAACATGAATAAACAACACATTAGATTTATAATACATTTTACATGTAGTGACTTAGTGGGTATGTCCTATGTTTTTAATATTATTTTAATTGTGACGTCTACTTGTTAGTACCGAATTTTTACATGCTTGGTAAGTCAAAAGTTAAACTTTATATATATATATATATATATATATATATATATATATATATATATATATATATATATATATATATGCATTGGGCATCCTTTCTTCCTCATATATCCTAGGGAGCATTTGCCACAAAATATCAATCCCTTCTTCTCGTAGGGCCCCCCAAACCTCCACAAGTATTCTATCAGGTCCTACTGTCTTACCATTCATCATCCTATTTAAAGACTCGACAACCTCATCTCTCGCTATTCCCGGTATTACATTCTCATTTGAGATTACCATCCTCTGTCTCTCCTCTGGTGTTTTTCATTTAGCAACTTTCAAAAGTACTCATACCATCTTTGCTTTATTTCAACATAGGTTCTTAATACTCTTCCATCCGTACTCTTCACCTGCCTCACGTGGGTCGAGACCTTTGATAACTTGTCCCTTGCTTTAGCAATGCTGTATAACCTTTTCATCCCCTCGGGTGTTTCCTACTCTTCATACAGCTGTGCAGACGATCTCTCTTGTAGACGATCTCAAAATAATTGTTGGTGCATTGTGGAATATAAATATTCCTAGCATCGCTGTGTATGACTTTTTTAAACTTGGGTTGTTAATAACTCCGATAAACAGTTTATACACTTGGCTGAGCTACCATACAGGTCTATAATTTTTTAGGTCACATTTGTCGTTTTTTTGTGTAGGAGTCTTACTAGACTCTGGTGTCTTTAAGGATTTTGCTATTATGAAGACATCTATTAAATAACACCAATTGAATATATTTGGGAAATATTCAAAACATAACGGAAATGATATTGGATACAACAGTGTTACAGTGAGAAGGCAGTTTTGTAAACATGATAAAGAGAGTTGGGTTTAGTTTACCGAAATTACAAGCTAATTATAGCCGCAAATATCAAACATGGAACAAAAAATTTTCATATAGCGGTGTTGGCATGCTTTTATAATGTAGATGCTGTATGATTCAAATATAAAAAGATAAAGCTTTAGAAAAGTACATTTTGTTTCTATTATGTTATGAATTCTGCAATTTTTGATTTATATAAAACAAGAATGAGTAAATATTTGTTTCTTTGGAGATTAATTGCAGTTAATTATTAGAAATTTTTTTAGCAATTACCCTTTGCTAGATTAGGGGATAGATTTGGCAATCGTCAAGTCAGCAGTTGTCAGATTTTTGCAATTAATCTCGAAAGAGACAAATATTTACCCGTTATTGTTTCATATAAATTAAAAATTGCGGAATTCATAAAATAATATAATCAAAATATACTTTTTAAAAGCTTTATCTCTTTATATTTGAAGCATACAACATATGCATTATAAAAACATGCCAAACCGAAATATTTTTGACATTGGCGGCTATATTCAGCTTGTACTTTCGGTAAACTCAACCCAGAGTTGTTAATAAAGAAACACACCGTATAATACTGGAAATGTAACATACCCTTGTAAAACTGCTAATTTAATATTAATTAATAACAAAACTTTTTGATGATGATTATTTTTTTTCTGTTGTGTTGGATATAATATGTTTTAATCGCATCACTCTACTTTCTGAGTGAAAGAGTATTTATTAATAATGGGAAAGACCTTTATTTATTTATGTTAATAAATTGTATTTACAGTTAGGAGCTAGAAACGCTATGTTGTTTTCCCAAGAAACTGCTTCTGCAGTGCCAAGTGAAGAACTACCAGATGATTTCTTCGATTTAACAATTGATGATGCCAGAAAATTAATTAGGGATGTCAAAAGAAAACGTCACGATTTAGAAAATGGTCCTTTGTTAACTTCAGCTCTCAGAAGATTAGAGGAGTCAAAGAGGCAGTTAAGAAATATAGCAGTTTACAAAAAAGCCATTATTAGAGTACAGTTTCCTGATAGAGTAGTTCTGCAAGGAACTTTTGCAACTTCAGATAGCATAAAAGATGTTATACATTTTGTCAGGGAATATTTAGAAGATAAATCTTTAAATTTCTATGTGTGTGAGTATATTTTATCAACATTTTTTAATTATGTTAGATTGCTTAAGTTATATTATTTTCATTTATACTATTTAATATTTCTGTTATATTTATATTAAATGTTTTGAATATGTTGCTATTGCTATGTATCTATCTAAAATGCTGAGAAATTATTAGAACATAAAACATATAGCAAAGTGAAGATTAATTTTCATCAAATCAGAACTACTATAATTAAAATTGAAATGTATATATATATATATATTATATATATATATATATATATATATATATATATATATATATATATATAGATAGATATATATATATTAAAACTACAGCTAAGATTAATACTATTCTTCTTCTTCAAGTGCCGTCTTCGTTCCGAAGGGCTATCATCAAAGCTATGCGTATTTTTGATGCTGCAGAACAGTTGGTAATTGGTGCAATTGTACCATTCTCTCAAGTTTTTCAACCATGAATGCCTTCTTCTTCCTATAGATCTCTTTCCCATTATCTTTCCCTGTATAATCAATTGCAGCAACTGGTATTTATCTCCTCTCATAACATATCCCAAATATTGTAGTTTGCGCTTTTTAACAGTAAGTATCAGCTCTTTGTATTTGTTACTTTCTCTGTCCAGAGTATTCTTAATATTCTACGATACATCCACAACTCAAACGCTTCTATCTTTTTGGTATCGATCTTTTTCAATGTCCATGTTTAAATCCCGTAGAGGAGAACTGACATAACGTAACATCTCAAAAGGCGAATTTTAAGTTTTAGACTTAGATCTCTTCCGCAGAACACCTTTTTCAATTTAGTAAATGTGGCTCTAGCTTTCTCTATTCTGGTTCTGATTTCTTCAGAGCAATCATTATTTTCGTTGATAACAGTTCCCAGGTAATTATATCTTCTTACACGTTCGATTCTTTGATCATGCACGGTTATGTCAGGGAAGTTTTGTGGTGATTTAGATATTAGCATTATTTTTGGTTTGCTTATGTTAAGTGATAATCCGTGTTCTTCACTGCATTCTACTATTTTGTTAATTAGTATTTGAAGATCTTCCTTCTTTGACTATTAGAAAAATTAATATTGAACTCACCAGTCTTCCGGGTTGAACCGCGTTGATTTCCATTGCGTCGATCTTTCGACATCCTCTCTGATGTCTTCTTCAGGGTTTCCGAGGTCTTAGTCTCCCGAAACCCCAGACCTACTACACTGATCACTATTCACTTCACTGCTAGTCTATTACTTAAGGTAATAGGCTACTTTTTTAAGGTACAATGATATACTAAAATTTAGTAAAAATCCGCTGACACCCCCCCTACAAAAGTGGTTGAATAGGAAAAATATTGCTCATTGTTAAAAGAAATGGAATTATGAGTGGTGACTAAATAAATGGAAACTATAATCCAATATTCAATAATAACTTAAATTAAATAATATAATAATAATAATACCTTAAAAGAAAAACAATTTTTATACACTGCGTCGGGGTATTCCGTATATAAATAAAGCAAATTGTGTTTGTTCTGAATAACACCAGCTTTCAGAAAAAACAACAACTTAGACAAATATATTAAAAACAACAAGAGCCAAAATAAAAAGCACTTACACAGTGGTGTATACAAACTTAAATGTGGGGACTGCCCAAAAACTTACATCGGTCAAACTGGTAGAAATTTTAATAAACGAATAGAAGAACATAAAAAGGCTTTCAATAATAGAAAAACAGATTCTACATACGCACTTCACCTTCTAGATCATAATCATTCTTTTACAGATGTACACAGATGAACACAGACATAATTCTGAATGACCAACTTGAGACACCCTCCTCAACCTATTTCGTTAAAGACTATACAGTGTAAACGCATACCAAAAATAGATCACTTGAGAAAGGCACTCTGCCGAAATAGCTGTAGTGATATATGATATATTATAATAAATTTTGTGGAAGTTTTGAAAACAGTTCTGTGTTTTATTGTTACATAAAATGAATTTCCATCAAGTAACGGTCAAATCCATCAATTATTAAATCATTTTGTTAAAATTAGAATTCATTATTATCATTTAGATTTTAACTCTTTCTTAGTAAGATATACTGTTATCGATTCATTTCTATTTTAATTACAACAGTTTATATTATTTTTTAATAATTATACCATTACTTTTAGATTCAACACCTCCAAAATATATCTTAGCTGAAGACCAAAATCTTTTAGAATTGGGATTTGTACCTGGAGCTCTAATTCATTTTGGCACTGATCAAAACAGCGGAGAATCTTTTCTAAGAAAAGATCTAAAAGACAAGTTCACTAGCAACTCGGTAGCAAGTTTAGCAGCTGCGCAAATAAGGTATTAGTATGTGTGTATTTTAATGGACAATGAAAATTGATGATACAGAAATACGAAAAAATCTGTATAGGGAAATAGGTACAAAGTATCAAGAAAATATTGTTTCTTGTTTGTTATTAAAACTGGTGCAAGGTCAAATATTATTTCTAAAATGATCTTCAAGCGCTACCTAAGCTAGTAAGATTGGCTATCATCATGGCATTTAAGCATATGTAATTTCAGTTCAAAATATAAGTTTTGACTGCACAGTATTTGTTGGTTCTGGAAGCCTGTTCTACATCGCTAGTACTGCAGCCAATTGGTTTAGATATCTAGGAATGGATATAACTAGTTACGGATATGTTGAAGAAGAAGTAATAAAGCTTAAAAGCAAGTAAAGCGGTCGGGATCTCTTAATAACACAATCTGGAAGAGCAAACACTCAAGACAAGACACAAAAACAAGAATCTATAAAGCAGCAATTAGACCTATATTAACATACACGGCGGAGACAAGACCTGACACATCTAAAACGAGACGACTACTAGAAACAATAGAGATGAAAATACTTCGACAAATATCAGGGATAAAATGTGACAAAACAGGAGTGGAACGAACACATTAATAGAATGGCAGAGGAGAGGATACTAGGAATAGCTCAAGATAAGTCACCAAGTGGACGAAGAAGTATTGGCAGACCAAGAAAAATATGGTGCAATAACTTAAACAATTTAGGAGGCTAATATTGAAGAAAAAACAGGCTTTAAAGCCTACATACAAGTTGGATGAAGAAGAAGAAAATTTTTATACTCACAACATATCACCTCTACTGTGGCCTGTAAATATAAATTGACGATCTTTTAACAAAGTTCAAAAGGGTAGAGTTTCGTGCCCTAGGCTAAGCAGACGATCTAGTTATAGCGGTTAGAGGTAAGCATGACGGTATTATTGCTGACCGTATGTAGTATGTCTAGTAATTACCTGGTGTTCAAAGGACTTTCATTTAATCCTAATAAAACATAATAAAATCCTAATTTCAAATTTCCTAAATAAAATAAAAATTTTAATTTCATTCACAAATAGAACGATATTAACAATTCAACTAACGAGCATGAATGAAATAACACTGTCATTCTCAGAAGAGGTTAAATATATCGAAGTTATCTTAGTGGGAGCGCCCACCAAAGTGGCGTGGCACGTGGCAAATGGCAAGTAGCACGCGTCTAGCATGTTTCTTAAAATGTAACCAATGAAGACGAATGATTCAGCGCACACCAAAATGACAGTGACGTCATTCATTCTACTTGCCACGCCAGTTTGGTGGGCGCTCTCACTTAGGGAGAGGGATTGTCAAAACATGGGTCTTAAATCTAAAACGATGTCTTGGTCATATATAACGGTTAGCAGACCCATAGGTATTTATGCTGCGCGGGTTTGGTGGAACAAAATAACGCTGCAAAAGATAATACTGGAGTTGTGAAAAGTGCAAAGACTAGCTTGTATAGAAATCACGAGTGCAAATGTGATCGGGTTCCATTGCAGCAATCGATTTTTGTGCTCAAGAGTGCCCCAAAAACCGCCTTAATTCAGCCAAATATATAATGTCTCAAACAGCAAGCTGCACTCAAGGCTTTAAAATCTAGAATTTACAAAGTCGATAATAGCTCGCGGATGTCGCCCATAGAGGTTTACTCTTCCAGGTGCTCATTTTTTTCTTAGATGGTTCATATGCATTTCTTGTTCTCAGTTTAAGCGGTGTTGTGCTCTCTATTGCGCAAATCTAAGTTCTTAAATTAGCAACCTTTTTTTCTAATTGCTCATCTATATCTAGAAGTCTTCTTTTCTTGAAATAGGACGGTAATGTTGTTCTCTCTACCGCAATTTGAGAATGATATTTTGTGCCTTTGTTAGTATTCTTTCCGTTCAAGACTCTATAATTTCCAATAACAAAGCTAAGTGTGGAACATGCGTACATATTACACACATTTTTGCTACTAAGATATGAGCGATATAGCTTTCTTGTTCTTTGTACGTACTCTGAAGTTAATTGGGTTTTCATTGGTTTATAGTCAATTTTTCGCACTTAAATCACTCCCAGATACTTTTGTAATGTCATTTTCACACTTAGTTCGAGTTTTTGGCCATTTTGCTTACCTTTCATCTGATTATATTTAAAATATGACACTTATCTATGAAGTGCATACCAATGATAACAGTAATAAAATAGATAATAAAGCTTCTATTAAACCTACAGTATTGTTATTTTAAATGCTAAACTGACGTGCGTTAGTGGAGTTAAGTAGCTGGTACAGATGATTAATCGCTAGACCAAATCACAGTACTCAACGAGTCTTCTTGGCTCTTTTTAATCGGAATACTTTCACTTTCGATTTGGCTGTAATTTGAAGATGAATTTTGGTCTTCCAACTTGACATTATGTTTTACAAAAGTCACTATACTATAATCGACTTCATATATTCTTAATATAAACTTAACTGCAAGTGGTGGTGCAACTTATGCACCACCAAAAATTATGCTCATTTGTTGATTTTCTCGTGAACCGATTAACGGATTGCTCATTTTTTTTTATTATTTTTGACTGTTTAGGTATTTACACTGTTGGGCAAATGTTTACTCAAACTTCTCTTTTGAGCTTATACCGGATGGAAGAAAAAACATGTTTTTATGTTAAGTTTGAGACACCTTGTAGGGAGGACAATATGTAAGGATAAATTTACATCGAAACTATGTTAGTTTCATGTTTTATAAACATTGTTTGTTTTTAATTTCTTTGATATCTTTAAAAACAAAGAAAATAGACGATTTTATTCTTTAACAGGTGTTTTAACTGAAACAATACTAAATTAACAATAAAAAATAACAAGACTCTTAGGAATTATTCGTCGATCAGGTGAGCGGTATGCACAGTGCAACCTAAGAGAGACAAGATTGTTTAATGGAAGCTCTGTGATGTTTTGGGGTGGAATTTCATTTTTCCTTTACAGTAAGAACGGATTTGGCGTCTTTACGTGGAGGCCCTTTAAAAACCAAAAAGTACATTACAGAAATTTTGAACACGTTGTTCTTTTTGCACCTTATTAGGAATACCTTACGGAATATTCAATATTTAATAGATAAATATTTAGACATTGAATTAGCTCGCTCACAGTCCCGATATGAATCCTATTGAACACTTATGGGATATTGTCGGTAGACGATTGAGACTACGTCAGCCACTTCCTGCTTCCCTGTAAGTTATAGAAACTACGGTTATTGATATCTAAAACTCCATAGACCAAAATCAAATAGCCCGCTTAATATTCAACAAACCTAGGCGATGTGAGATGTTGTTATTACAAGTAAAGGGGAAAACAAGCGATATTAGTTTACGTTGTTTCTTTCTATTTTTAAAGTTTTGTTAACTGTTGGTATTTTTTATTTTTAATGTAATGTTGTTTCAATTAAAACACACATTAAAGAATAAAACCTTTGAGTTTCTTTGTCTTTAAAGATATCAGGGAAATTTAACAAATATAATGTTCACAAAATATGAGGCTACAACATGGTCTTGATGTAAACCCACCCTTGTACCTTGTACACAATCTACACCTTACAGGATATTTCGAACTTAATATAAGAAAAACATTTTTTTTATTTCCACCCGGTATAAGCCTAAAAGAGAATTTTGAATAAACCTTTGCCAAACAGTGTCAATACCAAAGAAAAAGTCTTAACTAGTAAAAAAAATTACCGGAATCCCTTAATCCGTTCACGAGACGATCAACTATCAAAATGATCATAATTTTTGGTGGTGCAAAACCTTTGCGGTTAAGTTTATTTACAAGCCATTCATGCGGCGCCGAACCAAAGACTTTCTTATGATCAATAAAGACAGTACAAGGGTTCCATTTTTGGCTTGTGCCTGATTAGAGATAACTTAGACGATTATTAGTTGTTGTGTGGTGGACACAAGTTTATCTGGAACAATGTCCACGACTCATCTGGAGCCGGCACTATCGTGCCAGCATGCGGCACGTCGGTGGCAGGGTGATGAGGAAGAACTTTATTATAAAATCAGCTACAGCCCAACAATAGCCCTAGGGGATCTGATAGGCTGGAGAAATTTCGCCGCTATCAAAAGAATTGAGTTCTGGTGGGCCACTTTCCGTGTTAATGAGCCCTAGGTATCTTAGTAGACCGAAATGTCTCTCAAAACTCACAGTGTTGGTAGATTCGCTGGGCTACAAAGGAACCTTTTTGTTGCCTTTATTGATTTTTCAAAAAAGACAGCATTTCACTCTGTGCCGCACGAATGTCTTATAAATATATGAGTATATAAAGTCGATTATAGTATAGTGACTTTTTTAAAACATATAATGACAGGTTGGGAGACCCAAATTCACCATCAAATACCCGCTTAAAGCCATATCGAAACTGAAACTATCACAATTAAATTGGATATATGGCTCCTCAGTCCTCCGTCCTCACCCAATGGGAGTGGACTCTTTGAGTCCACTGTGCTTCTTTTTAGCGATGAATTCACGATCCCAGCTACTAACCTCCATTTAAGTTATAGTATTAATTCCTAATGAATTATTTACTTAAATATTTCTAGACTAAGTTCATTGTTTTGGTTATATAATGTTGCACATAAATCAACAATTACCAAACATCAAACAGATGTGAAAGGTTAAATTACAAAATTGCAAAGGCGACACCTTTGTTCAATCGCAGATAATTGCTTTTGTTGGGAGTATGGAATAAAATGTAGCTCGAATAAGTTGTGTGTAAAAAATAGTAATAAATGCTGCCAATTTTATGAAATTTTTCCTCATTACCTATTTTCCTCATACAGTTACCGTCTTTATATTATCTGCTTCTCCTTGAAGTATTTTATCAGTGTTGCCGATATTCTTATATCTTCAATTCTTCTAGTACATACGTTGCATTTTTACATATATTATTTGAGTTTGTATATATAAATTTGAAAATTTTATTAAAAGCCGTTTGCCTCTTAAATTGCTTTTTTATTTTAGACGAGAAAACATGAGAAAATGTACCCAACAGTTAAACGATGACTTAGATTTTGAAAGTCCAGGAATCAGTTCGGCCACGGAAAGAGTAAACGACGGTGCAAGTACTAGCGCGGGAATCGCCCAGGAATACACAGAAAGAAAAATACCAGAACCAACAGGAACTTTACCAAAATGGTTTAGACCTATGTAAACATACTCTTTTGTGCCTTTATTAAGCAATTAATGTTTGTCTTTTAATTTAATATATTTTTGAGATTTTATTAAAATATTTCCCAAATGTTTTATTGTTATTTTACTAATTATGTACACATAAAACAAACATTGCTTTTTAATTTTCACTAAATTTATTTGCCATCTTGGTAAGCTGTGCTAAAAATTAGCTTAACTAGATGTAACGAGTTTAAACTAATATAATACTAACAAATTGATTTCAAAGAAAGCTATTACTGTTTGGACCAGGGCTTTCCAAAATGTGGCGGCATCGGAAACCGCTGCTGTCGGAGGGTATTCGAGACCTGCCCCCCGCGTACACTGTTGTCTTGTGCGTTCATATGTCGCTCAGTCAAGCTTTTGTTTTCTTTAATTACGCACGTTTTTGATATTAATTCTGGATAACATATATTATTCAAAAAAATACAAAATGAAGTGATTACTCAGGCGAGACCAGTAACAGTAACATTAGGTAACGGAAGAAATATAGAAAAAATGACGACCAATATTTCTATTTCGGATTTACCTGTATTACTAAAGAGGATGTAGAACTTCCCCAATGTGTTATTTGTCACAAAGTGTTGGCACCAGAAAATATGCTTTCTAATAAACTAAAACGACATTTGGAATCAACTCAGTCATTTACAAGGTAGATCGAGAGATTCTTTTGTAAGAAAATTGCAATAAATGAAACATCAGTCCATAGCTTTCGTTTCAAAATCTTTTCGAAGTATATATTAAACAGTAGTGGAGAAAGTACACACTTCTTTCGAACTCCTCTTTTTATTGACATTTCTGCTATCATACGATTGTCTATTTTAATCAACGCCATTTCATCCCCATATAGATTATTAATAAGGGCCACCGTGTTATGGTCTATACCATGTTTTGTTAGGGTTTCTAAAAGTAAGGTTCAGGAAAACAAAAAAAGGATATATCGGATTATCGATATTTTACGAATCATACCACAAAGTGATTGTCATTATATGTTTGTGTAATGTTTAAGAATATGTTCTAAAGCAGTATGCAATTATTTTTTAAATAACAAATGTCAGAACATAACTTCTTCCAAAATAATGATTTTATAGAAAAATAAAAAAAAATTAACATTGCACATTTTTTCTGTTTTCTTTACAAAATTACAATTGAGTCGTGAATATTAATACTGTTAATAATAATTAATACTGTTAATAATAAATTAATTAATAATATTAATACTGTACACCCTCTATTGTGAATTACACTCCTCATTCGATTCGGCATTGAATTGATCAAATTCTGGATGTCGTTTTGAGGAAAAGCTTCCCATTCTTCCATGATCGCCAATCGAAGCTGCTCACGATTTATTGGAATTATTCTGTTTCTTACCCTTCGTTTGAGTTGGTCCTAAACATGTCCAATCGGGTTCAAATCTGGACTTTGAGGCGCATAGTTCATTTTTGGCACACCGACAGTTTCCAGATATTGCGTTACCATCCTGGCTACGTGTGGCCGCGCGTTGTCTTGCATAAAAATAAAGTTTTCGCCGACAAACCCAGTAAAAGGCATTACATGCTCGTCTAGAATTTCGGTAATGTATCGGTGTGCATTCAACGCTCCTTTATCAATAAATACGAGATCAGTACGGTCCTCGAATAAAATGCCTGCCTAAAACATTACTGAACCTCCTCCAAAAGCAACACATACTCGTCGAACACAAGCAGCACATCGTTCCCCACGTCTTCTGTATGTTTTGATGCGACCATCTGAGCCATAAAGAACCATCCTGGACTCATATTAAACAAAACATTTTCCCAATATTCTATCGTCCAATGCGCGTTGTCTCTAGTAAACTGTAGTCGGCGTTGTCGATGTGCTGCTGATAACAAAGGTCCTGTTGCTGGACTGCGAGACCACATTACCTCAACCTTTTTCTCACGGTAGAAGTGCTTAAAGTCCACCCGTGAGCATTTTTAAAACGGTTTTGGATTGATCTAGCTGTAAAGAACCGATTTTGCAAAGAAGTGCGTTGTAAAGAACGGTCTTCTCGGGCCTGATCCTGGTCGTCGTTCGTGAGATCTAGTCTCTCCGAATCATGGTAAATTTTTTGGATCATACAACGACTGACTCCAAGCTGTCTGGCCACCTCTCTTTGACTCATTCCATTACTATTCAAAGTAACAATTTGAGCAAATTTATCAGCCATAGTTTTTAATTTAAAATTTTTTAACAAGTTTACTCTTCGAACAACTGTACATTAGTAAAAGGTTTTTGAAAAACAGAATAACCATATTCCAAGAAAAATAAGGTACAAACAACACGTGCATTATCCGAAGTCGTAAAACTAATATCAATTCTGCAAATTTATTACCCTTACCTGTCGGTGAATAAAAGAGGCTAAAAGTGTTTCTGCATTGTGGGAATTTAATTACAATAGAATAAATCGTATAACAGTTAGAAAAAATTTAGGTGGTCTCTTTCGTGACGTGCAGTGTATTATTCAGTAGGAACAGACCCAAAAAATTAATATGGAACTGCTTTTTTAATATGGGACAGTAGCTGAGGCTACAGGAGTTTGTAGCTGATTCTCCTCAATTCATCAGATCTTTCGATGCCGTATATTCTCCGATGACCTAACACACATACACGTACTGTTATGCTCTGCAAGTATAACGAATTCTCAGCATTGTCACACTAGCCTATTGACTTTAGCTCTCTGAGGAGCATAGGGCAACTATGAGGCTTCACCATCCGTCTCTATTCCTAGCCAGGTATCTCAGCTCGTCCCAAGTCTTTTTTTCAATGGTCCTCCTTTAGGCCCAAAGTTTCACTTTTAATAGCATCTAGTTTCCTGAACAGTGCTCCCACTTCCGTTCTCTTACCTATATTTAATACTCGTTTGAACTCGAGTGCGCAGACTACCTTAACTCTCCTGAGAACCCTATATCCGCTTGACTATCCGTGCCTATATTAATCCGCTTAAGTTCAAAACCCTCATGTTGATTTCTTTTGTACACTGCAAGATTGCATAAATCTTTGCCTGAAATGTAATATCCTAGTCAAATAAAAATGCTTACATTTCCTCCACTATTGGTTCACATATGGTTATATGTCACCATCTATACGGTATTCCCCTAATTTTGTTTGTGATGTTGCTATGTTTTGAACTAACCATTACGTTAATTAGGTTTTTTCGTAGTCTATACTATATCATTCTCGTGTCCCCCTTATAACAATTTGCAGAGGTAGGAGGTCTAGTAATTAAATGTTAAGCAACCTTTGCAGCTTACTTAATGTGATAATGAAACTTTTTTGCTACACCATTTTTTGTGCCACCATGTTATAAATCCAATATACCATGTCTAATATTACACACGTATTTTCCAGGAGTGCGTCTGGCTACAATTAAATAGTCACCGCTCCCTTAGTTAATCGTTTTATCTGCTAATTCCAAGTAAGTCTCGAGTCAAGTATTACTCCAAGGTATTTTAACTTCACTCACCAGATTTAGATTATTTGTAACATTAAGTTTAAAGGACGCAATACTTCTCAATTCTTTCTTTTGACAAATTTCATGATTTTGGACTTCTGGAGGCTAGAACATGAGTAGGTCATCCGGATATCCAAGGATATTATTTCTTGGGTGATATGTTACCGTTGGTCGTATCACTGTCTATCCACCTTAGCTTTGATCTACCTCGTCTTTTCATTCTCACCGAGAATATAGATATTCTGCAGTTTATTTAAAGTTATATCTAGGCCTCCATATTCCGTTCTCACAGACCGCTCCGAATATCTTGCGTAGTATCTTTCTTTCAAAAATCGATAGAGGATTCATCTGTTTTGGTTAGAGTCGATGCCTCTGATCCATGTGATAACTGGGTCTATCAGTGTTCTATACAGTCATACCAGTTTTTTGAGACAGACTTTTGTTAGCTAAGTACTTTGGTAGACCATGATAACACCTGTATGAATTATTTGACTGCTTCGAAGTTTTAGTCATTGATAATTAGACCTGCGTCAATATTTTCAATGAATTGAAATGACATGGCATGAATTTGGTTTTATTTTAATTTGTTATTCGTTTTGCTGCTGCTACTAGTCCGGTTAGGATTTACGTGGTGCTCGCCCTGGTTCTTGTTATAATGTCCACGTCGTCAGCATATGCCAGAATTTGGATCGATCTCTTATTATTCTCCTGCCATCTAAATTAGCGTCTCGTATGACTTTTTCTAATGCTATGTTAAAAAGTTGACACGCCAGTACGTCTTTCTGCCTTAATCCCCTATGTAGCTGTTGATAAGATCTTGCTATCAGCAAGGTAGTGTTGGTAAAAAAGTTGCTATTATCATTACAGAGGTTGATTCTTGACTGAAATTCTTTTCTTTCTTGTTTCTCCTTGACCCACATGGCTTTTAAACCGTTTTCTTATTCTCGTTTCTTTTCACGGCATTTGCGTTTCTCCTTAAGTTTTTGTACATATTTTGGCTGCAACTCTCCGTACTTTTATCTACAACTCTAAAGGTGTGTAGTTCTATTGGGAATGTTTTTAATATGTTTATTATAAGTGAGCTTAGAATCCAAAGTTACTCCCAGATATTTAGCCTTACTGGCTCTAACTACAAATAACCTTAGTTCACATAAACCGGTGAACTTCCAATTATTCGTGTAGTCCACTAGATTTTTTAAAATACTATTAGACATCATTTCTCTATGTAGTTTAGTGCAAGGCGCATATGCATAGAAAACGACACATGAAATATTCTCTCTTGGCAACTATCACGATATTATTGGTATTTTTATTTATATCTTCTTTATAATGTATTAATAAATATTGTATATTGTGTATTACCAATTCTTTACTTAATTTCTTTAAATGTGAATAAAATAAAAATATTTGTGTGATGGATTTTATTCAGTTAATTCAGGATAAAATTACAAAACTTGTGAACAAGACTAGATCAGCACAACAGATAAAATATTCGCATTTTTTATAGATAACAGTTTAAAATTTTAACAAGCATCCCTGTATTCCTAAAAATTGCAAGTGGATATATTTTTATACAAATTACTTAATTATATTACAATCTCAAAATATCATGAATATTACCCTTCAAAAACATTTAGCTTTATATTTTTTAGATGGGATTAGGTTAGGTTCAGTATGAGAGGGAGCTTAACCACCCTTCCACTCGACAGAGGTCTATTGTGGCTTTTAGATGGGATTTAACCACAATTAATTGTAATAATAATTACATATGGCGAGTTTTTGCAACTTGAAGTCGCTTCTCGTATCCCAGACGCCATTGTTTTCTGTCATTCCAGTCAACCTCTATTTTTCCTCTAATAGTTTCTTGCATGGTCCAGTAAAGTTTATTAACGTAGTAAACTGCACCATCTTGTAAAGTGTATCATTTCGGTTGAGAGTTGAGAAGTTTTTGTGATATATTTTTATCTACAATCTACAACCCACGCTTCTGACCCATTACTAGTCGTCACTACTTACTCTGACGTCACTACTAGAAAATTCAAAACCTAATTAATACTTATTTTTGTATTATTTTGTCAGATTTTGACTCCAGAAGATTGGATGTAGTGCTTTGATAATATTTTTTCCTTTACCTATTTTTTAAGTACATCTTTATTATCTTTTACATCTTCATCTATTGTGTCTCCTAGAGATTAGTACCTACTGACTAACGTTTTTCTATTATTCCACCTTTTGCTTCGATGTCTGTTCCTGTGCCGCTTATAATTTTAAGTTTATATCTAAACCCCATTTGTGAATTCTTCTATTAGTTGTGGTGATCTTTTGCTAGAAGTACCTGATTATCTACAAAAAGGATTGTATACAAGTGAATATCCTCCATCTGTATCCCCATAGAGCTGCATTTTCTTATCCACTGTTTTAAAGCGTTGCACAAATAAATTTTAAAAACGGCTGGGGAGGGACAAGAGCCCTGTTTAACACATTTTTTGTGAAAAAGCGCCAGAGGTCTGATTTTAAACAACAGCTTGATTTCCTCTATATAATGCTTTTACGGAGATCTACAAAAGTCGCGTGAAGCTCCATTCCTCTTGCTAGCCTCTCTGTCGGTATTTTACCGCGAATATAGTGTAAAAGCAGGATCGCCCACGTCTAAATCCACTTTGTTCTTCCATTTCCTTTGCTTCCTCTTGTAATCGGGCTGATATTGACGATGCAATGTTAATGATAGTTACTGCAGTCTCTTACTTCCATTTTTCTAAACGGAATTTATGTAAGAGCTTTTCCAATCCGTCAGAACCGTTTCTCCTCTTAGACACTTATTTAAAACTACGCAAAGCAGCTTATATGTTTTTATGATTGTATCTTTAATTAAGTCGATAGATAAGTCGCCTGGTAGTGAAGCTTTATTATTTTTCATTTTTGTAAAGCTGTTTTTATTTATTTTACAGTAATGCCATCTACTCTGTTAACAATTGTTTCTTCTATAAATAACTGTGTCTAAATACTCTCCGCGTTCTTTCTTCCAATAGTAGTCTTTCCACTATTCCTTTTTTTATGGGCTTTATTTTTCTTCTTTCATTTGTGTTTCTTCTAAGAGCGTTTATCGTTTGACAAGATTTTCTAGACCCAGATCCCCTACCATTGAGCTAATTTCAGCACTCTTGGATTCCCATGATTTGTTTTCTTATTTTCACTATATACTTATATCGATTACAGTTCTTTCGGTTTTCATCATCCTTTGTATTTAACCATTTCAGATATTTTCTTTTCTTCTAATATTTGGATTCATCTAACCACCATGAATTTTTGCATTTCGTCCCGTGTTTAACGCCAATGGCTTTTAATGCTGCTTCGTGAATTGTGTGTTTTATAGGTTCCTACCTTTCTTCCGCTATGCAGTTAATTTTGTGTGTAAATTTATGTGCTAATTGAAGTTTGTAAAGGAAGCTAGTAGAGTAATCCCTTAAACGGTCTCAGTATTTTGTTCTTGGTAGGTATATGAAATTCTTATTGTAGCTTATTTCAACGGACGCTTTTACTAGCAGGTAGTCTGAACTACTCTCAGCTCATCTCCAACCTTTTACATCATAGGGTATTATAGAAGTGTCCTGTTTAATCATTACATAGTCAATATCTGATTTTAGGTTTCTTGAGTTTTGAATTCAAGTGTATTTTTTTGTCTTTATGTTAACAAAATCTCTTTAGGATTTTAAGAGGGTGTTAATCCATCTCGTTTCATTTTCAATGACTACGTGTTCTCCGTGATGTCCAATTATTTTACTTCAAGAGCTTAACCCACTCATGGGTTCAGATCACCTAACAAGACTATTTCTTATCTATTTTTCGTCTTGTTCAATTCCTCAGAGAGTTTGTCAATGAAATAGTATTTTGTATTTGCATCTGAGTCATCTGTAGGAGCATAGATATCAAATATTTTAATTTCTCTCCCATTTATTTTCATGTCATAATTATCATTTCAATTAGTTGTGGCTTAATCCCGTCTAAAAAATATATAAATGTAAAACGCTTAGACAAGGAAAGAGGGGAGACGCGTAATCGTATAGAATTGACTGATGGTTAAAACGGCACCAGAAAGGTTGCCCGGTCATAATTTATTTCCTCAGTCGATTGAGGATAATGGATATATATGTATTTTTTCCAAAATTTATAATTGACCACTGATATAATGATCACTTTTTGAACACGATTTTATCATTACAGATTTCTTCATCATTAGTGGCATTACAGCTCGTCATGAGCCAAAACCTTCCTCAGAACAATCTTCCATTCGTCCTTGTCTCTGGCAACTCTTCTCCATGCTTTAACTCCGATGTATTTTAGATCATCATCTATGTTATCTTGATACCTAAGTTTTGGTCTTCCTCTGGATCGTCTTCCCACTGGTCCTCTTCGGTCGAAAATTTTTCTGATCGTTGCATCTTCATCTCGCCTAATTACATGTCCTATCCATCGAAGGCGTGCTAATTTAATACATTTTACAACGTCAGATTCCCCAAAACTTCTGTATAACTCAAAGCTGTAGCGCCTACGCCACAAACCCTGTTCTTGGACTCCTCCATATATTTTCTTTAGAATTTTTCTCTAGAAACGTTTAAGCAGTTCTTGGTCGTTCTGTGTAAGTGACCACGTTTCTGACCCGGCCTTATTAGTGTTTTATATATGGTAATTTTAATTTTTCTAAGTAGTTTTGGGGCCATCTGTTTTCTTAAGCCATAATAGCACTTATTGGCAAGCACTATTCTTCTGTTAATTTCTTCGCTGACATTGTTGTCTTTGGTCAGTAGCGAGCCCAGGTAGACGAAGGTGTCCACACCTTCCAGTTCCAGATCATCAATTAATAGTCTAGGTATCTGGTTGCCTGATCTAGTACAATACATATACTTGGTTTTCTGTGCGTTTATTTTTAATCCCATTCTCAGTGCAGACGTCCTTAATTACAGATTTAGTAGATCGATATAGTGCTTCAGTAAATCAGTATATTTAGTAGACCTACTGAAAAATCAGTAGACCTGGTAACCCTGTGAGAAGTAGTAATGGACAACGTACAGGTACCAGAATATGGCGGTCACATCGAAACTGGACTCACTTTGCGAAGGTTTCTTAAATGAGCGTTACCTGTTTTCTCTCTTTCATTGTCTAAGGTAAAACGTGTCACAAGGACATTCATAGTTTATTGACATCCACCTACTTGTGTATTTGACCTCTTCTCCGCGACGATGAGCTGGCCAAATACCCAAGTAGTTGGAGGCCAATAAACTAAAGAAGAAGAAGAGGTAGTTTCAGAACCAATCATCAAAATTGTTGCTTACTTCCATCGATATAATATACAAAGGATGAAACCAATGACGTATAATATATAGACTAAGCAGTCCCCTATTCTCGCTATATAATCGGGTGTCCGAAAGATCTCCGCTCAAGGTTGAAGGTATGTTTACCAGAACAGCGGCGTGCTCATTTATATGTTATTGACAATAATTATTTTTTTAATTAAAATTAAATATTTATGATTTCTTTTAGTTCCCGTCTATAAGAGAAATAATTATTTTGATAAAATAGTATGGCATTTTACTAAAATAGTAAATAACTCAATTTCACTAACAATTTAAAATAAAATTTGCTTGTCACATAAAATATGTAAACACACAAAATGACGAAAATGTTTTCATTCGTCCATGATTTTTTCAAACACAAGATCAACTTCGTGATGCTTCGTAAGAAATCATGAACTTCGTGCATCTTCGTATCAAAACAATAACAAAGGTATTTATGTTGTGGACACTTTTTAAAGCGTTCACCGGGTCTATACCGGGTGGTGAATCGTCAAACGGGCTATAGGAAACTCAATGGGAAATTTTAAATTGTTGAATTTAATCTAATTATTTTAGATCAAAAGTCATAAAAAACTATTTGTAGAGGACTAAAATCTGAATTAAAAACAAATGTTAAAACCGTTCTACGAATGAAATGTACTTTAAAATTTTGCAAAAATGTAATAGATTTTTCAGACCACCCCCAAAAGTTAGGCCACACGTACTACAAGAATATATAACGTGTGTGTTTTATCATATTGATGTCAGATGTTTGACAATTTGAATTGTCAATTTTTTTATTTTATGATTAAACTATAAACAATGAATTTTACTAAATACTACTACTACTGAACAATATTACTTTGTGAACAAATAAATTATATTGTTTACAAATCGATCAATATAATAAAATGTACTCAGTTGACGAAAAATCGCATAATGTTGTATTCAGGTAATAGCGCGAACCTTTTCCTGTCACTACCGGATCTTTATTTAAGATATTCTAATACACTAAAATTTAATTCCATGTTAAGTTAAGTTATACAACAATTCAATGAATTCCAATATACTGTTACTGTGATCTTTATTCCTAATAATAATATAATGATAATTTCTAAACATAAAACTATAACAAATGTTATAATAAAACATGAATAAAACATTTTTATTATTGCTCTTTTCTCCTTAACTGAGTACATTTTTTAATCAACTTAATTTTTCTTTTAAATAATAAATCACAAAATTTTGGCCATTTAAATCATAGATAAATATAATATAGTTGATTTAAATATTGTCAAATATTAGAAACGTCAATATGACAAAACGCAACACGTAATACACATTTTTTTCACGGCGTCTGGCCTGACTTTTAGGGGTGGCCTGAAAAATGTATTATATTTTAGCAAAATTTTGGAATACGTTTAAGTCATAGAACAATTTTAACAATTGTTTTCGATACATATTTGAGTCCTCTACAAATAAATTCTCATGACTTTTGGTGTAAAATAATTAGGGAAGCAGGAATTCAACAATTTAGAATTTTCCATTGAGTTTCCTATGGCCCGTTTGACGATTCACCACCCTGTATATTATACGTCATTGGATGAAACCCATGATACTATGACTAACAAGATAGGATCTTCTCGTAGCACAAAATCGATCGTGTTCGCGCATGCGATCGAGATAAGTACAAGAAATTAGTTTTTATGTTGTCTTACCAATAAAAGCAATAACTAATCTGAAAATATTTAATTTAAGGTGAAAATAAAAAACTAAGTGGTGGTATGTTTAGAATCGATATAAACAAAAAAAAAATTGTGTGACGTCACATTAATGTGGCGTACAAAGTTTGGTTCTTTTTGTTTAAATCATTTTTTCATAAGAAATTATCACAGTGTATATGAAGAAATTTAAAAAATATAAACATATATATTTCTTTAGGAGCATCTTTACTTCGAGAAATGCTTCTTACAAAATACATTCTATAACCTAACCAATAATTACGTAATCTGTTTAAACCATCGAGCAAAAAGACAAAAGAGGGAATGTAAAGGTAGTGGGGGCAAAAATATTGTTAGACAGGAAGTGCCATCTTAAGAGGCCACATTAAACAAGGAAAGCGAGTCTTTCTTTGTTTAAGAAATCAAATTTAGTTGGGTTATGTTATTGTTGTTTGTCCCAACTGTCACATGAAATCTTATTTATATTGAAGTTTTTTAATAATTCGCATTTCCGGATATGTCCGCCATCAGAGGCCACTTTTTTGGTCTCCTTTTCATAACGATTAGATTCCCTCTTTTGTCTTTTTGCTCGATGGTTTAAACTGAAAATCAGTAAGCAAATATTTTTGACATGTAATTTTTACAAATAAACACTATATTGGATATGCCAAAAATGTTGGATATTTTAATACTTAATTTACTCTTTTTTACAGATCATATATGTGCTCTATTTCGTTTCCCATGTTTAAAAGGGATCTGTAAGACAGAAGTTCCAGAAGTAGATGATTTGGTCGATAGATGCATTTTCCTATCCCTACGTGTTGTTTATGTAAACTTTTTTATTCTCCAGATTAATTTCGACCAATGTCTCCCAATGGAAACTTGATAAACATTTTCTTTAATTTCAGCTAGTTATGCTCTTAGACATAAATGCAACCTTAAACGTACAGTAAAACATTGAAACCAACTAACTATATATGAATACTGATCTATTTAACGTTGGGAATTTGGCGGCTAAAAAGCATTGGGATATAGTTCGCTCGAGGAACGACAGTTTATCTAATCCGAATATTCACACGATTCGATTGGTTAGGGACTAACCAATGAAATATCAGTAGGTACATAAATATGCTTTCTAAATATATTTAGATGATTCAATATGTTAATTCTCTATGGCGATATATAGTTACACATATTTGTAAGAAATGGAGTGTACTGAAAAAATGTTGTGGGAAGAACCATAGCTGGAAATATTGCGATGAAACAAATAGCCTAATTTTAGATTGATCTAGATAGCAGGTTTTATGATAAAATACATACATTTTTTCTCTTTTTAATGACTCATTAATCACCAAAAAGTTAAGTTAGTAGGTTTACACTTTTCAACGACGATAATATCTATTTACTGGAGTTAAAGCATGGGGAGAAGTCGCCAGAGACAGGGTCAAATGATATGTTCTAAAGAGGACTTTAATTTTTAATGAGCTATAATGGCACTGCTGATGATGATTGAAACTTTTGAATATCGAAAATTTATTCCCATAGCTGGGTGGAAAATGTATTATGCTAAAAGAAGATGAATTTCCAAAAGAATATTTTCTCCATAAATTTCTATTGCGTATGATTCCTAGAAATTGTGAAGGGTATTTTGAATGACGGTATCTGTATACACAAATAATGGAAGTTTTTACACCCTGATGATCTTTGTTGAAAACAAAATATTCACGAAAACGTAACTTAAATACAACTATGTTATTACTTTCATATATTTTTTATTTTGGCAAGTCTTGAAGATGCATGAGATCTTTAAGTTATTCATATTTCTGGCTATCCAAATACCTGAATTAACATTAAAATTTCAGAGATTATAAAAAATGGGTTAATATTTTATAGCTATAATACTCTTACTTTACTACAGGTAATATGTATTAGTGCATGGCAAAAATATATAAAAAACAACTAACCACTACTATGGCAGTTACACACATTATAAAATATAAGTCTTACAACATATGACAGCACCCTAAAAACAGGACATTTTATATATTCACGTTTCAATAGACATAAATGACATACCAGACAAAAAACTACAATTCACTTGAGTCATATTTAACAAATATTAAACTAATAATATGGACAAAATTTACAAGGCGTTTAAACATCAATTCTTAAATATCATTGTAAGTTTACACTGTAATATTTTACTTTACTGTAATTACTGTAATTTTACTTTACTAAAATATTTATTAAAAATATAGGTATATCTAATTTATACAGTAATAAACCTTTCACGGGCAAGGCAATTATGGCCGTCGAAAAATGTTCGTCGCAGTGAGTCAAGACTGTCAGAGCCAACACTGTTATTAATCACATAATCTGTTCTATAACCCTGTGACACCCATGAAACTTTAATGTATAAGAGAATGATTTTCCTAAACAAATAAATGTAGATTAGTTTTTCTCAGAATAGTTCCAGTGGGCGTGTTTCAACTTTTTGTTCGGGTTCGTTGATTAACTGCTTAATATTCCCAATACTAAAATACGGATGTAAATCTTAGATCCTACGACAAGCGAAAAAAAGATAGACCCCATTGAAATGTTCTTTTAGAGAACAATGTTACGAATTCCGCGGACCGACCACAGGACAAAAATTTTCAACGTCAAATGAGCTAAAACTCAACAAGCGGATATCCAGCAAAATCCATCTCCAACAATGAAAATACTTTGGACATATTATGAGAGCAGACACAGAAAACATGGAAAGACTTATCCAAGGGAAGGTGGAAGGCCGAAGATCACGAAGAAGATCTCCAACAAGTTGGAGATCTCCGATTTGATGGATAGATAAAAAAAAAGACAAATATGATGGCTACTTCATCTATTTATTGAAAACGTTTCGCTATCCAATTTGATAGCATCCTCAGTTCATCTAAAAAGAACAATATGAAAAACCTAACATCCATAGAAAGTTATTAAGTGTGTTACCTCAAAAAGATATGTAGCAGTCAATGATATAAAAATTGTAAAGAAGCTTACGACAATGGACATTGTAAAGTTATGTTGCATAAACAATAAATTGAACTAAATATAGTTAACAATTTTCATAAACTTAACACAGCAAAAGATATGTGATACTTATACAAGTATATAAAAAATTATGTAAATTTTTTTTTACATTAAAAAAACAATTAATGTGTAGAAAAACTAAGAGATCAAAGATGCACTTCCAACAGTAAATCAATAATTAAGATTTTATTTTGACTTTAGGTAGCATTATTGTAATGATTAATTAAGAATTTTAGTAATTTAAAAGTATAATGAAGTTACCACTCTGAGTTTCTCGACTGCTGTCGTTGAAATGATGGTAAAACAGGTGTTATAGCGCCACAACGTGAAAAGACAGATGCCTTGAGGTCAACGCGTGACAGAACAGCAAAGCGTATTAATACCTACTCTAATACAATAGAGCGGTTTATTTGAAAAATATGATAAATTTGGTCGACTACCTGCTTGTATAAACCAAAAAATGAAAGGAAAGGGTGGTTGAGAACCCCATTTCCCCCCAGTGATCGGTTGTGACGAACAAAGAGCAAACAAAAGAGGTCAATCAAAAAAATTTTTGAATAACGTATTATCACACGAAAACCCTCATTATCATGGACTACAACTATAAGTGAGTGTTGGACGCGTTTACTATTTTCCTCCACTGTTGCCGGTCTTGTGGAGATGTCTCCCATTGTTGAGAAGTCTTTCATCATCGATCTTCGTACAGGTCCCGCCCATCTTAGAAAAACTGAATAAGATAGATGGGAATGCACGAAAAGCACCAAATTTTATTCAAAGAAAGATGAGGTTAAAACACCTATTGCCTATGATTGTTTACAAAGGCTATTGAAAATTGAAAACACCCGATTAAGTTTATCGAAAAGATAAGAATCTTAACAAAACGTGGCTTTCACCAGTACGAAATATAAAAACTATTCCCAAGTGTATCGAACATTCTAATATTGTTCACAAGTAAAACGAATTTCCTGTAGTTGGCTGTATACTATAAACATCAAATATTTTATTTAAAAAATATTTTATAAAAGGTATAATGTTATAAAAGAACCCTTTCGGGTAACATCACACCACAGAACGATTTCGAAATGACTATTCCATCATCAGTGTTTATCTAGGTCTACATGTTGTAAGCCTCTCAATATCTAGGTAAAAACACTTTAAATATAGTTAAATTAATTTTAAGTTATATTGTTGCTGTTTTTGCTAATTTTATTTAAAAGGTTTTTACCAAGATATTTAGTGGCTTCAAACATGTAAATCTAGATAAACAATGACGATGAGGAAGGTCATCAGCGATTGTTCATACCGAAAGTAGATTATATCTATGCTATGAATGTTTGAAATAATTCGTTGGTTATGTCTGTCTAAGCAATCATTTGCTCTGTACTGACTGACGTTCTCATCCCCCAACGACGAAAATCTCATTGGTGGTCCAGAACGGATGTCCGTGAAAGAGTTAAATATAAAACTAAAAAGATAATTTGACAAAGGTCATATTTAATAAAGATGGTCATTTATGGCTAATGAAGATATATGACGTAGGAAACCTAGTTTGATCAGGCGGCAACGGTAAATTGTGTCGATAAATTTTAGTATCAAACGTTTTGGTTCGTTATATATATCAAGTACAAAATATTGCTTGGTTTTGTAGTGTTAAACAAATAAAAACACGTGTAATTCAAAACAAGGTAAACGTTTTTTAACTTTAAGGCAACCATTTGACACTAAAATATTTTAAGACGGCATTGCAGGAAATACATCAATTGTTACAACGACATAAAGTAAAAACACCAGGAGCAACTGCTTATATATAATCTGATTTGAGCCCTAAATGCCTATGATCTGCCAAGTTTTTTGTAACAATTTAAGGGTATACATATATGGTGTTTTTCTCCAAATCGAATTATAACTTTTTTTAATCCATGTCAATGTTATCCTTGGGATCAAGATGGAGCCCCATAGGTCCCAGCATATTACTAGACGGTCCCGCATCCCCCAACTGACTTTTGTAACTCTCTAAAATGTATTTTAAGGCATTAACGTTAATATCAACCGGCTTGAAATTTTCTATATCTTCGAAATTGTCTCCGTTCTTCTTCTCAAAACTTTTCCCAATAGTCGTTCCTTCCAATTCGCGATCCATTTCTTCCATATATTTTTGCAGCTTATTTTTATCTTTTGCGTTTTCGTAACTTTGATCTTTGACATAGTTATCTTCTTCATATTCACTCATTTCCGAATCAGATTCCAAGTCCCAAGAATCATCCTCGGGTATGGAGAAATTTAGGATGTTTTGTAATGCACAAGTAAAAGAATTTGGGTCAAAGTTTATTTTGTTGTTAGATGTTGTTTCTTCTGTTTTAGCTTCAGATGAAAAAGACACCTTCGACTTATTTTTGCGCCTTGGAGGCCTAATAGGAGATTCGTTTTCATTGGGAAACTCTGCACCATCCACATCAGAAATGTGGTTTAAGAAACTGTTTATCTTTTCTGTAAAACTAGACGCGTCTGAATTATTATTAACATTGAATATTTTTTTCTGTCCATATTTTTCTTGAAGCATCTTGTCGAGTTCATCGGGACTAATATTCAGCCAAGAATCGTCGTCATCTACTAGATTCGTCTCTTCTTCGACTTCTATATCGATATTTCTACTTAAATCTAAAATTTCTTGACCTATTGACGAATTTTGATGCATAGAATCTCTATGATCAACATAATACTCCTTGGCTTTGTTTAGTAAATTATTATAACCTAAAGAATGTTCTAAATAATCTTTAAAATACCCTTTATCTTTCAGACTTTTTAGGTAATTCTGCCAGCCTCTATCAGATTCAACGTCAGTACTTGGCTTAGCTTGGGAAGCTAAAATTTCAAAGCCACAAGCTAGTTTAACTCCTAAAATATTAGACTGGTATTCTTTGGAATTGGAAGGAGGTAGATTCCATCCGGTTCTTCTGTCAGGAAGATACTTACTATGGGTTAACATGGCATAGAGACATTTAGTGAAAGTAACCCTTTGCTTAACTCTATTTTCAGGTGGAAAATACTTCATAGCTCTACAGGCTTTAAGGTCAACTGAGTCTCTATTACAAAACACTTGAACGGCGGCTGAGATCAGGTTGGGTTTCGCTTTTAAAGCTTTTGCTACTCCTATTGGTATATAAACTACTGCGTTATGAATATTGTCTTTCAATTTATCGGGATAACCATCGAGTTTTGTTTTAATGGCATTCTGGATTTCTGTTGATGCAACTGTCGATGTGGGATTTTCTCTTACTGATGACACAGCTTCGTTTATTGTAATTGTGGTTGAAGTTGAATCATGAGGAATTAAGTGGATATTGCCATCGTACATATAGACCTGAAACATAATAGGTCTTGTTAAATAAAGCTTAGGCATCTAGTATTCTAAATAGGATTTTTTAAAAAGAACAATTGAATATTTATCTTTTTCTGCCTGTTATAAGAGGTAAAAGGCGATTTAAAAAGATACCAACATTAAACATAACAGTTTTGAAAAAATGGATGATATAGTATGCAAAATGTATGTTTAAAATACACAAGTGATGCCTCAAAGAACTGAACCTCTTGACTCAGTGTTTCAACTTGTGGGGGAACATGGATATTGAAAAAAGTCGAAGAGAACTAAAAGTTTTATCAGCAATTATAGAAGTTGTATGATAAAAATTTGTACATACCTAATATTGGTAATAAAAATAACAGCCTTATAACCCAAACAGGATCTGTTTAGGGTTGATTTAGATTTTTGTAGAAGTATTTCTGGAAAGTTGTGTATAGCTACAATTTGAATATGCTGCAGCTAAACAGGTTGTGGAAGAGCCACAATAGACCTTTTAGGTCGAATAAAAGAGTGACTAAGCGTCCACTCATATTGAACCTAACCTAAGATAAGGTTGCGGAAAATTTAGGAAAGATTTTAAAATGAACAATTTACATTATAAACCCATTTTCAAACTTTTATCCTGAATATCTCAGAAGATTAGGTTGACGAAACTTGCAACAGTGGACTTGACAAAGCACACAATTACACAAAGTCCCAATCTCGGCACAGTCCCGATATAGCACTCTGCTGCTTTTCTCGTGTTTCCAAAACTGAAAATGCTGATGAAAGAACTGAAAAACTTACAAAAACTAAATATAAGAACCGCTACAGAAACATAAAAAAAGGGAGCCTGCTGTTAAGTCGAATGGAGATTACTTCGAATGATACCACAAGATGGGTCACGAAAAATAAAGTATTATGGACTTATGAACGAACGTCAGAGTTTTTTGGAACATACCACTTCTCAAGTCAGTATGCTTTTTAAAATCTGTTGTTTATACATTATCATTCACTAATAAAAAGGATCTATGTAGTTTACAAATGCTTCCTTTCTCCATTCTTAACTAGTAAAGTCACCACTATACCAAACAGTAAGTTTCAGAATTTCATATTGCATTTGGTTTAATTATTTTTTATTTTGTCTTATACCTGTCTTTATACGCCACTATTCTACAAGTTCTAATCTTCTTGTTATTTTTCTAATGCGCGATTTTCTACTATAGCGCGCGACTCTTCTTAAATTCCGAATTCCCATATTTTTTAAAGCATTTTTGATGCACTTTAATCAACATTCTTTACAATGTTTGTGCAGTCCATTTTTAGCGGGCTGCCATTCGGTAGTATTATCGTTATCAATTCTGTACAAGTGATCTAGACTAGAGAATCTATGAGATTAAAAAAAATTGCAATAACTCGTCAAGTTCAAAGTTCATACAGATTCCTTAGATATCGAATGGTGCAAAAAGTTTCGTCAGCACCTTTATTTAGAAAGATTTCGGATCATTTTCATTTTTCTTCAGCAACGTCCATGTTTAATAACCATATGTAACAATAGAACTTATAATTGCAATTTACAAGCTGAAAGACACATAAAATATGAATAAATACCAAAAAGAGATAAAAATTCACAAGACTAGACAATCACAAATAGAGATCTGCATTGGAAGAAAAATGGGAAAAATTTAGGGAAATACTACTAGAAAAGGCAGAGATGTGAAAGGACAAAGTGTAATGGAAAACTAAAGAAACAAACTAGTGGAACAAGGACATTAAAAATTTAGTACAGAAAAAGGAACAAGCATGGAAAACACACATCCAGACTGCAGATCCAAGGGAAAGATGAGAATATAACCCTAGAAGGAAGTGATACAGACAGTAAAGAAACTGAAAAGGGAGATTTGGAAAGGAAATAACTTCTTCTTCTTAAAGTGCCCTCTCCTCAATGGAGGTTGGCTACTACAATTTTAACCTCTTCTCTTTCTTCAGCAGTTCTTATTAGCTGTTCAAAATTTAGCCCTGTCCATTGTCGGATGTTTCTGAGCCACGATAGTCTTTTCCTTCCTAGGCCTCTCTTTCCCTAGATTTTTCCTTTCACTATAAGTTGGGCATATTGGTATTTATTATGTCTCAGTATGTGGCCTAGGTATGATATTTTTCTAATTTTTACTGTGTTAAAAAGTTTTCTTTCCTTGCCTATTCTATGCAGCACTTCTTTGTTTGAGGTATGCGATGTCCATGAAATTTTGAGTATTCTCCGGTAGATCCACATTTCAAAGGCCTCCAATTTATTTACGGTTGATGTTTTAAGGGTCCACGTTTCAACTGCATATAGAAGAGTCGACCAGACCTAGCATTTTGATAAACGTAGTCGAGAATCTCAAAGCAGTTTTTTTTTATTTTTTAGGAAGATTTTCTGGCCTGTTCTATTCTCGATCTTATTTCTAGATCAGGATTTAGGCTGCTATCGATCCAACATCCCAGGTACTTAAATCTATTGACCTGTTCTAAAATGTGCCCATTTATTGTGCAAGGTTAAAGTACGTTTTGGTTTTTTCGGATTGACATCACTTTGGTTTTTTGTAATGTTTATTTTCATACCAAATTGCACATAGGTCGAGTTGGTCTTGTCGATGAGTCGTTGTAGACCTAAGTCGGAATCCGCAATTAACACAGAAGGAAATTAACCGCAAGGAAATAACAGAAATAGGAATATACAGATGACAATTTAGAAATAGGACAAGAAGTGGAATAAGCAGTATGAACCATTAAAGTAGGAAAAGCTTGCTGAGAAGATGAGTTAGCACAAGAAATGATAAAATGGCTAGGCGAGAAACGAATCGAATGGTTAAGGACTATACTAAAAGAAGTGTGGAGAATAGAGACAATCCCCAAAGTTGGGAAAACAATTTAATAATACCCATACATAAAAAGTGTGGCGCACTGAGTATGGCGCACTTTTAATGTAATGTGAAAGACGCAAACAAAAATAACTGTGGCGACAACTATGACGTGCGTAGGGGCACAGGTAGAAATAAATAGCGAAGAGGACCCAGAATTACAAAGGATGGAGGAATTACGGAAGAAAATGGAGACGGCAGAAAGCACCGAGAAAATAATTGAAGTATTAGAACAAGAATAGCCAGAGGAGGTTTATGATACGGTAACCTTCTGCGAAAAAGGAATTTTGGAGGCACCGTGCGATGTGGAAATCTTGGTAACAGAGGATGCTGCTGACGCAAGTGTGAAGGGGGAATTTTGTGCAAGGTACCCAGACCTCCCCGGATTATATGTGGAAGAAGATGAAAATGGGGAATTGGGACTATGTACCAAATAACTCTAATGTACAGTAGAGGAAAATGGGAGAGGAAGGACATCAAAAAAAATTGTCTGCAAGTTAAAACAAAAGAGAGAAGAAGAACCAATAGCTGTTAAATTTCTGGCAGCAGCCAGGAAGCTATTCAACTGTATTAAACGAATGGATAGAGAAAAGATAGGGATAGCAACACCAGCAGCACTAGGAGTGGAAAAATCAAGAAAGGTGCTAGAGTTGGCAGCAAGAAGAAGGTAACTGCAAATATATATGGTAAAACATGTAAGAACGGCAAATAGTATCTAGAGAAAAGGGATGGTAATCATCACTAAACTGAAAGATAAGCCCTATGCTGAACGTGTAAAAGAGTTAAGGGAAGAGCTAGGAGAGAGATGACGTCGTCATAAACAAGGTTAGACAAACCAGACACGAAGGTGTGGTCCTGGAATTAGATGGAGGCAGGAACATGGCGGAACAAGTCAAGAATTTAGCAGCGTCAAGACTAGGATGCGCAACAAGGATGCCGGCAGAACGTGGAAGAGTAAAGAAGTGAGTAATGCTGGGGACATGGATGGCCTAACCACAGAAAAAGACATCATTGAATCAGTGGAAAAATTTGCTGGTAGGGAGGAAAACTGTAAAGTAGTTGGAAAAATAAGGACACACATGGGAGAAAATAGAATTTGTTATGTGGAGGTGGCGGAACAGAAGACTTCTAGTGGCGGAAAGAATAAAGATCGGGATGGTACAGGTCACGGTGAAGGTAACACAGCCAAGTAAATGGCCACATAGCAAGAGACTGCGAAAGGGGAGTGCTGGAAGTGCAGCATGGAGAACCATGTACAACCTCAGTGTCAAAATAACACAGTAAAGTGCTTCAATTGTGACAAGGCACGCATATTACTATGTCCACTTGGTGTCCCAAATTCAGGCGAATTATCAGAAGAGCGAGAGGTGAAGGTGGAAGAAGGGTAGGAGGTTACTGACTGAGCGATAAAATGGTGAATAAGCGTGAAAGAGAACATGTGTGTTAAGAGTGTTGCAAACTAATGTTAGGACGGCTAGGCTAGCTCACGACCTCGCTGTGGTCTCCACAATCGAAAAAAAATTGATATCCTGATAGAGGCGGAGCCAACCCGCAGTAGAAAATGGTTCGTGGATATATCAAGCGTTGCAGGAGTGCGGATACTTAATAGCAGACTGATGGTATATGGTATTGATAAGCATGAGGTATTTGTGAAGATACACGTCATCATCATCTTTGGCTCGACAATCCTCTGTGGATCTTGGCCTGCTTTAAGATTCGTGGCCATTCTGTTCGGTTGTTGGCAACATGTTGCCATCTTCTGATTTTTAATATTCGTATGTCGGTTTCAACTCCATCTAACCACCTAATTCGCGGTCGGCCTTTGCTTCTTTTTCCTACAGGTGTTCCTGTGGTTAGCTTTTTAGCAATAGTATTTTCTGGCATTCGTATTATGTGTCCAGCCCATCTAAGTCGCTGTGTTTTAATGAACGTTATGACATCTGGCTCATCAAAGAGCTGATACAATTAAAAATTATATCTTCTGCGCCACTGCCCTTGGTCGTTTACAGCTCCAAATATTTTGCGGAGTATTTTACGCTCAAATATTCCCAAAAGTCTTTCGTCTTTCTGCGTTAGAGTCCATGTTTCTGCTCCATATGTGAGGACCGGCCTCAGCAATGTTTTGTATATAATAATTTTAGTTCTTCTTTGAATGTTTCTTGAGTGGAAATGCTTTTTGAGTTCATAGTATGCCCTATTTGTAAGATTTATTCGTCTTTTGATTTCTTCGCTTGTTTTATTGATAGCAGTCAATAGCGACCCAAGGTATGTGAAGTTGTCAACACGTCCAAAGGTATGACTTCCAAAGACTGTTTTTCGTTTCTCATTTGCTATCGGATCCTTTGTAACCAACATGTACTTGGTTTTGTCTTCTTTGATGACTAGACCGACCTGTTTCGCCGCTGTTTCCAATTCTAGGAGATATTCTACGCCCTACTATGTCAATGTAATCAGCATATGCTAAGACTTGTATCGATCTATTGTAAATAGTACCGCCATCCCTAATTCGTGTATCTCGGACTGCCTTTTCTAAGGCTATATTAAATAGGAGGCAAGCCAGAGCATCCCCTTGTCTGAGTCCATCCTTTATCTCAAAGGATCTAGAACTCTCTCCCTGTATTCTAACAGTGGCTTCTAAGTTAGACATTGTCATTCTCGTTAGTCGGATAAGTTTCTCTGGTATACCAAACTCATGCATTGATTGGTATAGCACTGTTCTCTTGACACTGTCGTATGCGGCCTTGAAGTCGACGAATAGGTGATGGGTTTCAATATTGAATTCTAATGTTTTCTCGAGAATCTGTCTTATTGAATGAATCTGGTCAATTTTCTGGAGTGAATCCAGCTTAATATTTACCAACTATGCCCACTGTGTAAACTTGCAGCCTTTCGTAGAGAATATTTGCTTGTATTTGAGAAGATACATGTGGAGGGAGTAAATGTGGTATGCTGCTACATTTCACCGAATTGTACAGCGAAGAATTATGAAAATACACTGGATGAGATTATAACTGAGGTAAGATTATTGGGAACAGAATGTGTAGTGCTGATGGACTTCATTGCCAAAGGAGTGGAGTGGGGTTCTTTGATAAGACACTCGTGGACAAATGCTTATGGAATAGATAGGAACTCTGGACCTGGTTGTCATAAACAATGGTCAGGAACCGCGAGAAAAAGTAGATACTAAGCCGTGCTGCCGGATGACACTGCTACAAAACACTGATATTAACTTGACAGTAAAAATTTGATATCTTCTGACCAGAGTGTCATATTGATAAAAACCAAAATGTAAAGAGTGCAGCATTTGTATGAGATTTTTGCATTTTACCGCAAATAAAGTAAGTTTCTATAAAATGGTTAAACATATAAATAAACGTTGCGCGATTTTTGTCATCTTTTACAATTCCCACGAGATCTATAAAATTTATCACTTCCATTGACCAGACACTACGCAATTTCCATTGTTAGAGCCTAATCTTCAAAACCTATGGCATAACATTTCGATTCTGAGTTTTGTCAACAAATATGAGGTATTTGTACTATGTTTAAAAACTATGAATTTAAATTTACACATTACAAACCATCTTAAATGTTTAAAAATGCTTCTTTTCAATTGCACAGGTTCCTTTTTCGAAACTAGACAATTTCAGCTACAAATTCCAACCAATGCCGTCTTCAAGGAAGTATTTCCTGTGATGAGAGATCGTTTGTAATATAAAAGTTTAAATTTAGTGTTTTTATACATATTTCAAATGACATGTTTGTTGCCAAAACTCAAAATTGAAATTTCATGTTATAGGTTTTGAAGATTATACTCTAACAATGTAATTTTCAACAGCGACTGGTCAATGGAAGTACTATCTTATTGGTGATCTTACCATAATTTTATTGATCTCATGAGAATCATAAAAAAAGGCAAAAATCATGAAATGTTGATTTATTTAACAACTTTATAGAAACTGAGTTCATTTGCATCAAAATGCAAAAATTGCATACAACAGCTACACTCTTCATTTTTAAAAATAACTCTACTCAAAAGATATCGAATTTTTACAGGCAAGTTAATACACATTTTATTTCATGCGGGTAAATAATATTTAAAATTGTCAATTGTTTCAATCGTTGCTTCTGGGAGAATGGTTCATTCTACACAAAGTGTATTTTTGTTCAATATTATCTCAGCTGTTTATTCCTATGACATAGAAATTCTTGGAAAATCTTGGTAAATTAATGTTGTCCATTTTCCCCCTTTCGGGGCTAAGCCTGGAGGTAGGAGTGACAAACATTTTTATCTCTTTTTAAGACTCCAAAATGACATTCTCAGTAAAATTCAGCATCTTTGTATGAATTTTAGATGCCAAATCTCTGCCGATTGGACTAGTATATGGAATAAGATTCAGTGAAATAGCTAAAATAATAACAAGTAAAGGATATATAAAATATACTAGTAGCTTAGAATCATTAATTTTAAGTTAAAAAACAAAATTATTACATTAGTTTTATAACAAAGTTACAAAAAGAAAGTGAAACCTACCCTATTTTCACAAGTTTCTGGTCTAGCCCAATTTGGTAAATATTCAGCTGCTTCAATAAGTAGAAACTCTCCATCAATATCATGAACTCTGGCAATTGATCCAGTCAATTCTTTTGTTAGTTGCCTCAAAAGAAATACCATAAACCACTCATCTTCAATATTGTCTCCATAATGTGATACCCCATAAAGATGTGGAGGCAGTGCTTCTGTATAAAAAGTATATATATATATATTTAGGGAATGTTTCCAAAATAAAAGAAAACATGATGGGATATTATCAAAGCTGCTTTTGCCAAAGGTCTATGCTTAACCAGGACAAAAAGAGATAATAAATAACTTCTATATTATTAGAGAATGAACCACAATTGCCATTCAAAATATTTTATTTTTGATGTTTCAATTTTCTACTTGGAAATCATTTCTTTGTATTGTGTATACTTTATATGAGTAATCTGAGATCAATTGCTGAGATGGGAGTAGAAATGTCAAAAACAAAATATTTTAATGGAAATTGTGGTTTATTCTCAAAAAATATAAGATGTAAAAATAAAACAAAGTAGCTTCAGAACCATATTGAAAGAATTAATGACGTTACATTTACAATACACAGAAGAAAAAAGATATATCACAATTTAATACAATAATTGACACAGCATAAGGAACACCAGTATATCACACTGTTACCAGCAAAACTCCTTTTAAGTAAATTTTACAGGAGAGCAATAAAACATCATTATTAATGATAACAAAGATTTTATCCCATGAATGGTTGCTGAACAATGAGATACAATGCTTACATGGTTTTAAAACCCTCATGTAACCTTCTAGACTTTTAGAAGTTTTAACAAATGCTAATAGAATGACTGTGGTAACAAAAATATTCCATTTTAACTATACAATAATTTTACTGAGAAGCTGTTCTACAAAAATCAGTCAAAATTTTAAGGGATTTTGGTTGTTTGTGAATTCACAGAGGGGAAAGCCTTCCTTGTCCACTATGCTGAGTTAGGTATGGTGGTGTCAAATCCAGTCACGGACCAGATATTGTATATCTTTTTGCAGAATATTTTTCTACAGTTTATTACACTCAAATATGTCACATACCCAGTGATTGACCTTCACTTGGTCTTACTAACTTGACTGGTTTCAACATAACTATATCTGATATTTATTTAAAATTATCAGAATTTTATGTCAATACGGGTCCTGGTCCTGATGGATTGCCTCCCAGCTTTCTCAAGAATTGTTGTTTTATATTATACATACCTTTTTTTCACATATTTAATCTATCCTTAAATAAGGGTGAATTTCCAGAATGCTGGAAAAATAGTTTTTTAACACCTATTTTTAAAGCGGGAGATAATCCATTGGTGAATAATTACAGGCCCATTAGTATCATGTAATACCAAAGATATTTGAATGTTTTATATGTGACTATCTTAAAGCTTCACTTAAAAAACAGCTAGTAGACCAACAATTTGGATTTCAGAATAGCAGATCAACTGAATGTAATCTACTAGTGTTTGTGGACTTCCTGAGGAAGGCCATGGAGAGAGGCTGTAGGGTACATGGACTATATACTGATTTCTCCAAGGCCTTTGATCGGGTCAACTATAATATTTTACTAGTTAAACTTAAAAAAATGGGTGTTGATAGGCCACTTCTTAGATGGCTGAGAACATACTTGATTGACTGAGTTCAGATGGTGTATATCAGGGATTTTGTTTCCAGTGAGATTAAGGTTCATTCAGGAGTACCCCAGGGTTCTCATTTGGGACCCCTGTTATTTAATATATTCGTTAATGATATACACCACTGCTTTCAGCACAGTTCACCTCTTCTTTTTGTGGATAATATAAAGTTCTACAAAATTATCAATAATACAGAAGATTGTGATCTTCAACACGATCTCGATCAGTTGAGTAGTGGTGTGTGTTGGATGCAATGGCCCTGAATGCATCCAAGTGTCATGCTGTTTTTTTTTTTTGGATGATCGAGAGACCCAATGGAATATAATTATAATATACAGAACATTCTTGTTCACTGGTTTACTGAAATTCATGATCTGGGAATTAATTTAGACACTAAACTTTTATTTGAATCGCATTATATGTCAATAATTTTTAAGTCTTTACAAATGCTTTGCTTTATAAAAAGATTCACTAGAGACTTTTAGAATATGGAAGCGATTAAATTACTATATTGTTCTTTAGTCAGACCTCATCTAGAGTATTGTTAACATGTATGGTCTCCATCTTATAATATTTACATATCAAAAATGCAGACAATTCAACACAAGTTCTTGAAATATGTAGCTATAAACAGGGTATACTTTTTAAATTAAATCAAGTAAATTATGATCAAATTGAAAACCAACTTCACATTCTCTCATTTTTAGGTTCCTCTTTACAGAACCAACTATGCATATAATAATTATTTAACTCGACTACTAAGATGGCCAAATATTCACCCAGATCTAGATTTTTTGCACCGAAGGCAGAATTTATTTCTGGTCTCAAGCATGTGTTTATTTGAGTGGCTGTGGAATAGGTAATCATCATTTCGATGTATAAAACTAAATTATGTGATTAAGTATGTGATATTTAGTAAGTTGGTATATTAATAAGTTCGTGTCAGTATTGTATCACCGAAAAGTTATCTAGTTTTATAGTTTCATAAAGTTTAGTTTCATAAATCAGCTATTGTATGCAAGTTATTGGCATCCAAAATATGTTGTAATTATTTAAATATACTTGTTAAAACGTTCTTTTCGAATCTTTCATTTGTCCAAGTCTTCTGGGTGGTCCTTCAAAGAAGCATATAAAGTGAACCTATTTCCCTAAGGAAAAACCTTGTTCCCCAAGGGAAAAAACCAGCGACCTATGACTGGTGTGCGAAACAAAGCCATCAGGACAAGGTGTAAGGACAAACACACACATCTTCACTCAATATATATATATATATATATATATATATATATATATATATATATTTATATATATATTTATATATATATATTATATATATATATATATATATTATATATATATATATATATATATTTATATATATATATATATATATATATATATATATATATATAAATATATATATTTATATTTATATATGTATATATATATATATATATATATATATATATATATATATATCTATATATACATATATATATATATATATATATATATATATATATATATATATATATACATATATATATATATATATATATATATATATATATATATATATATATATATATATATATATATATATATATATAATTCAAGAAATCAGAAAATTTTGGGTATATAAAAAACTTTTTTCTGACCATAAACTGTTCTGTATATCCACTGAATAGATTGGTTATGAAATAAAAACCTGAAAATTTTAACAGAAGAAAGGAACAAAGGACACGCCTAGGACTAAAGAGAGAAACAAGCTTGATACTATGGAAAGACAGCATATCTATAACACAGAAAAAGGAGTGAGGAACAAGAAGCAATGAAGAGTAATGTCTAATAATTCTGAAGTGTACTAGTTTGATAATATTAATATATCATATATTTCACCTTACTGTTCCATTATCAATCAGACAGAAACATTTAATGACATATTAGTGGTGATAGATGGAGAGAATTAAAACAAAACTAGATTTATTTAAATATTAGTTTTACAAACAAATGCTAAAAGGTAACAAAGTAAACAATAGAAGCAACATGTAGGGTAACAAAGAATTTAAGTAAAGTTACAATAACAGTATTGTCAAAATTGAGGACATAATTCAGACAAATAAAATAAGGCTTGGCCATCAATAAGAACTAAATGAACAATTCAATCAAAGGAAGTTCAAAAGGAAATATATCACAAATAAATGGATAATAATTCATAAGGAAAAACATCATCTGTTAAAATATTAAGTTAAACAATTTATAATGTGAAATATTTCTAGCATATTACAATCGCAATGAAAACTTTATAATGATAATATACTAATTTTAAATATCAAGCAGTTCAATATTTACCTTTTTGGCCTTCGATTTCATTTAAAAAATTGGAAGTGGATGTTCTAATTACAAGTTTGAAATCATCTTTGTGCCACAAAAAGTTTTTGGTATATTTATGAATTATTTTATTGGTTTTATCCAATAGGGCAGTTAGAATATTTTCTTGTTCCTGCTCATCGTGGGTTTCTATTTGTGGAAATATGAAATATTCTACAAAATCGTCCTCACGGACAGTTTCAAGAACGTTAGTCATCCCAGCCATTTCAAAAAATGAATGCAAAACAACGACAATGAACATGAACAAAAACAAATAGCACTAACATGTCACAATATTAGACAGTTGACAATCTTCAAGCTGAAATCGAAATAATATTTTAAGAATCGATTATTTGGTTAATTGAAAATTTCTACATTTTAGCACCGATACACTCGGTGACAGAACGATGTGATTTTATAGTATGGAGGATTTTTGTATACATATTATCGACCGGTTTATACTGTAATTAACAATAACTTCGACTTCAAAAAACTATTGCAGTGTTCCTCAATATTCATCCTATTATAATTCACAAAAAAAATCCATACATAAGTTTCCGCTGGACGAGAATATGAAAAAAGTTTGGCAATGCATTTTGTGAATTGGCAAACATATAACCATTCATCTAATTTACATACCGATGCACGTCATTATCTACGTCAGAGATCGGAGTCGACATAGTTGCCAAAGTATAAAAAAAATCCTGACTCCATTTTAAACGAAATAGATCACATAATTATTGCAAAAGTATTACTATCTCTTTACAACGACTATTTAAATTCTTACGTGACATTTTTGAAATAAAACACACTAATTTTGTTCTAAAAACCACAGATTTTATTAAATAAGTAAAAACATAAAACAGAGGTATTCACTTTAAAATTCAAAATAATAAAGTACAAAAAGTGTCAACACCGCAACTGTCAAATAAGTGTTACCAATTTTTGCCAAAATTTCACCTTCGTTTGATTAAATCTAATGAGAATTTTTGTGTTGTTAAGGGTGCTTGTGTTGAATTTAATTTAATGTTTTGTTTAATAATTCTGGTTCCTAATAAACAAAAATCAACTCATACTACCAAGCTCTTCATGGAACGCAGCAATACTTTTAAATACTGCCTTGCGGGAATAAAATGATTCTTCTGATCCATTACTTTACAATAACTACAAAAACTTATGAAACTAGAAATAAGGACGAACATTTTCAGTTGATTTATGGGCATGCACTTGACTCACTTGCCCTACGAACCACCTAGAAGTGTGGTCATAGGATTTTTTGACCATCCAGTTTATCGGTTATGTCCTTTTTTTGTGCCTCGGTTGACACCGCGAGGAGCAGATACAACTCTACTCCATTGGCTACAATAATTAAATATACTATATTTCAAGAGGTAATTTTTTTCTTTGCATAGATAACAGCAATGAGTTAAGCCAGCTAATTTTCGTAATATTTAAATTAACTGCTTATTTATTTACAATCAGAATATTGCATTTTTTCTTCATCATTATTCTAATTTGATTTAACCAGCGACCTCTAAGTTTTACACAAAACTTTTGGCCACTTCGAGACGGATAATAAATAATTAAAACTTTTTTAAATTTATAAATTTAATATTGATCGATCCTTCGATTTTTTTACATTATTTTAAGCTTAACTTACATAATTAAATTTGATCATATTTTCATAACAATTTTAAAATTTATTTCTCCTTTTAATTCATAATATCAGTAGGTACTTTTATACATATTGATTATACATACGTATATATATATATACTATATATATATATATATATATATATATATATATATATATATATATATATATATATACAGTATAGGTAAAAGTTTATGGTCGGTATGGACCTTATATGAGATGGAGTGAGAAACAACTGTTTAAAAAGAGAGAGATATATTAGGTGTCCGCCTTTTATATCACCGAACATAAATGAGTGGATATGGAGTGGATATAATAAAAAGGGGAAATTCAACGTTGCCAAACTTATTGGTTTTATTTGACCTGTTGTCTTTTTCGCATTTGAACAATGCTCCAAGATAATGAAATTTGGGCGAAATGGATTTAAATGGCAGCTTATTGTTTTTTATTGGGAATATGCCACAATTTTACTTTACAATAAGTGTAATATAACATTTTGATTTATACTTCGGAAGTCGTTTTATATAAATAAAATTTATTAATGTTTGGTATTTTAAAAACGATTTCCGAATTAAAAATCTAAACATCAAAATAAGCTTATTTTAAAGTGACATTATGCCTTATTTCCAATAAAAATATTAAACTGCATATAAATAAAAAAGCTTCGTACAAAACTATTTGCCAACGTGGCGTGTAGCGTGGTCAAATCACCGAATCAAAGGGTAAACAGGTATTTACGAATAGAGGTGGGTCATTGACGTCGCAAAACCGATTTTCGTAAACAAGTAACTATGATTTTCTAATAGTAGTTTCAAGTAAGAAACTACCTACATAAACAAACATATTGGCTATTATCGTTTATCTGTATATTTATTGAAGTGAAGGAAACTAATAAAATATTTTATTATAACTTGAAAACTATACTAAACAATACAAATAGTAAATCGTACCTACGTTTACATTACACGTTATTATTAAATCACGAATCGTCTAAATTGACATTTAAAAACATAAGTTTTTTTACTTTACTTCTTATTAATTGTGTTTTTCTTTTATTTAAAATTAAACCTGATTTTGAACATGTGTTCACATTTACAATACTTTATGAATATAGTGGTTAAGTTAGGAGATACATGGCGATGGTTTTTTCACCATTGTAATGGACTCTCGCTACAAGTGTACGTTTAGATGAGTCATGTCCAATTAATTGATCAAAAATACACCATGGACTTAAATCATCTTTATCGGTTTCTTTTTCTTATACTGGTTGATTTTCAATAGTACAATCTTCTTGTTCTTTAATTATAGAAGTAACCAGCTTCTTAACTCTTTCTTTTGTTTTTTTAGCGTCATTTTTATCAGAAAATCCCTGCACTTTAAATCGTGAATCCATAAACGTACATAATGACAATATGCCACTGTATTCTATCCCTCTAAATCTTTTTGCTAAACCCGAGATTAGTAATTATCCCGTAATTAGTAATAAAAACCCGTACTACGTCGGATACTAACTATGGATGTAAGGTTACTGTTTGCTAAAATTTTATTGCAAGATTTTTGCAGGCAGCGTACCAGAACAATCACTGAACTATCATTCAAGTATTTTTGGCCACTCATTGTACCTGTTATTTCTTTAAAAGGCCGTAAAATTTAGGACAATTACGAAAAAATAATCCAGTCTTCATTATTTAGATTTGGTCTAAGTCTGTATTAACTGATACCAATGTGGAACGGATTGCCTCTTCTAACTCCGTCATTCTTTCTAACATGTAATAGGTGAAGTTCTACCTAGTTTCCACGTCTTAGATTGGCCGTTTGGGATCTTTGTTATGTTGTAATTGATACTTTAAAGGCGTTTCTGAAGATAAGGTACTTTTTTGAAATGTGTTTTTTGCCGAATTGTCGAAAAAAAGACTTTTTATTTTATCTATTTGTACACGACAGCATTTAAGTGCGTCCTCCATCAATAAATTTAACGTATGAGCAAAACAATATAAATGTTTTCATTCCAAAGCATATTTAATAGCTATGACCATATTTGAGGCATTATCAGTTACTGCAAAATTTACTTTTTGTTTTAGACCCCCTGAATAATAATTTCACTAATTTTAAAAGCGATGTTTTCTTAATTATGGTTTCCAGAAAAATGGCAGCAGTCTAATTAAACCGTGTTAAACTCTAAATTTTCGGTTAAATTCGTTAAAATCAACTAGTTGATGGTTGAAGCTGGTTACTACTATTAAAAAAAAGAAAAAGAAGATTATACTATTGAAAATTGACTAGTACAAGGAAAAGAAACTGATAAAGATGACTTAAGTCCATGTAAATGTAAGTACTACTACTAAGTATTGTTTAATTTATTTTTCAAGTTATAATAAATATATTCTTCGTTAGTTTCTTTCACTTTAATACTTATACACATAAACGATAATAGCCAATATGTTTGTATACTCGCTAATTTGAATACTGGTAAACAATCAACTAGTTACAGTTTACGAAAAACGGTTCCGATAAAAATTTAAAAAACTAAAGGACCCACCTCTAGTTTCTTAGCTTTATGAGGATCGGAACCACAGAATATGTAAAATATCTCTGATCGGAACTAATCGTCTCACTAACAGGCAAAATGGGCGTCAAGAAGATTTATGGAGGGGAGACCAAGGGGGAATATGATTGTTATCTTTGTCTATTCGCTGAAAATATGATTTTATATCTGTGTTAGATATCCTGTTAAGTTTTACCATACCGACCATAAAATTTTACCTACACTGTATATATATGTATATATATATATATATATATATATATATATATATATAATATATATATATATATATATTATATATATATATATATATATATATATATATATATATATATACTATTGTGATATTCAAAATCTTCAAAAGTGCGCCAAGCAATTAATTAGCTAGATTTTGGAGAAAATGTGTGATCCTGTGATTCATCCAAAAATGGCTTCTATGTTCAAAGACGCTTCGTATTGCGCGATTGTGTGCGAATTAATGTTTCTTGCATCTAAACATAATCGCAACTCACCATTTGATTTTTTTACGCATACTATCGGGTTGATATATGGAGAGTCACATCTTTCGATCACCTTGTCTTTGATCATATTTTCAATTTACTGTCCGATGCTTTGCCTATATTTATACGGGGTTGGATATGTTTTCGATTTAAAATTTTTTAAGTTTTTATCTTTAAAAGAATGTTCATAATTTTTAGTCACTCGGCTTTCTTCATTAATAAGATCTCCATAATTTTCTAAAATCTTCTCTATTTCCTTCTCCATATTTTCTCCACATTTTATTTTTCTTTCATCCTCAGTTTGTTCACATGTGTTCACTGTCCATATTATTTCTTCACAAAATTCTGGATTCTCGTCCATAATTGCCATTGAACTTTCGATTTATCCTCTACCGTCATATTGATTTCTTTATGTTTTTCCTGTCCATTTATCCTTTCAGAATTTTTTTTCCTATCTGTTTCCTTTTCTTCTTCTGTGTTGTCTGGTTCTGCTCTGATTTTCATTTGATTTTCCGAAAAATTGATGGTGATATGTTTTTTATTCAATTCATCAATTCCCGCTATCATATCATGATTTAGATCTTCGATCACCACACATTGCATAATATAGAATTGGTGTCCCACTTTGATCCGTACTCCCAAACCTTCGTTTACTGTCGTCAATTTTTTATTATTTGCACCCACTAAAGCAACCCTCGGAATCTTATACACAAATCTGTCCATATTTAATTCTTTTACTAGTTTTTTATTGATTAACGAAATTTCCGATCCAGAATCAATCAAAATTTTAATCGCTTTATGTTTTATAAATGCATCTAAAAAAATTAGATTGGAATTAGAATTTTGTTTTTTGTTTCCCGCCAACTGTATAAACTCTCTTGGGTGACAAAATATACCGGAGAGTTTTTTACTTTTGTTTAGTGGATGCCTTATTGAAAATCCTGTCTGGATTCATTGCATACTTCTTCTTCCTCGTTTTCTATTGCTACACATGATTCATCTCCCTTCTGTTTTGTCGTTGGAATCTCTGATTATTTCTATCGTTCCTTTGATCGTTCGTATTCCTATTCGGAGGATTTTGTGCAGCTCTATTCCTGTTGTGATTTTCATATGTTCTATTTTGTGTGTCATTCCTGTTATCGTAATTTTGTTGTCTATTGTAATTATTGTAATTTCTCGGCCTATATTCGTTTGTTGATCTGGGATGTCGGTTTCTCTGGTCATAATTTGATGGATACCTTCTTTCCGGTCCATTATATTGGTCATGTTGTCTTCTATTTCTCATTTCTCTTCTTTTCGCTTCTTTTTATTGAAGGAATTGACACAAACTATCAATATCTTGATAGTTTCTCAAAATCACGTGATCTTCCAAAGTTTCCTCAAAATGTCTGCTGATCATTTCTACCAGCTGTTCGGTAGAATATTTGTATTCCAGATATTTTGAATTGTTATATATCTGCAAAGCATATCTTTCTTCAGATATTCCCATTTTTTCGTGATATTTTCCATTCTGTAGCTCTTGATTGATTTCTCTCTGTTTATTTTTCCCCAGAAATAGTTGAGAAATTTATTTTCAAAATCTGTCCAATTTTCAAACTCATCTTCCTTGCTTTCATACCATAACGCTGCTCCTTCTTTCAGATGGTTTCTAATTGTTTCTTTGCAATCGTCAAAATATCTAACATGTTGCAATTTGGTTTTCAAATTTTTAACTAACGGTACTGGGTGTGTTTTCCGAATATCCCCGCCAAATTGTATTTTCGCCTCGCTTGTTCCATGGATGATCTGAATGAACTTCTTTTCTCTCTACCCTCTTAGTTCAATTTCTGCCATTTGTTTTTCATTTTGATTTAATCTCCTTTCTACTTCTTTCCTGTCTTCTTGTAGCGCCATTTCAAATTTTTCTTCTAACTGTTCTAATTCCTTTTTTTGGCAATTTCGTATCTCCTTCATCTTGTTTTCTACTTTCTTTTCTTGTTCTCCCATTTTAATCTTAATTTCATTAATCTCTCCTATCTGTTGTATCATTTCTCTTTTTATCTCCTCTACACATCCTTTTATTTTCTGTTCATAATTTTTCAAACCCTGTTCTATATTCCTGTTGTTTTCTTCTATTGTTTGCTTTGTTTCATCTATTTTTAGTGATGTTTCTTTTCGTTAATGTTTTTGTCCCCGCCAAATGTGAAATTTTACATCACTCTATACGTTGCAGGAAACGACAATATTTCTCCCCAATTGTAATAAATTTTCACGACAAATATCAAATATGCAATCAGTAAAATTCAAATAATTCAAAATAAATATCAAATGTACGATTGGTAAAGAAAATAAAAATAAAATAATTCAATAGCAGTAAATATCAACTAACTACGATCAATCAATAAATCAAATTTTTATCCACTGGAAAAAATTGTCAAAATACTTTCAAATTCAAATTCCCTCAATGTTATATGTTTTTATCTCTGGATCACCTGTACTTATTCCAGATCTCTTTCCCTTCCTTCAAATGTAAAGCTGCGATATTTTCAGGCCCCACGTTTTGAAAGCCAATTATTGTGATATTCAAAATCTTAGTGCGCCAAGCAATTAATTAGCTAATTAATTAAAATTATTTAAATGATATGATTATGATTCTATCACACTTTTTAATTCTCTTATCTCAGGGTTATATTCGTGCTTCAATATCTATGCTTTACATGTGAAAGGTAAGGTCCAAAGAATACCGGAATAATAAAAAACATATATGATATAACATTATATATTGAAATAAAAATAATGAAATAAAATTCACACTCAAATGTTTTCAATAATCAATATCTCATATAATGATTCTCAAAATTTTGTTCTACGTACGTGAACCTTCAAAATTAATGGTACAAACAATATTAGTTAAAATCTCAAAATCCCAATTATTATTCTAAATCTCCTAATCAAAATGTTTATATCTTTTCTAAAGTAATTGTAAAATTGTGTTATCAATAAAAGAAAAACTACAGAAAAACAAAACTATCCCTCTATGATGATGAGTGGTCCAAATCCTTGTTCCTTGTAGCCTACACTATCTATTCTTAGCAGCTCCCTAGGTAATCAGCAATCTTACAACAAATTGTTGCAAGTTTATCGTCCTTAATGATCTCCTTCAAATGCACGAATCGTTCAAATTATGCTTGCCTCTTCTCCTCTCGATAAACTGAATCTCTCGTTCTGGCCTGAACAGTGACTCTTGGAATATAAGTAGAAAAATATAACTTACAATATTTTACTGGATCAGCTTCTGTCAGATACACTAACTCCACGAAAAACTCACTAACATTCACTTCTACTGCTTGCTACCTCTCGAGAACCACCAGAAAACAATGACTGTTCGCCTTGCACACTTGGAAAACAACTGCCCAACTTTTTTCCCTCAAAAAGCTAGCTAAAGTCTCATTCTTACAAACCATCCCACCTTTTTCAATCTCATCCAATCAAAGGCTCGCCACAATTCCCCATCTCTTCATTTAGACAACAAACAATAATTTTACCTACAATTATAAATTTCCTAAAAACTATTAATATCGGTTAATCGGTTTCTACAAATTCTTAAGAACTAACAGAGAAATATATTTCTAAACATCTATTATATTGTCCTAATTACTCTACAAGTCCATTTGGAAAACCCACTTCCATTGTCCCCGGTTTCACTAATTTTACTCGAATATATTTTACAAAGAAAATAATTTATGCATATCTTAAATTTTGTTTAATACATGTAATCCAAAGATAATGGACTTTCACTTCTTTGAAATATCTTTTGTGGTTTATTAGTCGAATTATTTTATTTTGAACTTTGAAATATATATTGTTCTGAAGCTATTTTCTTGTGGCATTGTAAATTAATTACTATTTATAACTGGGAATAAGCCACAATTAAAGATAAAAAATACGTTTATTGACGTTTCAATTTCCAATTCGGAAATCGTTCTCAAAATACAAACAGTAAATTAAACAAATTTTGTTTTTTGTTACATAGTGAAAAAATTCTTCTAATAATTTAATTTTATCTGACTCATTTATATTGACAATTCAGACATACATTATGCATTTTAAAGTAGAGGACTTTAAAATGGTATTGCCAATATTGTTGAGTTGCGCTCCTGGGACGACTTTACTATAAGATAGTTCATTCGATTACATGAAATCAACTTTAACTTGAGAATATCCGTCAGAAAAAATCATAGCATGTAATTCGTCTTTAAAAAGACAAACACATGACATGATGACAGTAAAATTCTCCCGTTAGTGATTCCATAGTAAATTATGAGGGAAAAACCAGGAAAAAACCTCATAATACTATCCCGACATTGTAAGTATTTGTTCGTGAATTTAGTTTACCTTCAACAAACATCAAAATTCTGATTTTATATGTTACGTTATTTAAAAAACATAAATGATGTATCCTCTATATGTTACTGACTTACTAATACTGGTATTTTCTTATTAATAACTTCCTCTTTCAATATTGGTAACCAGATCCTACTACATTCTGCGAGGAATTTGCGACACAATTGGCCTCATTTAGCATAATTAGAGCCGCTTCTTTGATTTTTCTTTTTTTACCATCCGTTTCTTTTAGGACTATATTTGAATTATTCCATTGAACCCTATGTTCATTATCCCATGCGTGTTTACATATTTGAGATCTATCAAATTCTCTATTTTTAATATAAGATTGATGTTCACTTATTCTAACATTTAATGGCCTTGATGATTCACCTAAATAAAACTGATCGCATTCACAAGGTATTTTATAAATGCAATTCTTTGTCCTTTCTTGTTCATTGTTAGGTTTGGTTTTGGACAAAATAGATCTCAACGTGTTTGTTGTTTTGAATGTTGTTGAAATGTTGAATTTATTTCCTATCCTTTTAAGTTTTTCTGATAATCCTTTTATGTACGGTATTGTTACTTTCCTCATATTATTCCTTGTGTATGCTGTAGGATCTCGTTCTAAGTTGTTCTGTTCTATTCGATCGATTGTTGAAAATTCCTTATTTATAAACGATAAAGGATAATCATTTTTTAATAAAACAGATGTTAACAAATGTTTCTCCTCCAAGAACGAATTTTCGTTAGAGCAAGTAATTTTGGCTCTATCGTATAAGGATTTAATTATTCCCTTTTTTACATTAATATTATGATTTGATTTGAAATTTAAATATCTATTGGTGTGTGTTGGTTTTCTATACACCTGAGTCTCATAATATTAATGTAAAAAAGGGAATAATTAAATCCTTATACGATAGAGCCAAAATTACTTGCTCTAACGAAAATTCGTTCTTGGAGGAGAAACATTTGTTAACATCTGTTTTATTAAAAAATGATTATCCTTTATCGTTTATAAATAAGGAATTTTCAACAATCGATCGAATAGAACAGAACAACTTAGAACGAGATCCTACAGCATACACAAGGAATAATATGAGGAAAGTAACAATACCGTACATAAAAGGATTATCAGAAAAACTTAAAAGGATAGGAAATAAATTCAACATTTCAACAACATTCAAAACAACAAACACGTTGAGATCTATTTTGTCCAAAACCAAACCTAACAATGAACAAGAAAGGACAAAGAATTGCATTTATAAAATACCTTGTGAATGCGATCAGTTTTATTTAGGTGAATCATCAAGGCCATTAAATGTTAGAATAAGTGAACATCAATCTTATATTAAAAATAGAGAATTTGATAGATCTCAAATATATAAACACGCATGGGATAATGAACATAGGGTTCAATGGAATAATTCAAATATAGTCCTAAAAGAAACGGATGGTAAAAAAAGAAAAATCAAAGAAGCGGCTCTAATTATGCTAAATGAGGCCAATTGTGTCGCAAATTCCTCGGCAGAATGTAGTAGGATCTGGTTACCAATATTGAAAGAGGAAGTTATTAATAAGAAAATACTAGTATTAGTAAGTCAGTAACATATAGAGGATACATCATTTATGTTTTTTAAATAACGTAACATATAAAATCAGAATTTTGATGTTTGTTGAAGGTAAACTAAATTCACGAACAAATACTTACAATGTCGGGATAGTATTATGAGGTTTTTTCCTGGTTTTTCCCTCATAATTTACTATGGAATCACTAACGGGAGAATTTTACTGTCATCATGTCATGTGTTTGTCTTTTTAAAGACGAATTACATGCTATGATTTTTTCTGACGGATATTCTCAAGTTAAAGTTGATTTCATGTAATCGAATGAACTATCTTATAGTAAAGTCGTCCCAGGAGCGCAACTCAACAATATTGGCAATACCATTTTAAAGTCCTCTACTTTAAAATGCATAATGTATGTCTGAATTGTCAATATAAATGAGTCAGATAAAATTAAATTATTAGAAGAATTTTTTCACTATGTAACAAAAAACAAAATTTGTTTAATTTACTGTTTGTATTTTGAGAACGATTTCCGAATTGGAAATTGAAACGTCAATAAACGTATTTTTTATCTTTAATTGTGGCTTATTCCCAGTTATAAATAGTAATTTGAAATATATTTAGCAAATCAATATTTTTCTCGCTTTTACATATCATGACAATATATATTACATTTATCATTTATTGTATTACATTTTTACATTTTTTGTACTAACTTTTATAAATTATTTTTATTCAACTCTTATCATACTTTCCAACTCATTCTATACGTCTTGCGTGCTAATTTAACTACATTTCTTTTATATCTATCTGTTACTTACCTTTGTTACAGAAATAAACAATCAGAATGCCCACTCTGCTTGTCAAGGTAAGTACACGCATCTCGTTCGCGCAGAGAGACTCAGTCATGTTTTAAACGGAACCAGTGCTGTTCAGTAAAATTTTATCTATTGTACATAGAAAAATGAACCCGGTTTAATTTATTTACGGAAACTATAGACATAATATGCACTATTTTATTCGTACTTTTAGTTGAAGAATAATTTAAATTATTTCAAATTTACTAAATTATTAATCTCTAAAAATTTAAATTACAATGAAATGATTGTTTCACATACACGGTCTCTACCTTTACGTTTATTAAGCCAGGAACAAGTATGAGATTTAACGGTAGAAAGAAGCAGTAGAGGGTAGTGGAGAGGCACGTAGAGGTAGAGGCCAAGGACACTAAACACAAAACCACAGAATAATAAACAATCAGAATGCCCGCTTTCCATGGAAAATTAAGTACGCGCATCTCTTTCGCGCAGACGTTCCGCCATGTTTTAGAGGGAACCAGTGTTGTTATGTGGTGTGCATAGAAAAATTAACCCGGTTTAATTGACTTACGGCAATCATGGACATACTATACAATTATATTAACATTGTTAAATATAATAACATAAATTTAATATAATTAAACATAAATATAAACAATTACATAACCTCACAAATCATCCTTTCTTTCTTTCTTAAACATGGCGCGCGTGCTGAAGAACTTCAAAGGCGGCATCTGAGAGTGGGCATTCTGATTGTTTATTATTCTGTGACAACACCTATAACACAGATTGTAGTCAAACGTTCTTGAGTAGAGGCACCGAACAACGGTGGTAGAAGTAGAGGTTGTCATATGGTCATGTCAAAGTTAAATGTCAATATGTCAACTTAATTTAGTGGGAAGGGTGTTTATAGTAGGTGTAATAATATAATATAATTTAGTTATTAATTATGGAAAGATAATTGTACTACATATTAGAAGAAAGGAAAAAGTATGGTTTTTTGTATGTATTTACTCTCGTTTTATTTCAACTATCTGAATGTGACTATATCCTCTTAAAAGGGGTAGCGTCGTCCTACCACATTGTATATCTATTAACAATTACTGCTGATCTTTAACAGGGTACCTACCTATTAATATTAAAAAATGGCAAAAGCTAAAGTCGGGGTGGACTGGAAGAGAAGAGTTAAGCAGGAATACATGAGGTTGCGACAGATTAAAAGGTATAAGAGAGCTGATGATGTAAAGCTAGCATGGAATCAAAATAGATCAAAGATGAGTGAAATTCTTATTGCAGAACAGAAACGTTGGACTGATGGTAAAGCTTTTTGGGGAAACACTCCTGAATTACCGGCCCACTCAACATGCATGAAAAAAGCAGAAGTTATTGGCAATGAAGGTAGGTTGATAAATGAGTACATCCCTTAGGTTGTTAATCTTTAATGGACAATATGAATATTTTTTTAAAGTACCACAGAGAGCTGCATGGGCGTCTGTTTTTTTAAAGATAAAACTATTTTCCTAATTACATTATTTTACTAGTTGAGAAATGAAATGTCTATTTCAAATGTCTTCCATGTCATCTTTTAAGGTTTCACTATCACTATTAGTGATATGTACATTAATAATTATCTGAAACACTATCACAAATGATGCAGTTTAAGTTACTTTCTACTTTATATAGCCACAAAACATTTTTCACAATATTTTTGTTTGTGTAATGAATGTATTTTCATGGATAATCTAATACGTGATTGTTGTAGATACTATTAGTCAGTCAGAAACCCTTTCCTATTTGAACCCCAATCAATGACATTGTAATTGAATTAAATCTTGTTAACATTAGTGCTTTGTTACATCTTATATTTTCATAACAAACATTCTATAGCTCTTAATACCAAAGCTTTTCATTTATTGCTTTCTAATAACCACCATCTATAATGTGATACTAAATATAACAAATCCATTAAAACAATTGAAGTTTGAGGAATACCATTTTGATTTTCAAACTGCAAATTATATTGGTCTTAATAAATGTTTATGATTGGGACAATTTCCTAAACTTAAATAACATTGAAACCTTAATGAAAACTTTTATCAAATCATTATGAATACAGTTAGTTGTGTTGTACCTCAAAAAGATCAAAAGTTGTAGTTTTATAGGTTAACATTTTTGCTAATTTAAGGATGCAGTGTAAACTTATTTGAAAATAATGTTGTTCAGAGGTATTTTTGTAGGATCAATGAGAGTGTTCACCTAGTCCCTTTTCCATTTCTTAGTTTATTTTGGAACAGTTTCATATCACTGAAAAAAGATTCTGTACATCCTAATACAATATCCTTTAATGATACATCATTGCTTTTAATTATGTGTTTAAATATGTCATATGATAAATAAAAAATAAATTCTCCACTACTGATATGCTTCTTGGTAAAACTCAGAAGGACAGCTAAAGTATATGATAACTTAAGAGATCACACATAAGACTCATTTCATGATTTCTTTGCTGGAGTATAATAATAACATAATTATTGATATGTAGGACTCTCTAAGTAATGTGACATTTTCTGTTCATGTAGCTTCTATTAATTTTTCATTACAGGAAGTTTTTGGTGGTATCTCTAAGGCATTTTTGTATTGAAGTATTTTTTAAAAACATTTTTAAGTTAACAATAATTCTTAAGCTTTTTGAAAAATTAATACCATTTCTGTCCTGAATCTTATATCAGCAATATGATCTGTTAGGTGGTGAATCCATCCTTACAAATTTAATTTCCAACTTTCATAATAACTTCATAATAACTTCAGGTGTACCTCAAGAGTCACAGTGATGACCCTTGCTATTCTTGTTTTTATGAATAATATTGGAGTACCTTTGAATGTAGCATGTTTCTATTGTTTACTCATTATTGAAAGCTTTTTCTTCTTCGTTATTTTTTGCCTTCAGCCATGCTTGTCTGTGGCTAATCTTCTCCATACACTGACTCCTTAAAGGGCTTGTGAGTTGCTGTTTACTGTGTCTTCCCAGTGCTTTCTTGTCTTTCCAATTGGTCTCTTTTCCTGCATTCTAGCATTCAGTGCTCTTTTTGGTATCCTATCCTCTCCCATTCTTATCACATGTCCGGCCCATTATAATCTTTGTATTATAAAATTGGTGCTTCCTTATAAAGTTGATAAAGCTTGTTATTGTATCAACTTCTGAAGATTCCAATTTTCCTCACAGTTCCTAGTATTTTTCTCAGTACTTTCCTTTCAAATGTGTCGAGTTTACTTTTGGATGTTTCTTTCAGGACCCATGCTTCGCTGCCATTACATGTTAATGGTCAAATTGAGGTTTAATAGATTCTTATCTTTGTATTTCGGTGGATGCAAATATGGGAGGGGGCAAAATAAGCTCTGTTTGCCTACGTTATTCTCTTCCTTATTTCTCCATCTTCTGATCTGTGGGCATATATTTCTACTCACAGGTATGTAAACTTTCCAACTGTTTCAATGTCATTTTCAGGTATAATGTTGTGTGGGACTATATTTCTTCTCATCTGTATCATTATTTTTGTTTTTTCCTGTGTTAATTTCCAGACCTAGCTTTTTTATTTGTGTTTTTAACTACTGTATGTGTTTACTGCAGAGAACTACGAACGCAGAGAAGCGACACTCCTTTGATCTTATGTGGGCAAGCCGCCAACGAGTGAAAATGACAGGAAAGCACCTTATTTACTAATAGTCAGTGGGCATATTACACAATATAAATTCTTAAATAAAATTGAGCATTTATGTTGACTTTCAATAAATATGAAATATTGCACTGAAAAAATAATTACATGCAGGGCCGGCTTTTGTTGACATTCTAAATGGTGTAATTATTTTTGATTTACAAAAGGTTGCAAATACATTGCACAACGCAAAGTAATGGTGAAAATCGTATTGATGGAACCATAGATGAAAATACTTTTTTGTTTATTCTGATGTTGACATTGATAATACATTAATACACCGATTCTTTTTGGCTTGTGTTGATACAAGATATAATTTGTTCGTCGTGGAATTTCCTAATAAATTATCTTTCGTAATATAATTGAAAAATAACAAAGCCATTGTAACTGCCACAGAAATTTCACAAACTCTAAAAATTCCAATTCTCTTTGGGTGAGACTGAGAAACCAGAAACTTTATATTGATATCGATTGTTAATGTCTTGGAAACCTATTAAAATTACATTTTTCCTTTAAAGTCGAATATTGGAGTAAACGATATTCGACTAAAACAAATAAAAAATCAAGAAGTAACTATTGTACGAGTATATTTCTATAAATATAAAAATGTAATAACCTAAAAAATAATCAAAAAAGTATTACGAATCATTACAAGAGAGAATTAGGAAGATAAAACAAATTTATATTATTGTCATTACACATGATTCGGATATACATAGTAAATCCAGACTTTCAGTTTAAACTAATATTTCGATACAATTTATTTTGTTTACAATAGATTCAGAGTTAATACATACGATTTTTAGTTGATTGGTATTGCCTTTAAAATTATTTGTAGTATCTAGTTTGCCTAAGCCGGATTTGTAACAATTATTTCTGGTTTTGTTGTTAACTGCGGTTAGTACAATTCTTATACTTGAAGTCAAAACGACGAACAATTGAACCTTCAGGTCAGATACTGGGATTGAGAACTTCATTTTTATAATCCAATGGATATGAAACTTTAAAGCTTGCTTGGTACTCCGTAACCTTTAACTTCTTGAAGTAGAAATGTATATTTGGAGCATTTACCTTTAAATTATTGGTCAAATCTTCCGTTGTCTGTTGTGAAATTATATTATGGTGTAAATAAATAATGATTGATTGGAGTAAGATTTATGTCTGTTTACTCTTAATATTGGCTATGGGCATATGTGCTTGGTTGTAAATATAGTAATTGTCATCCAGTTCTAGTCTGTTAAAATGTAACCAACTTTCGCAATAAAATAATTACTAAGATACTAGATAGTTGTGTCTGAGATTAGCGAATCGACTATGCATACACTACATACATTCAGTATCATTGTATATCCAAGATCGACGCCGCTACACAACAGCGGATTACTTATTTTTTCACAACTACTTCAATATGGGTATCAAATGAAAGGGTTTGACTAGTAGAAAAGAGTTCATTATAGAAAATCCAAAATGGCCGCCAACAAAATGGTGGATTACATATTTTCGTTGGGCGTACTGTTGTACGCCAATTTATTTTTTTATTGCTTCACTTAATTAGAGCTCGGGCGGACACGTCGGTGTCGGCTTACTCAAAGTCAAATTAATACTATTATGTAATAACTAATAATAATTACAAAGCAATAGTAATTACCTGTTATTATTCTTAGGAAATCTAAATAAACTTATTCCTTTTCCTGTCACAGATGAACATCCGCGAAACGCACAACAATAACCAGAAGACATTTTAAATACTTATAAATTAAACTTTTAACTATAAACTATAACTATAAACGTATATATTTAACTTATATATTTTAACTATAACTATAAACTATAACTATAAACTTTTAACTACTAAGTAAGTTAGATAAATGGTCAAATGCACTTGTATAGTCGAGAGTTTACCACAGATGCCTACGGACTATCGTAAGCGACTAAAGTTGAAGAAAACGCACGTGTTTTTGACAGTAAAGCACCTTATTTGGGTCATGCGTATACAGAAAAGATACACGAATTTCGGGCCTCGTGTTGCTTCTCTGTGTTCGTAGTTCTCTGTTTACTGTGCTCCTGTTGATTATCTACTCATAATTATAATATCATCAGCATTATCGGCCAGTTGAACTGTTTGCCAGCTCATCTCCCTGCTTTAGTCCCTGTGAAATTTTGAAAAAGTCTATCCAGTGGATTTGTATTTGTACACATGCCTGAGTTTCATCTATTGTGGCTTTAATGAGTCTAACTAGCTTGTGTGGTATTGCCAATTTGACCAATATATTGTAGAGTTTGTTCCTTTTGACTGATTTGTGTGTCTGAAGCCTACAAACACGTTGTGAATATCAATGTCATGTTCCCATGATTTACTCAAGATCTGTTTGACTGTAAATATTTGATCCAGTATCGATCTTCCCTATCAGAAGCCCATCTAATACTCTCCAATAATATTTTCTGGTAGTGGTTGGAGGGGCTGGTTTATAATATATGTGAGGACTTTATATGCTGTACATAGAGAAATTCCATGGTAGTTTTTGCAGTGGAGGTTGTCTCCTTTTTTAAAGATCGGGCATACTATACTTCTCTTCCAGTTGTCAAGTATTTTGTCTTCTTGTCATATGGCTTTGATGAGCGCATGGATGTGACTTGATATGGGTCATAACCTCCCTAATACAATTCTGCAGGTATTTCATCAACTCCTGGAGCTTTATTATTTTTCTGGCCCTTAATAGCTTCTAAAACTTCTTCTATGGTTGTAGCTTCTACTCCATTCTCTACTTCATTCTATCTATGTAGTTAGTACCCATTTCATCTTGTATGTCTACTTCCATTATTAGAAGCTATTATTCCATTATTGGATTATTTTATTTATTTATTTATTCGATTATTGGAAGCTATATATGCCAAAATCTTGTGCTAAAGATTGTGAAATTTGTCACTTTTAGTAAGAAAAATACTAACATAAGGTTTTAATATTCAAATATAAGTTAAAGTTATATCATGTGCTTTTATCATTATGATCAGTGTATGTTATTTAAATTATATTTTATATTGTATTTTTAAATTATATTTTTAGTCCTTTGAAAACATTAAACCTGTTTTCTAGGTAAATTAATAATTTTAAGCACCTTTGCTAAGACTATTTTTAACTATTTGAAAGCATGAAAGGTGCAAGTCAACTAATTATATCAGAAGTATATTCGTCCTAAGACATTTTTAAATAATCAATAATCATTAAGAGCATAGGCGCAACATTTCGGGCCAATGCTTTTTAAATGCATTAATTTTTTTCGAATTCTAAGAAAACTAATAAGAATTTTGAAAAATTTAAATGCAGAATGAAAGATTACATTATTACTGAGAGCAGAAAGTCCCTGAAAACTTATATAATGTTTATTTTAGTAAGTTACAGGGGTCAAAAAGAAGAGACAATTTAGTGTCATTTTTAATTTTAAATATCTCTTTTTGTTTATTCTAAGAAACTTTCTGGCCTTGATAAAGATGTAAGCTTTCATTCTGCATTTAAATTTTTCAAAAATATTTATTAGTTTCCTCAGGATTTGAAAAAAAAAATGAATGCATTTAAAAAGCATTGGCCTGAAATTTTGTGCCTACACTCTTAAGGGTAACATATTACTTCTACTATGAATTAATTTGTATTAAATAATAAGAAATTTTCAAATAATGTTTACAATGATAATAACATATTAACATGTAATTTTTTAAAATTAATTTGAGGATATTAACATAAAAAATAATTTTATCATACTTACATATTCCAAAAATCACTACCACCTTTTGTGACATTATTATTTAATTAAATACATAGAACATCTAATTCTTTCACAAAACTTATTTATATCATAATTTTATTCAAATACTAATTTACATATAATAAAATTTTAACATTTTTATAATAACTCAGATATAAATCTATAAAATCATTTTAGGGGATATACAGGTGACTACTATCAAAATAATGAATGCAGTAACACCTATTCCAACCATGTACACTTGGGCACCAATACAGCAAAATTTTATGGTAGAGGATGAGACTGTATTACATAATATTCCTTACATGGGAGATGAAATTTTGGATCAAGATGGTACATTTATAGAGGAACTTATCAAAAACTATGATGGAAAGGTACATGGTGATCGAGAATCTGGTTTTATAGATGATGAATTATTTGTGGAGCTAGTTCACGCATTGGTCAATTATCAGGAAAAGGATAAAGGCGAAAAAAAGAAAGAAGAGAAGGAAAAGGAGAAAGAAAAGAAAGAAAAAACAGAAGAAACAAAAGATAAGAAAAAAGATGACATGGACTTTCCCACTTTTATTATTTTTCAGTCTATTTCATCTCAGTTTCCTGATAAAGGTGGTCCTGAAGAACTAAGAGATAAGTAAGTTAAAACAAAAAAAAAACTTTATAAACTATTAGCAATAAGGATTATGATATTTTTGTACTACTTAAAGGGTGTCCCCAAATAATGCTCTTTATAAAAGAAATCTACAAATTCTGGAACTCATTTTATACCAATTTGATGCAAACCACCTTGTAAATGCATCCTAAGGGAGCTACACTTGTTTTAAATGTGGCATATTAACATTGGTTTAATTCAGATATATTTCTTTGTTTAGTGGAGTGAACCCAATCATTTGACATTCATCCATTAACATCTAATCAATATAAAAAGAGTTCTCTATTGCATACACTGACAATCAAAACTAAAAACATATTTTACTCCAGTGATGGCGAACCTTTTGAGCACAGGGTATCAAAATTTAATAATTATTAACGTAAGTAATAACAATATCCATCTCTGGCAGTGATGAGAAACAAATATTGGAATTATAACTTATTTTATTTTTGAAAATGCCTGTCACCAAAAATCTGAGAAAGGGCCTACGACAGGGAGATGCCCTATCCTGTATTCTGTTCAAAACCATATTAGAGAAAATAATTAGGGAGTCAAAAGTCAACACCAGAGAAACAATAATAACAAAAAGTGTACAAATATTGGCATTTGCAGATGACATTGATATCATAGCTAGAAGCGAATGAGAGATGATAGAAGCATTTAATGCGATAGAAAGAGCGGCACAAAACAGTGGCCTAAACATTAACGAAATAAAAACCAAATACATAAAGGCCAGTAAATGGACAGGCCAAAGAAACCTACCGAATCTGACAATAGGAGACTATAACATCGAAAGCGTGAAAAGTTTTACATATCTAAGTTCACTAGTTACCGCAGATAACAATGTCCGTGAAGGAGTTAAGAGACAAATACATATCGCTAATAAAACATAATGGACTGATATTATTATTTTATAAACATCTAAGATCTAACAACATCACAAAAAAACCAAATGCAAAATATACAAGAACCTGATAAATCCGGTCCTTGTGTATGGATCAGAGACATGTACACTGTCAAAAAGCGATGAGAACCTATTAGGTACATCTGAACGAAAAATCGTTAGACACAAATATAAGGGGGTAAAGGAAAATGACATATGGCACAGAAGATATAACTTTGAACTATACACAGCATACAATGAACCCGAGGTCATAACATCCATAAAGATCGGATGTCTGCGCTGGATGGGCCATGTTGAACAGATGTTGGAGACTGAAATGCCAAAACATATAATGAGGCAAACACCAATAGGGAGAAGGTCAAAGGGAAGACCCAAACTTAGATACATGGAACAAGTGGATCAAGATCTGAAAACACTTAAGATTACCAACTGGAAAAACAAGGCAAGGAACAGAACAGAATGGCGGAAAATCCTAGAACAAGCCAGGACCCAGAAAGGGTTGTCGAGCTATTGATGATGATGATGTCACCAAAAATAAGCTCACATGCCATCACTGGTATGTATTTTATAGGTTCACCATTACTGTCTTACACCATATATACAGATTAAAAATAAATGAAGTATAACACATTCATGGAATATAAACTAAAAATAATTTAACTAATAAGGGAAATATGTACATAAATGCTGGTTCCTAAAAACATCAGGATATATAAAAAGGTAGTTTTCCTGTGATATATAATAGGCTGTTGAAGCCAAAGTTATTTAGGCATTTTTGCCAGTTTAATTCTATTTGATAATAAGTTCCATATCCAAATGAACTAGTTTAAAGTAGCCTATGAGCCATATGTCAAAATGTACTTTTCTAAAGCTTCATCTCTTTATATTTGAAGCATACATCATATACATTATAAACACATGCCAACACTGCTAAACCAAATTTTTTTGTTCCATGTTTGACATTTGGGGCTATAATCATCTTGTACTTTCGGTAAACTCAACCTCTTTTTCTATGTTATCAATGAATCTTTTTCTCGATGTTCCTCTTCATCTCTGCTCAATGAGTCTATCAAGAAATGTTTTTCTTACTGGATAATTTTACTCCATCCACTACCTGCCTTATACATATTATTTGGTGATATCTGTTCCTGGTATATTCTGGGAAGTTCGAAATTGTGTCCACTCTACCACAAACCACTGTTATTCACCACTCCATAAATTCTTCTCAGTCCTTTCCTCTCAAAACATTCTAAACTGTTTTCATTGCTCTTTGTTGGAATCCAAATCTCTGAGCCATATGTTAAGACTGGGCATATTATTGTTTTGTAAATCTTTACCTGCATATGTCTATTATCTACATACAGATACAGAATTTGCATTATATTCACAGTATATTATATTATTGGAAAAAAGAAACCAACTACCAAAATTTGTGTCAAGTGTCTTATATTGCTCCCTACAGCAATTTGCTGAAGTGCTTACACGGTTAATATTTACTAAATTGGTTTAATTTTCTATGTAATTAATTCACTTAATAGATAATGAATAATAATGGGACATATTCATATTTATATCTTCATGTTGAGTTGTGGTACAGAAGGGACCAAAATATATTTTATTTAGCCATCATTGTTAGTGATAGGCAGTCCTTAGAGAGCCTCTACCTTAAAGTTTCTTGTACCATACTGCTTAGGTTTTCCAGTTGGAAGAACTGATCTTCTAGGTAGCTTGTGTCACTAAGTCTATTTACTGGAGCTTTGGTCTATTTTGTATTATAGTTCGCCTATAGAGAGTTTGTGATGATGTTTATTATATTTGATTTTAGTACTCAGGCTACATCCCTGCACATTGTAGATATTTTGTGCTGAATATGATGAAAATTGAGGTTGTTTCATTTTGAAATTTCCATTATTTAGTTTATATTTTACATTCTTTAAAAGAACATGTTCAAAAGAAAGTTTATTGTTGGATTAACTAAGTGTAGAACATCCTCAATTTTTTACTGAATTATTACAATATATTGTTGAATAGTATATACTTAACACTTCACTATAGAAACAACTCAACTATAACAAGAATCCAAATATCGCTTATACTACACATATTACATTCTTTTTAAATCACTGCTACAAATAAACATGGTATATTTAAACATTTTATATAGGTATGTGGAACTGACTGAAAGAACTGATCCCAATGCTCCTCCAGAGTGTACACCAAATATTGATGGACCCAATGCTGCATCAGTGCCTAGAGAACAAACTCTACATTCATTCCATACTTTATTTTGTAGAAGGTGCTTTAAATATGATTGCTTCCTACATAGTAAGTACCATATTAAAAATATTTACATACTGTATATAAAACATTTTGACATAAATGATTTTGTTGCTTCTTCAAGAACACAGTGTGGTTAGGATTGAGGTATCCAATTAACCAAGCTCTTGAGAATCCTCCCAATATAAGGTTTTGCTACCTTATACCAAGTAGTTTACAAGATAGAGATGCGATTTAGGAGGCTCATCCTAAGTTTTCAGATCTTAATTATGTCAAGTTTGTCTAAAATGTCTAATTGAAACTTCCTAAGAATCACCCCGTATATTTTTGTTAGATTTGATCTAGAACTTAAGTTGCAGTAGTAGTAAATTATGTTCAGGATTTTGACTGTGTCTAATACAAAAATGTCAAGTGTATATTCAATTTGGTCATATTGCTCATTATGTAGTAGTATGTACCATTGGAATGAATTAGCATTTTTTCCCAAAAACCCTTATTTCTTTTCTAGAAATGTTCATGAAGCTGTAGAAGTTTGAAAGGACTTAGTAAAATATAAAAACAGCTTATTTTTGAAACAAATACTACACATTGTAGCCTGTTTATCAACCATATAAAGGATGATTGAAAATATATAGAAGTTACTGTACATATTTTATCCTCCTACTGGTTGATTTTTGCATCTGGGTTCATTCATTACTGAGTTACTATAGTACAAAGTGTATATTCAAACTCAATACAACTTTCAGAAGACTTGAATATCAAATCTTGGATCTAGTCCAACGTTGGAAGACAAAATCTTAAATATGACTTGCCTCATGGACTCTTTGATATATTACCTAACTTGGTTTAGCAACACATCAACATAACCTTATTTTAGGTTGAAGATATTTTGGTATTTTCACTTTTGTTAATTAAAGTCTGTTTCTATAGCTGATAGATACAGTTTTGTTACAGATTGTATAGTAAGATCACCATATTTCTGAAGACATCAAGGAGGGTGTATTATCCTTAGATCACAATTATTAGAATAATAAATAGTTTAATAGTACTTACTACTTGTTCAACAGATTTGTTACTTTTGTTTTGCTGCACATTTAGGACAGCAAGGTAAACATAGAAGGTAGAAATCATCTTCCATTTCATGTAGTTACTAATATTTACTACAGCAAAACAAAAAATCCGAATAACACTATAAAAATCATTCCATTTAGATTAAGTCTACATAATTTAGTTAAGGGTTTTAGTATATATATTCATTTATTAAACTGATTTAAAAGCTTTTAAAAAATGTTTGAACAGAATTGATATCATTGATATTGATATCACCATAATGGTTCATATGGTGTAACGAAGTATTTTGCCTACCACATCGGGTATTATTATAGGGGGTTGAAAATTGGGATAGAAGTTACTGGGGGTGGAGATAGGGCAAGCAAAATAAACGAAACTTATGCGAACGGCACTTAGGGTTTATTTGGAGACCTGGGGTCGTGGATGAGTTGAATGGCAACGGATTGGATTCGGACAACTACAAAAATTAAACACAAGGGTACTTACATGAATCTCCTGGTGAAATGGACAAAAAAAAAACAACAAGAAGGACCTCTAGCTATTTAAAATGGGACGCCGCTTCGAGGGAACTTCCTGCTAGATGAAAGAAAAAGCCTCTTCTTTCCTAAAAACACAAACGAGAGGTTGGGAGACTTTTCTAAAAGAACTAAACAAAAATGGTTTAGGGAAAAAATTTAACATTTATTACTGTCTCACCATAAACAAAATAACAAAGAAGAAAAACTTACATGTCATATCCATTTACAAACTCTGTTTACGAATGGGAGATGCTACAATGGTCATTACAATAAGGTTTTATAAAGTTTACAAAGAATTGTTTAACTCAAATGAAATTTAATTAATAATTTTGAGATATTTAAAATATTTTTTTTGAGATTGAATACATTTTTTATTTTAAAAACAGGACTGCAAGTTTGCCATCCTGGACCCAATCTGCAGAAGCGTCGTGGGCCTGACCTAAAACCTTTCACTGATCCATGTGGAACTGACTGCTATTTACTTTTGGTAAGTGATAATATTCGCTTTCAACATGTATACTGAAAATACACAGTGAACTACTTCCTCTCATTACATGCAAGTTTATTATTTTTTTGAAACTGTTTTCTTGTGGCATGTCTAAGTTAAATATTTTGTTTTTATGGAATTAAGCTACACGTGATTGTAATGAAAATTACATTTAAGTATAATTCTTGGTTGACATTTTGATTTCCACTCTGGAAATCGTTTTCAAAAAAGATTATTTTAAAATAATGAGCTGTTATTATATGTTATAACCTAACCAATAATAGTTGTTTAGCGGTCATTGTTTTCTAAATTGATGGATGACTTACTTTCTCGGTATCTTATAGGCACATAGCCATGCTTTTAGTTAAAAATTCTGATTGTTTTCTGTGTTTATGTATGATATATTTATATATTGTGTGTGGTATGTATATTATTTATAATTGTAGATGATGTGTCTCAGTTTTTTCTAAACACCCTAATGTTGACATATTCTGGTTGCTGACTTCTTCTTTTAGTATTAGCAACCAAAGCCTGGAATATTCGGCTGATGGTTTTGCTGCACATTTTTCATCATTGATTAAGATGAGAACTGCTTCTTTGATTTTTCTCCATTGCATGTCTGCTTGTTTCATGACTATTGATGCATATTTCCATTGTATTTTGTGTCTCTGGCATGTGGCATTGCTTATCTGTGATTTATCAAAGTCTCTGTTTTCGCTGAATATTTCATGCTCGTTTATCCTGATACTTAGTAGTCTTGCAGTTTCTCCCACATAAAAATTGTTGCATTCACAGGGTATTTTATAGATGCAGTTCTTTGTTCCCTCTTGTGTGTAGTTAGGCTTGGTGTAGGACAGAATAGATCTCAGTTTTTTGAATGTTCTGATTTACTTATTTCCGTTTTAATTTATCTGATAAGCCTTTACATGTGGCATTGTCATCTGTTAAGTCTTTATTCATTCTAATTTATTGTTCTGATTTTAATTTACTAAAGGTTCAATATTTAAGTATAACACTTACAAACTTGGACCATATGGGTCAACCTATATGGGTCAGAAACATGGACCATCTCCAAAACAGACGCAAATCTTCTGCTCGTCTTCGAAAGGAAGATACTAAGAAGAATAATGGGCGCATTCTGTGAGAATGGTATTTGGAGAAGGCGATATAATTTCGAATTGTACGAGAAATATAAAAAAATAGTAAATGGTAGAGATGTAATATCCTTCATAAAAATAGGCAGGCTTAGATGGGCTGGACATGTGTCAAGAGCAAATGAAAATTACCCACCCAGACGAACTCTATTATCGGTCCTAGTGGGAAATAGGAGTAGAGGCAGACCACGACTGAGATGGAGGGACGGTGTGGACGAGGACGCAAGGAAAATCGGCGCGGCATATTGGCAACGGTTGGCGATGAACAGAAACGACTGGCGAAATAGACTGGGGAAGGTCAAGGCTCAACTAGAGCTGTAGCACCATTGATGATGATGACTTACAAACTTAATTTATTTAAAGTTTATTTATAATAATTTATCTTACAATAATAATTTATTATTACGATCGTTACATTTAAAACACGAGCGCGATCTTCTTTTGACTGATTTCCTCAATGAAAATCCCCCGTTATTTATATAAAACCAGCTGCTAGAGTAGAAAGATCTGGCGATGAATCGATGACCTTTCACCCATTAGACGACAAGGTGACTCATGGACTGGTCTTTCGGCGAACGACTAGAGATTTCTGCCGGCAGGTAAACAGGTTTTTTAACTGAGCGCCGAAATTACTAGAAATAGAAAAGAATTAGTCATAATATATTTACAGTTTTATACGCCATAATATTTATTATCGTAACACATCTTTAAATCACTTCTTGTGAGCGTTTATGGATCAATCAGAAAACAAAACAATTAGAATTTGATATAATGTTGAGGGTACAAACAGCACTTTTAATTTTCAAGTAAAACCAAGAATGGGGCCAAGTAAGTCAACTATAAATTTGAAAAAAACATAACCGTCAAACTACAATTGGTTATGATAACAGATCACTGTTTTAAAATAATCTTTTTTGCAAACTATTTCCGGAGTAGGAATCGAAATTCAAATACCAATTGTAAAATGTAATTTTAATTACAATGAGTTATGGCCTAATCCCATCTAAACACAATTTAGTTTATTATTTTTGTTCTGTGTTGTCGTTATTTTGCTCAACGACATTCTCTTGCATATTTTTTTTTTATAATTTTAACATATTTTTTCCACTTGGTGTATCAGCTAAACTAGCTTCCTATTCCCAATTCCATCTGTTAGTTTCCCAGTCTTTCACTCTTAATATGACTGATGGAACTTATGCATCATACACATCGAGCAATAAGACAAAAGAGGGAATCTAATCCTTATGAAAAGGAGACCAAAAAAGTGGCCTCTGATGGCGGACATATCCGGAAATGCGAATGCGCGAAATTTAAATTTTGCGACACTTATCAACAGTAGCTATATAATATTTTTCAGAATGTGTCTTAGACGAGAAAGTTTTAATTAATTATTAATGATAAGAGTCTAAAATGCGACACAATTGTTAAAAAACTTCAATATAAATAAGATTTCATGTGACATTTGGGACAAACAATAACATAACCCAACTAAATTTGATGTCAAACAAGGAGAGAGACTCTCTATCCTTGTTTAAAGTGGCCTCTAAAGATCGCACTTCCTGTCTAACAATATGTTTGCCCCCACTACCTTTACATTCCCTCTATTGTCTTTTTGCTCGATGATCATACATCTTCATCTTCACGTCCATAGCTACTGCTTTTTGACAAATCAAGACAACCAAGGCACCATGGCATATTTTCCATTACTTTTCTTCATCCTTTTCTGTAGATGTTATTTATCCTCCAGTTTACAACACATGCTTGTTGTACGATTATCTTCAGATACCTCTAATAATTTTTTTGTGACCATCCTCTTCTTCTTTCATCTTTCAACAACGCATTTTCGTCCATCTTCTCGCATCATTCTTGCCATCTGTTCCAACCAGCGAATCGTAGTATTTTTTTTTCTGAATGGTCTTGTTTGGGTTTAGGATTAACAACCTTTCCTATAAAAATCAGCTATTACGAGTGTTCAAAAAAGACAAGACTGATCAAACGACTACATAGAATGGAGATGATCTGTTAGACCATTCCTCTGGGTTTCTAAGCCATGATGTTTTTCTTCGACCTGACCATTACCCGTTATGACCCGCTGAGAGATCCATAACTGCGATTTTTAACTATTCTGACCTCTTCAGTAACTTTCCTTATCCGCTGCACCTCGTTACAAGCTCTATCTATCAACATTATTGTTATATGCGGAACTTATCTGTATTATATGCGGAACAAATAGTTGGGAGATATCAATGTGGTTCTGCAGACAGAAATTCACAATAGACTATATCTCCATCTTGAGACGGATTTTATAAAAAACTAGTGAATTTAATATATACACACAGTATCTTTTCATTGGTTTCGAAAGTGAATCTGATAACATGTAGAAAATAGAGAACAGAAAATTTCTGATCCAGACACTGAAAGAATTTAATATTCGAACACAGCTCATTGCGATAGTAAAAGAAACACTTTACAGTACAGAATAAGTGCAAAGCAAAATTCGAATTCAAATCAAACTTACAAGATACAATCCATATTAGAAAAGGCATACAACAGGTAGATGTCTTATCCTGTATTCTAGTTAACATAACATAGAAAATAATCAGAGATTGAATGATATATTAACGAGGGACAATGATAACAAAAAATATATACAAAACCCTGTTAAAACCGGTCCTTGTATATGTCAGAGTCATAGACATTGTCAAAATGCGATGAGAAACTATTAGCTACGACCAAAATTAAACAAAAAATCGTTTGGCAAATATTTAGAAGAGTGAAATAAAATAATGTATGGTATAGAAGATATAATTTTGTATTATACACAGCATACAAAGAACCTGACATCATAACATTTATAAATATTGGACATTTGCGTTGGCTAGGACCTGTCGAACGGATGCAAAATGAAATAATAAAGAAAATAATAAGGCAAATGCCATTAGGGAGAAGTTCAAAAGGAAGACCCAAACTTAGGTATATGAAACAAGTGGAACAAGATTTGAAAACTCCAAAGATTACTAGCTTTTCCCCGACTGGGAAAAGCTAGGAATAGATCAGAATGGCGGAAAATCATAGAATAAGCTAAAACCCACAAAGGGTTGTTAAGATAATGATGATAATCATGGTCTTGTTTATTTCTTGTTTCCTATTTCATTCTTCTACATTCATTTTTCTCCTTAATTTCTGTATCACCCAATTATAATTACCATACAGCACTGCTGATTATATCATAGTTCGGTATAATCTTAATTTTGTTGCCCTTAAGACATTATTGTAGTTCAAAAGTTCGCGCAATGCGCCGACCGTTCTCCTTCCCTTCGCAATTATTATCTCTATTTCCTGAACCTCATCTTCCTTAATGATTATGTTAACCCATATGTATTCAGATTTCTTTACTTTTCGAAAACGATATTCCTTGTTTTTGTTATCTGATTTTATTTATGAATATGTTTGTTCAGTTAAATTATGTCCTATTTCTTAAAACTTTGTTTTTCGTTAAGGGAATATGAAACCGCCCATTAACTTTTTTATTAAGTAATACATATTATTATTTAAATAATTTAAATTTTCTTAGCACCACAGTATTTGCTTGGGTTATTAGAACTGCATCATCGGAATATTCAAGGACCAAGAATATTATACTACGTACTCTAAATATTGACTCTAGTAGGAAATTAAAAAAAGAACTTTTGACAATGGGCCTCACTGTTTCTATCTATTGTTGTACTAATTATTGTCGTTTTTATTCGTTTAATTAACTTCTGATTCAAATTAATTGTTCTGAGAGCTTGATGCAGGTGTTTTCTTATAACAGAATCATAAGCGCTTTGAAACCTCACTTACACTGACTCGTTTATTTATCTAATATGCGTTTAATAACTAGCAAGGACTTTATATAGGCCACGTAATTACCAGATTTCTGTTTTTTGGTAGTTTTTGTATATTACTATATTTACACATATAGACCAACTCATTTCTATTTTTTTTTCCTCATACTCTCAAATTGTTATCAATAGGCTACATATCCTTATACTGTGTCTTTAATACATCCCCTATGTTTGATTACTTCTTACTTAATATTATTACTATCCACACTTTTGTTATTCTGAATAATCCTACCATCTATTTTATTTCTTCATTAGTTATAAATTCCACTGTTTCAGTTTGGAATTAATTTCTTGTCCTTCCATTTGGTAGCCTTTTTTTCTTCTTATTCTTTCTGTAGTTCTTCAAACGGCTCTTGCCATCTAGCAAGTTTCCCTTTATATCTCCTATTAGATGTCTGTCTTCGCTTCATATTTTTGTACTGGTGTATGTTATTTTTTAATACAACAAGGCTCCTTGATAACATCGATGAAGATATGAGAAATATGGGAATACATGCTTTACAGAGAAAGGTGATGGATAGGGACGACTGGAGAGAAATTCTCGAGGAGCTAGGGTCCACGCAGAGTTGTAAAGCCAGAAAGATGATGATGATATTGTTCTTTACTTCTGTTCGTTTCTTAGTAAAGATTCTTATATTTCTTTATACAATGTTCATCAATTCGTTGTATTTTTTTATTCATATGTTTTCGGTTCTTATGTCTACAAAACTTTTCCGAATTTCTTCTCTCAACTTCATCGTTCATTTTATGATCATCACTTGGATCTTCCATCATTCTTTATTTTACCTGTTCTCTGTTTTTATACATCTGTTTAAATTCTTCTTTAAACCATTCTTCGTGCCTTTCTCTTATCTCAGATGCTTCTTTCTATGTAAGAGTATTCACATTTGTTTGTAGTTTGTAGTTTGCCAACATTATATTTTTGCGAGAGTCTGTTCGTCGTTCTTACTTGTGTACTTTTCTGTTTTGACATCTGTTCTTTTCACTGAGTGCTTGCTTTTTATCAAGATTTGATCGATTTGGATTTGTATTCTTCGGTCCGGTTCTATCCATGTCTCTTTATGACACGTTAATCATATAACCATAACACTGTTCTACTAATGCTGTATACTTGTACTATAAACACTTACTACTAGACTTCTTAAATAATCCCAGAAACAATTTTTTTATTATATGTTGTCCTTTATTAATTTTAATCATTTTTTTGTGTTACAGGATGTAGTGAAAGAAACAATGGCTGCCAAAGCGAAGCAGGAAGAAGAGTCTGAAAAAGAAAAAGAGAAAGAAGTTAAAGCTAAAGTACCTAAAACTGCCGCAGAAACGGTCACAGAACTGAAAACGAACGGCGTTAGCAACCAGTCTCCGAGGAAGATCTGTAAACAGCAGAGTGTTGATTCTGGAAACGAAGCAAGCTCTGAAGATAGCAACGATAGTAATAAGTACAAAGGTGAGCGATAGCGTTAATGTATATTGTTAAAATTTAATGCGGGTTATGCATCGTTTAAAAATTAGTGCTATGATTAGTCAACTCACCACCTACATACCTAGTTAGTTATATTACTAACTATCATGCGAATGCTAACAGCTAAATATGAACTAACCTGAACCAACCTAATATGAAGTTAAATTTCTTTATCAACCTTTACTTAATCATTTAGATAGAGTCTTCATTCATTTGATTAGTATGAGATTAATATGAGAACTTTATGGCTAAATACATACTCAGTGATTATAATATATTATATCAATTTACTATCGAAGCATTCTTTACAAGTTCTATACAGTTTTCATTAATTTCGCTATAGTGCTAATAGCGTGTGTGCTTTCTAAATTCCGTAATTGAGTTCTTGCAAATTCTAACATTTTTCTTCTTCCTCAGCTTTTCTCTTTTCAGGATCGCTGTTCCTTACCCTACTTCACCATTAATTTCTGTCATCATGCCTTCTTCATTAAACCATTCTCTTTTAAGTCCTCGCCACTTAATCTTTGCATCTTCTCTTCGGTTTTCTTCTACCTGTCTTTCTCTCAACTTGTAACAGCTTTATCCTTCGTCCCACATAGTTCTCATTTCTATGTCTGACGTGATCAAACCATTGCAGTCTTTGTTCTTGAACAAAGGCTCTTTTTTTAAGGCTGTAACCCCATCACTTTGCTTAAACACGTTGTTTCTGATCTTTCCTTCTGGTCTTACTCAACATCCATCATATCATTTTGATTTCATTCTCTATATTCTTTTCCTGAACCCTCTTTACAGGCCAAAATTCACCGCCGTACACCAACGCAGGCCTCACCACACTTTTGTATATATTTCCTGTCAGCCCTTCCCTGATTTTTCGATCACATAGTACCTATTTAATTCTCTTACAGCTAAACCAACCAGCCTGTATTCTGTGAGCAATTTCTTGATTTAGTGTCACATTTTCTGTTATATTTGAGGTATTTAAATTCTCTTACCCCTCTTAGTTTTCCCCAAGAAATTCGATGTCCACAGCCATTCCTGTTCCTCCCAACTAAATATACTCTGTTTTCGACCCACCAACCTTAAGTCCTCCCTCTTCAATAGCCCTTGAACCCATTAAAACTTCTCCAACATTTTTTTGTTCTCCTCAACTAACACGATATCATCGGAAATTAACATTATCCATGGAGCCCCTCCCTGACCTTCTTTGTCAGTACATCCATAACAAGATTACAAGTAGACTCAGTGAAAAGCCTTGACTAAGCGTTATCATGCTATAGAAAAATGAATAAGTTTATTCTTATTACTCAATGTAAACTCAACATAGAAAAACATAACGAAATAATGAAATGGAATTAGCAAATTTTGGGACATATTCTAAACGTTCATAAATGTCAACGAAAGCGAGTCGTCTAAATCGCATATGTGACTGAAAATGGTGTAATTGAAAAAGGTCCCATTCTATTATATCCTACTTTTTTGTGTAGATTTTTGTGTTTGTTTTTTTGTATTCTTCAATATTCTGTCCATTATTATTATAAATAATATTGGACTTAATTTATCTACTTACTTTATATCACTTTGCATTTCAAAACTTACAGATATTTTTCCATTTAGTTGAATTCTTTAATTACTCTGTTACTTAAGCTCTTTATAATATCTCTTAGTATTTCTGACTTTATTAGACATATATTTATCATTCTTCTTCTTCTGTCTACTTCATCGAAATCCCCTTTTAGACGCCTTGGCTTTTTTGTTTTCCTTCTCTAAAAGAAGCTTGTTCTTCTCTGTCGCTAAAATCGCAGTATCGTCAGCATACGTGATAATGGTGGTATGTTCTAATACAGGTATATCGCAAGTTATAGCAAATAAAGGAGCGGGCCCAATACGCTACCTTGCGGAACTCCAACCATATTTTCTGTTATGTCCGAATAGGTGTTTGTTTAATTAGAAAGTGTCTTTCAATAAGACTGTAAAATTTGCGAATATTGCTTGGGCATAAATAATTTTAGTTTATATATCAAACCTGCATGCTACACTTTATCAAAGGCTTTAACAACATGAAGAAATAGAGTAAAACATGCAGTCTTTTCTTCTAATGATTTTTCAATGATATTTATTATTCTATGCACTTGATAAGTCGTATTCTGCTTATTTCTGAAGCCTAATTGATGTGTAGGAATCAAATTGTTTGTTTGAATATCTTCGATACTGTAAAGAATAAATCTTTTAGCAAAAAGCTGCTATCGCTTTGTTGTATTAAATTGGCCAAATATATGGCCTAGGAGGACAAACAAAGCGATAGCAGCTTTTTGCTAAAAGATTTATTCTTTACACATTTCGCATAGCCCAGAGGTAGAAAACGATGTGATTATATCGTTTTTGTTCACGGCCGCCAAAGCAGGTGGCGCCTGTGCTCGCAAACCACTGTAGTGGTGAAGCTTTAGGAGACATTCTTTCTACTTTCCGTGTTTGAATTTGTATCAGCCCAAGTGTCTGACGATGGCTGGGATAGGCCGAAATGATCATAACACTTTAGTGATACCTATTCGAGCACGGGAAGTTTAACGAATTTGTCCTCCTAGGCTATATATTTGGCCAATTTAATATCTTCGATATTGTAGGAAGTAGTGATATCGGTCTGTACGAAGACACTTCATTGAGAGGTTGTCCTGGTAAACATTATGACTTCCTCTATTTTCCATTATCTGGGTACATACATTAACAAAGGCAGCAGTAGTTTCATAATAGCTTTCATGTCTGCGTAATATTAGACAATGGTTTGGTACCACAGTAGAAGAATTATTTCGCGCAGCAGCCGATAGAGTACGGTTTCAGGAAATTGTAAAAATGATGATGGCTAATGTCTGAATACGGACACGGCACCTAAAGAAAAAGATAATAGCTTTGCGAAGTAGATTTTTTAGTATCTCAGATGTTTTTACTATTTTTGTTGGGAATAAGCTACAATATAAGTTTAAAATAAGTTTAGTTTTGACGTTTCAATTTCCACTTCGGAAATCGTTCTCAAAATACGAACATTAATAAATAAAATAAATTTACTATGGAATCACTAACGGAAGAATTTTACTGTCATCATTGCATGTGGTTGTCTTTTTAAAGATGGATTACAAGCTACGATTTTTTCTGACGGATATTCTCAAGTTAAAGTTGATTTCATGTATTCGAATGAACTATCTTAGAATAAAGTCGTCCCAGGAGTGCAACTCAACAATATTGTCAATATCATTTTAAAGTCGTAATACTTTAAAATGTATAATGTATGTCTGTATTGTCAATAATGTCAATAATGTCAATATGAATGAGTCAGATAAAATTAAATTATTAGAAAAATTCTTTCTTCACCAAGTAACAAAAACAAAATTTGTTTAATTTATTAATGTTTGTATTTTGAATACAAACATTTATTAATGTTTGTATATTGATTTCCGAAGTGGAAATCTAAACGTCAAAAATAAACTTATTGTAAACTTATACTGCGGCTTATTCTCAATGAAAATGGTAATTGCATTAAGATGCCATTACCATTTTCTCATTTAAGATGCCAGATGTTTTTTTAGCAATTTTTTTTTTATATAAATTATGTTTATTTACAATCTACATCAAAAATAGTATTAATAAATGTGATACAGGTTTTGCGCGTGAAGGGGAGACATCCAATGATGTCTCACCTTATTCTACTTTGGTTTAGTTCTGAAGAAGGTCTTGGGGCCAGGTTCTATGTAATCTTCTTGTGGCTGGTCCATTGTTGTATAGTTCCCTTACAAGCTCATTTTCGTGGTGAATGGTACGTTCATTTTGTGACTCCGTGGCTCGATGAATTTCTTCTCTGATGAAAGGAACCTTTAAGTCATAATGGAGTGTTTGGTTACTTACGTACCATGGCGCATCCACTATCGATCTTAGTACTTTAGACTGGAATCTTTGGATAATATTCAGCGACGTTGGCTTTGCACAGCCCCATAGGTGTAGTCCGTAGAACCAGATAGGTTTGAGTATGGCTTTGTATAGAAGAATTTTGTTTTGGATGTTAAGTTTTGATTTACGTCCAAGAAGCCAATATATTTGCCGGAATTTTAAGTCAAGCTGCCTTCTTTTGGTCTGGATATGTTTCTTCCAAGTGAGCCGTTGGTCAAGATGGAGGCCAAGGTATTTAGCGTCTGTTACTGTTGGTATTCTTATATTTTCCATCCTTACAGGTGGGCATATATTGTGTCGGTTGGTAAATGTTATTTGAGTTGATTTTGTTTTATTTACTTTTGTTCTCCATTTCGTATACCAATCACCGAGTATGTTCAGATGATGTTGCAGGTTTTGTGAGGCTTGTACGGGATCTTCATTTACGGCTAGTAGTGCTACGTCGCCAGCAAAGGAAGCGATTGTAGTATTATTGGTCTCTGGTATATCGGCTGTGTAGAGTGAGAAAAGCAGCGGCCCTAGAACACTACCCTGCGGGACTCCGGAGTTGATAGGATAGAGGTTGGATTGTTGGTCTTTGAATTTTACAGAGAAATATCTGTTTGATATGTAGGATTTAAGTAGGAGGAAATAGTTACTGGATAGTGCTATTTTTACTTTGTAAAGCAGACTCTGTGCCAAACTTTGTCAAACGCTTGTGAGATGTCTGAAATACAGCGTTGCAGTATTTCTTTTCTTCAAGACTTTTTGATATTTCATTTATCATTCGATGAACTTGTTGGGTAGTGGAGTGATTTTCCCGAAAACCAAACTGATGTTTTGGAAGTAATGTAAGGAATTCATGATCTGAGTATATCCTTTGAAGTAGCGATCTTTCAAAAACTTTGCTTACGGTTGGGAGTAGGCTGATAGGTCGATAAGATGTTACTTCATTGGGCTCTTTTCCTGGCTTGATGATCATAATGACTTCAGCAAATTTCCATATTTTTGGAAAGTATGATAAGCTTAGCATGCGGTTAAATATAACTGTTAGCAAAGTTATGGTCTTGCGAGGAAGTTGTTTTAGTACTTGTGCCGAGATTAAATCATAACCTGGGGCCTTTCGTGAATTGAGTTTGTTTATTCCTTTCCTGACTTCTATAGTAGTAAAACTTTGAATTGGGAGTGACATTTGACATGCTGCGCTAATTAGTTCTTCCACTTCTTCATCAGGGTCTGCTGGCTCTGTTTAAAATACGTTTGTAAGATGTTCAGCAAAAACGTCCGCTTTTTCTTTGTTTAGCAAATCTGTCTGGTTTTTCTTCGTTGCTCCTGGCCCAATTACAATTGTCTAGTTTAATGGAGGAGAGTGGATAATTGATTTTTTATTTTTTTTTATAACTTTCCACAAATAATATTCAAAACAATAATTAGTTCTACTATCATCCGTTAAACCTAATATGCACACACAGTTCAACCTGCTCTTAGTTTTGTAGTTGTATTGTCACATTGATTTTCTTTTCAAGATATAGTTTGAAACTTTCCCAATCTGTTAGTTTATTAGTTAATATTGGAATTTTTTAATGAGTATCGCTTAGAGTTATTGAATTGATATTGAACTAACATTAATATCACAGTTTTTAGTTCTTACACATACTATAGTTGCTTTTATATGTGCAGTCTTTTACTCTTTGGTCGAAATATCAGGATGTATTGTGTGGTACACTTTATATCCGTTGAATTTTATATAATTGATTTGTAAAATATGTCTTAGGTATGAGACAGATGTCAATTTTCTCGATATCAAGGACGAGTGTAACTCCTGTTGATGGTTTAACTACTCATTGCCATTTCATTCCATGATTCTGAATTCATTAACCATTTCTGATTTTTGGAAATAGCACAGTTGGCGCTATGTTCCAGACGAGTAACACTTCATTAAATTTTTTTAGTTCGCCTCGTAGGAGTGTAGAGTCGAGTCTGATTCATTCTTAAGCTGGTTTTCCATTTTTTAAATTAGTATTGTTGGTTTTTATTGCTTCTCTATATTTCTTATTTACCTCTTTATCGTTTCAGTAAAATTTTATTACTCTTGTTTCAGTTCCTCTTCGTTCTGTAGGATTTGATAGGTTGAGCTTTTTTATATTTCTGTTTTTTATTTTCTGCATTTCTTTTGCGACAACACACCCCCTGCTGTTGACAGTATGCTTGTTATCACAATGGACGCATTTTGAATTTGAGTTTTTGTTTGCTTGTCACAATCTTTAGTTAAATGGTTTAACACTTCTTGGTTCTCTGGCGCAGTATTTCCAAGTATGCCCGTAGGCTTGGCGTCTTTTATATTGTGTCACTAATTTAGAGCTTTTAACTGGCTGGATCTTCACTCGTAATCCCAAGATGCCCGTAATCCCGTAAGTCTTATTGAAATTTCATCTTGCTTAAAGATTTATATAAACATGTCTAATAGCTGTTGGGTTGGCCATTCAAGTTTGTTGACGGCATTTATCGCTTTGTACCTTCTGAATTGTAGGTCAACAACAATATCTTCATGTAACTTTTTCACTACAACTTTAAACGGCATGTCCTGCTTATTTTCCTATGGGTTCTTCTTAGGGTGCCTGTCCGTTCCGAATGTTGGCGATCATTCTGGCTATGATGACTTTTTTGGTTGCTATACGAAATATCTGTGTTGAAGTCTTTCTATACCATGCTCTTAGGTTAGCAAGCCAGGATATTCTTCTTCATCCTGAGGTCCTTTTCCTTCAATTGTACCTTGCAAAATGCATTGAAGTATCTCGTATCTGCCTTGATTTCTCATTATATGTCCCAGGTACTGCAGCTTACGGTCCTTCACGATGTTGACCAAATCCGCAGTTGTGTTCACCCTCCGCAGTATTTCTTCATTGGTGACTTTGTCTGTCCATGGTATCTTGAGAATCCTTCTGTATAACCAATATATTATGGGTGGTATTGAAAAATTTTCCTCATTTAAAGGTCTTGCTAAATTTCTGTACTTTCACCATCTTGAACATTAATTTTTATTACATCACTATTAACAATTTTTGTAGTGAACCTGATTTGCTTCAATTGAAGATATTTGTATCGTAATTTTTAATACCTTCTATTACCATTCGGGGCGGCATCTTGATTTTCTTGTCTGTAATTTCTCTGGAGACAGGATTTGGTCGTGTGAAGGAAGTATCCAGTTTCCTTTTTTTTTTAATTTTTTTTTCTTTCACTACAATTCATTCCTTTGGCTCATTTATCCTCGTCAGTTTCACTTAGTTTAACCTTCTAATTTTCGACAGATTTGCAAGCATCAAATAAGGCCTGTTCATTTTGTGAGCTCTGACAATTCTCTTGAAAAAGCGTTTGATTTACTTTTTGATAAATACGCTTCATTTTGTGTGGTTGGGTGGAACATCATACATCCATTTTTATTAGTAAATAAAATGACTTACATATTAATTTAATGACCGAAGAACTGGTCATGAAATACCACTCATGATGTCATGAATAATATTCTTATTTTAATTGTTTATAGATAAGAGAGCTCTCACACAACTAACTTACCATTCAGAAGTCAAATAAATATTTGTTAGCTCACATAAAAACTATTTTTATTTTTAGATAATGATAGTTCCGATCCAGTTTCTACCACAACGTCGTTTAGTTTATTGGGTTTGATGGGAGCCAACGATCACAAGGAATGGACCGGTTCAGATGAGAGTCTATTCCGAGGACTGCATAAAGTTTTTCTTAATAATTACTGTGCCATTGCTCAAATTATGCTAACCAAAACCTGTCAACAGGTAAATTATTATTGATTGTAATAATATAACTGACAATACAACAAAATATTTTTTTACACTACACCTGCGGTGTAGATTATTCTTCTTTCAAAAATTTTATTCTAACCTAAGATTAAGAAACGATAACGTTTCGAGATTAAGAAACAATAAGGTTTACAAAATGATGCTCACTTAATTCATGTGAGAAATAAATTATTGCACTGGTCACTAACATGCACAATTTTAAGCACTATATCTACATCTTTACATCTAGCATTGGAAAGTAAACTAAGTCAAAGGTTTAAGCCTTTTGTTAAGCCCGTGTTGTACAGAAGCTGAAGAGTCTAATATTTGTATGATTATGGAGTCTTTTTCGCGGTTCCTTTCAAATCTTCTGATTTATTCCAACGCCCAGTTCCCTATGGATGTTTTTATTTCTACTATAGCTAGTTATCTTGTCGACTTGTTTGCAAATTAATGTTATATGTGGTCAGAGCTTTTTATTTCGCTTCATTTACGTACGGCACATATTGGTTATTAATATGTGCAGGAATTTGTTGAATAGTTTTACTGTAAAGTCTATGTGGACGTACTTAGATGCCTTTATTGGTCCAGTCGGTTACTTTGGTAATGGCTGCCTGTAATTTTCTTGTCCATTCAGTATTACGCCATTATAACAGTAATGTTAACTGTCTTTATCATCTGTCCTGGTCAAATAATTCATAGAGCATTTACTCGATAGGTATAAAGGGAAACCTTCCCAAGTGCATTTATTAATGAAAGTTAAGATAAATATTTTTTAAGAAAATGGTGAAAATACCTTTAATATCCCGGCTTTAGAGTGTTTATATATTTATTTACTAAATCCAACATGCTATTTTCTGCGACGAGATGGCCTTTCCAAGATTTTTAGTGTTTTGTTTGTAAGCGACTGAATAAAGGATAATTAAAAATGTAAACGACAAATGTCAAACCATATAAGGTGTCCCATATAAAAAACATAAGTTGGTATTATATTTCCTTAATGAGGACAGTGAGTGAATGTTTTCTTAATAAAGAAGATCTATATCATCTAGTTTTCCTTATACCCTGCAAAACATATTAATTTGGGACACATTGTAAATTGTTGATTTGTGTGTTTCAGAATGCCAAGTCCTAGATCTCATAACTCAGATAAGGAAAAATGGGCTAAATATACATTCTTGTTTTTCGAAAAATCCTGATTACCTAGATTTTTTGTATCATTTTCGTTTTCAGCACATCAAATTACATAAGAATTTAATCAAAACATGAAGAATAGTTCTAATTTGTGTCGAGACACGCATCTTTCAACCGTAACTTTGTCCCCATTCATCGGCATTTGTTTTCTTAATCCATGCATTTTACACTTTATTTCTACTTCCGCATTCATCCTCCTTTATTCTTTTTCATCTGCATACATTTTTCAATGACTATTTTCATACTTCAATTCTTTCCAACTCTCAATATTGTTTCCTGTCCTAACTAGAATTAACTACTCAACTCCCGTTAATTTCAACCTGAGTAACTTACAACCATTCTCTCTACAATAATGATCTATATAAAAGGTTGCTGGTGTGGGCAATGAATGTTACGGGAAAAGGTCTTATACTCACAATCCGTGTTAAATTGTTGTAGGTATTTATTAAGAGAAAGATTGGGCTACCGGTTTCGGTGTTTACAAGTTATGCAGCATCGTCAGGCCCTCAAGAAATTAATTAAAGTGGTACTAAGAATATTATAGGACTTAGTTAATAGTGTAAAAATACAAAAGGTGGTCAGCAATATACATTATTAATTGACACAAAAGTAGTATAAAAGTCTAAGAATAATGGTGGAAGAAACAACCAAACAAGTTTAGGTTGCGTCCTGATGGATGTTTGTCTAATCCTATCAAATTCTAAGTTTTTGAGGGACAGGTTATGGAGTTCAAATGTCGATTTTAAGGAGATACTGATCTATTTCCTCTTCTTCACTATAACATCTGCCACATAATTATTCATCATCATCAACCTGTATGCGTCCACTGCTGTACATAGAGCTCACTCAGCTCTTTCCATCTGTCTCTGTCACGCGAATCTTATTAACTACCTTTTTTTACAGCTAACACACATTGGTCAAAGAGGTATATGGGTAGATCCGATTTAAATACACAATTATTACCTACATAGAATACCTATTCATTAATTAATTTACATATCTTTTATTCTCCGGCACTACTGGGACATCTTACAATCTTCTCTCTTTGATTATTTTTAAATTTTAGTTACATTACATGAGTATCTTATTTTAAATTAAATCAGACATTTTTATGCCCTTTCAGTCTTATAGTTGGGCCGCCGAACAGATAGAATTATCACGTGAACGCCATGCGTTGGTTATGAGTTGCAGTTCCCTACGTCACAAGTTCGATTTACACTAGGTCAAGAAGATAGATACAATTATCGCAGTGAATGCGGTAAAACGCATATAATTCTATTTCTCTATTTGTCACTGTAATAATGGAGTTATGATATTAACAATTTATCATTGATTATGTAGTATGAATAGTGTCCAACTAGTCCGAAAAATCATCAAATTTAAATATCTGTATTTTAATTATCGTCTTCTGAAAAAATTCAAAAACAATTCGTTTATACGGAGAATTCTGCATACAACGATGTAGTGATTATTGCTGATAAATGTTTTTTTTTTTCGATTTTGTCAACCATTTTAAGTAAACAAACATCTTAATTAAGTTCGCGCTATTTAAAATCAATCTCATCGAATGATTCATTTCCAAACCATTACGTGCTTTGAACTAAAATCAAATCTGCTGCGTTGCAATATGATTATGTAAAAATTTATTTTATGTGAGTAATCAGTTTGAAGCCGCAAATAATGCAAGTTAAATAATCAATAAAATGATGATATTAAAGTTCTATATTTAAAAAAAATGGCCCGATTTTCATTGAAAAGTCCCGGATTTCAAGTATTGTTTTTCAGCCTTAACCCGAATTCGACTAAATTGAAGTTTTTTTAAGTTGGGCGTTTTAAATAAAAAAAAATAGATAAAACATGACAAAAAGACGTTACCTTTATTCTTAATTAATAAATTAATTACTATCGGTGTCCTCGGATGAAGATTCGTCGTCACCTAAATTAATAACCAATGATTCTAACTGCTGTTCTACAACAAAATCTAGTTCCCACATCTTGGACATGATGCCATCTACATGGTTGATAGCATTTTTCCAGGAATCCGATGTAACATTATTCAGTGCTTCGCTGAAAAGTACTTTGACGTCATTTAATTTATATGTGGTATTTTTTCTTGCAACTTCACCCTTTATTTGTGCCCATATTAGCTCAATGGGGTTTAGTTCACAGTGATAAGGGGGCAATCTAAGCACACATCTACCTGATGACTTAATCATCTCATCGACCACATACTTTTGTTCTATCGGATGACTTTTTACTAGCGTTAGTAACTCCGCTTTGACCATGTCATCAGTAAATATAATATTTTTTTTGTCGCAACCATTCTTGGATATTAGCTTTTCGCATAGCACTAGTTGGTATCTTTTCAAATTTTCTGCTATGGTAGGAGGCATTATCTAGGACAATAACTGCCGTTTTAGCTAAAGTTGGCAAAACCCTTTGCAGCCATTCTTCAAAAAGGTTGGAATTCATGTCTTCATGGTAGTCACCATTTTTTTTGGATTCAAATAAAAGCAGTCCGTTTTCCACAAATCCATTTTTAGATCCAATGTGTAAAACAATAAGTCGTTTGCCTTTCCCAGAAGGATGTTTCAATCCTGTAGAAAGGCCTTCAACATATGCTTGTCGAGCACTGGTGATTGACATGTCAGTCCAGACTTTGTCAACAGTATGACCAGCGTTCACCCAAGTTTCATCCAAATAATAAATATCTCGGTCTTCCTGCATATATTGTCTTATGGATCGTAAGTATCGTCGCCTCCACGATATAATTTCATTTTTTTCTTTTAACACACTATTTCTACATCTTTTTTTAAACCTAAAACAAGAATGAATCAGTCCAGACAAAAGGTTTATTATTAGAGAGAGAATTATACTTTATTGATACTATGTACCAAAAGGCCATCGACCGAAGTTTTTCAGCCAGTTTAGAGAAGATTAGTTAGTTGGTATTAAAATTGTACTCACCGAAAATTAATTAATTTCAAAACTTTTTTCAAAGTAGTTTTCTTTAAATTTGGAATGTTCGGGTTTTCTGAAATTTTTTGCATAATTTTCTGAACCGTGGGAAGTTCATTTTGTAAAAAGAAATTGTGAACAATTCGTCGAATCATGCTCTTATGTTCATTGGTAATTTCATCAAGCACTTTTTTAGACCTTTGGTAAGGTTTTGGAGGTTTGAATTCACCATTATTTTGGCGATGTTCTTTTAAAATATTATAAACAGATGATTTGTTTATACCTAAAATTAGTATTATTATTATTAATAACATAACAATATTAACAATTTTACCTGTAGCTTCAGCAGTGAATTTAATAACACCTTCGCAGCCCTTCTCTGCTTTTAACTCCTCAGATGCTTTTTTATATGTATTTAAAATAACACATTTTTCTTCAACACTAAATTTTGTTTTTTTTTGACCTTTTTCTTGGAGGCGAAAGAGTATTTCCATCCATATTTAAAACAAGCGATAATTATCTAACACAAACTGATTTTATTTAATATGGTGCGTTGTGTACACGGCTTCTCCCGTTCGGTCCCAAACGCATGTACGTCTGCGGACAGCGAATCACAACTATGCAACTCTCCGACACTCAGTGATCACGCTACGATCACGCAGTATTTGGATTCTATCTGTTCGGCGGCCCAACTATAGTAACATTATAATTCATATATATATATATTATATATATATATATATATATATATATATATATATATATATATATATATATTATATATATACAGTGGTGAGTGCGATATCACCCGGCATTTTAACGTAAGAGATAGAAAACACAGTTACCTTGTGAAATAAAAGGAGATGAAACTCGTAGAGGTGGGAAATAATCGATAGAAACCTATAATTTACATTATATTGCATTACCACCATCGACAGTCTCACACCTTTAGACGTTGGACGTGGCTATTTGACTTCAGTCATAATTATACGGATACCCTCAAAAATATTTTATTTTAATAATTTCTGATGTTAGAATAAATACTTGAATAAATTAAGATATGTTATAGTAAAAAACATTCATTAGTAGCGATTTTAAATTATAAATCTTTAAATTTACTTAATAGTAAAAATAACTCAACTGAAATATTTGACTAAAATAAAGGTGGGTATGTTTTGTCTGGAAACACTTAATGTATGTGAAATTGGTGTAGTCGTTAGGGACGTTGTCTATTGACGAGAAAATTGGGGTTCAATTCCACACCAAGGATAAAATTTTTGTTTTATCAATAAAAAAATAATAGAAAATATGATACATATTAGGTAACAAATTTTCGAAAAACTCATTATTTACAATTTATTTTTATTCCAATGTTATAAAACGGAAATACAAAATGATTCAAATTCAATTCATACAGTCTTCAGTTGTGAATGCAAAATAATCCGGTGAAGACTGTTTATATCAAATCCATCACTAAATTCTCAATGTTAATATCAATTCCTTTGTACAGAGGTAATGATTTTCAAAACAATTGACAACATTGGAATGTATGCGCGCGAAGCAAAGCCTTTAAGCCATCAAATAATAACATATCGAGAAGTGTTTTTGCACGGTAAACAGAAACTTTTTATTGAAAAAACAATTCGTAAAAATGGTTTTAACGGTCGAGGAAAAAGTGCAAATTGTTGTCTGGCATGTGAATGGATTCTCAGACAACATGATTAGACAACAATTTGTAAATATGTTTCCAAATAGGCCGGCTCCATCGCGATCAACAATTCAATCTATTATACGTAATTTTTTTACTTATGGATCCGTGTTCGCTCCAAGAGGAGTTCGTAGGCGAAGGGAGGTAAATCCAGATTTGGAACTAAGAGACACTTTGATTTGTGCAAGTATTGAGCAAAATCCTACCCAATCAACATCTCGTCTCGGAGAACAATATGGAATTTCAAGATTTAGAGTTGGTAAAATTTTGAAAAGGCATGGATACCGACCCTATAAACTTCATAAATCCAACGAACAATTCCCTGGGGATCAATATAGACGTTTAGAATTTTGTCAAACTGCAATGGAAATGTCACATCAAGATGAACATTTTTTAGAGAACGTCTTGTTAACCGATGAATGTACGTTTTCATTGCATGGCCGTCACAATTCAATGAATGCTCGGTATTGGTCCCGAGGAAATCCTCGTCAGATTTATGTTGCTCGTACCCAGCGTCCTCAAAAAGTAAATGTTTGGGGAGGCATAATAGGGAATCATGTCATTGGTCCATTTTTTATAGACGGTATGTTGACTGGGCGGAAATACTTGGAACTTCTGCAAAATCAAATTGTCCCAGCCCTTCGTAATTTACCAATTCCTTTCGATTCCATATGGTTTCAACACGATGGTTGTCCTGCACATAATTCTCGCATCGTCAGTGAATATCTCAGTGCGACTTTTCCTAATCGATTGATTAGTGGACACGAAGATATTTTTTGGCCTGCAAGATCACCTGATCTTGCACCTTGTGATTTTTTTATGTGGGGTATATCAAGTCCAAACTATATGGAATTGAAGACGATAGGCCTAATTCTCTCCAAGAATTAAGAGAAAAGATCTTTGATTCAATGAGAGGTATTAGTCCAGAAACATTAACTAATGTTAGACGAAACTTTTATAATAGATTGGGTTATTGTTCTGCTGCTAATGGAGGCTTATTTGAACATTTTTTGTAAATATATTTCATTAGAATAAAATACGTTTATTTAGAATATTTTTATAGAATTTCTGCTTATTTAAACATTTTTTTGTAAGTACATTTATTTAGAACGTTCTTTTATGTTTGAAGAATTTTTACTTTATTTTAGAAAGTACATTGTTTTTTCAATAAGATTTTCATTTTTACTATAAACACTTCTAATAAAGACTGAAATAAATGTTTTATGATTTAAAGCAAAACGATATAATATCTGCATAATTTCAAATTTTTAAAAAAGTAAAAACTTTTTGTAGGATTTGAACCCTAACCGCCTGCATGAGTACATCGTGCCTTCAGCCCTGATCTATCAGACTTTTATAATTCTTTAGTGACAGTTTGGGTTATTATTCTGCTGCTAATGAAGGTTTATTTGAACATATTGTAAATACGTTTATTTACAATATTTTTTTATTTTTGTAAAATTTTTACTTATTTAAACATTCTTTTAATTTTGAAGAATGTTACTTTAGTTTCGAAAGTACAACGACACTATTTTTTCAATAAGATATTTATGTTTAACTTTAAACACTTCAAATACTAGTAACGACTGACATAAATATTTAGTGATTCAAAGCAAAACGATCTTTGCAAAATTTCAAATTATTAAAAAAAGAAAAAAGAAAACCTCATGTAGGTTTTGAACTCTGATCATCTGCGTCGCAGAGTCGAATTCTTACCACTAATCCACGAGGGATTGCTAATTATTCTGTGATAAGAGTGTATGAAACTCGTAAAATCATAGTAGAAATTATTCTTGGTTAATAATTTAAAACTTTAGAATAAATAATCACTATTAATTAAATTATTTTATTCACAGTTTTGCTTTATTGTGGTCAATCAGTTTTTACTTTATCTAAATTAAAAAATGGAAATACGTCACACATACGACGTCAAACTGTCAAACATAATAATTATGACCGAGGTGATTTAGATCGAAGGTAACGTCTAAAGGTGTGAGACTATCGATAGTCGTAATGTAATGTAATGTAAATTATAGGTTTCTATCGATTATTTCCCACCTCTACGAGTTTCATCTCCTTTTATTTCACAAGGTAACTGTGTTTTCTATCTCTTACGTTAAAAAGCCGGCTGATATCGCACTCACCACTGTATATATATATATATATATATATATATATATATATATATTGATTGATTGAACGAGTTAAATTCGGAACATACGAAATATATGTGTTTCGGCTCAACTCCGGTCTAGGTGGCTAGCCAACAAAAGGTTGTCAAGTAATTATGTTATAAAAATCCAATACTTCAACGGCCTGCTGGATTCTGAACTAATTCAAGAACTCAATCATAGCTGGTCAAACCACCTATCGGTTCCTAAAGCTGGCCACTCACGGTACAGCGGTGTCGTTCGACATAATCTGACAGCGGCGTTGTTCAATTTGTTGGAATATCTGGTGCGCCCACACACCATACTGCGCCGCAGTATTTGTTTGGTTCTCGACCATGTCAAATCAAACAATCATTTTAGCGTCTCTTACTTTGTGTATAACTAAGCGTAAAAATAAACCTAAAATAAAACGTAGATTCTGGTGCAAAGAATCCAAGATTTTGGTGCAAAATAAATCTCGTCTGCCCCTGCACCCAATTTACTGGACTGCAATGCTAATTTTAATTCTCTTTTATAGGATGTTCTAAAATTGTTATTTTTTTTTCTTACATTCTTTCACTCTTCTACTTCTACTCTTCATTCGCAGCTTTGTTTACTTCTTAGAACTTTAAAACTAGAATATCCATTGCCTGTTTTCGGGTGTTTCTATCGTGATACGTTTTACCTTTTATTCGCTATAAGCATTCTTGTATTTTATATAATTCAAAAAACTCTCTTAAAAAATTCTCGCTAAATCAAGCCATTTCGATTTTCCATAATATGATCAAAACAAGTGTGTAGTTAAAAACGAAGTTGAACCACGCCGCTGTACCGTGAGTGGCCGGCTTTAGGTAAGCCCCTCTTTCGTTTATCGGAGATGGAGATTTTGAGCGGTATTGCCAATATCATTCCTCTAGATGTTTCTAAAATAACTACAAACTTCTGAAATAACTACAAACCATTAAGTTTACTTTTGTTATTAGTCTGTTGTCGTAGATTGGTAAATACAATGAAAAATATAGGCAAATATCCGATTTATTTAAAGATACGAAGAAGATATAACTCTCAAAAAAGATCCGCAAATCGGATTATTACACGGCGGTTGGCAACATTGACTTTGGGCTGCGCTCTAAACTATGATGCGTTCTAAAAGGAGACTGAACGATATTTTATACAATGTCTATCACCGGGTATGGATTTATTTTTGTCCAAGTTTTATATTGGTCCACTATTTCAAATGCAGTTCAAACAGACATATATTAAATTGTATGATCCGTTTTAAATTCGTTCAATCTGTATATATATATATATATATATATATATATATATATATATATATATCTATATACTTCATCTAATTTACATACCGATGCACGTCATTATCGTTAGAGATCGAAGTTGACATAGTTGCCAAAGTATAAAAAAAACCTGACTCCATTTTAAATCAAATAGATCACATAATTTTTGCAAAAGTATTACCATCTCTTTACGACGACTATTTAAATTCTTACGTGACATTTTTGAAATAAAACACACACAATTTTGTTCTAAAAAGAACAGATTTTATTAAATAGGTAAAAATATAAAACAAGAGGTATTCACTTTAAAATTCAAAATAATAAAGTACAAAAAGTGTCAACACCGCAACTGTCAAATAAGTGTTACCAATTTATGCCAAAATTTCACCTTCGTTCGATTACAGTTACAGTGTGTTCCGAACAAATGTTCTTCATAAAAACGCTTTATAATGCATTTATAAAAATTAAATGAAACATATTATTGTATATTTCTTTAAGTTAACATTAATAGAAATTTTTAAATATTATTTCTACGCGTATAAAATAAAATATGTCTAGTGGTTGTAATGCCAGTGTACGCGGCACAGTGATTCTATAAAAGAACACACCTACCACCTAAATATTTCGTGTTGGTATCATGTGACGTCACGGGCTATGACGCCGATGACGTGCATCGGTATATAAATTAGATGACACTGGTTGTATGTAATATTTACATTTTATTGTCTATTTTTCCGGTATATTTACTTGTGATATTGCCCACGGCTCAAAGATTCACAATATACACATATTTTCTCAGATGTCAAATCCACCTGTTGTGGATAATATATGTACGAGCATAAGTTATCGCGCAGCGTGACTCTCGAATGGCACCCTCTTGATTCCTTATTCCAAATTAACAAAGGTGAGAAGGTTCACTAAATGACTTGTCAGAAGTCTGAGGACTTGGTCGGACCTAGAAATCGACGACCAATAGCCCTTGACAACACATCTATACAGTTTTTACAGTCTCTTTCTAGTTTCAAACATATTCTTATATCCTCGAGTTATAATATTATATCGTTACACATTTCCTTTTGCATTTTTTGCATAATCTCATTCTCCACGATAGTGTTAATATCAAAACAATGAATATATTTTTTAATTGTTAACATAAAAATTAAAATACCTTAATAGTGTTATTGATTCTTACAGGTTTATCATTTTGCTCAAAAAGAGTCGGCAGATATACCACCCGAAGAACAAATTCGCGACTATACTCCACCTCGCAAGAAGAAGAAGAAGCATCGTCTTTGGTCTATGCACTGTCGAAAAATCCAGCTCAAAAAAGACTCAAATAGTAATCATGTGTACAACTTTACGCCATGCGATCATCCAGGACAAAACTGTGATCATAACTGCCCGTGTATTGGTGCGCAAAACTTCTGCGAAAAGTTTTGTAACTGCAGTTCAGACTGTAAGTTTTAGCTTTTGTTTGTATATTTGATTATGACCACACCACATTTTTTTCGTCATAAATTGTTCTAGTAGACATGGAGGAAACCGGATGTAACATACTGAAGGCCATAGTAATGAATAAAAACCCATTCCGGGAAAGTCTAGACGTACTTTGGCTAAACTAATTTTGGATCATATTTCACTATAACAATAATATATTTCATGCCAACTGGAAGAATTTCCGATCAATTTCATGACTGGTACCAAAATAACATTCTTTATCAGATGTACCTAATACTCAGAACATAATAGTCGTTGGATTAATCCCTTATGAATATTTAATTGTTTTAGGTCAAAATAGATTTCCTGGATGTCGATGTAAAGCTCAGTGTAATACCAAGCAGTGTCCTTGCTATTTAGCTGTTAGAGAATGTGATCCTGATCTTTGTCAAACGTGCGGTGCAGACCAGTTTGACAATACAAAAATTACTTGCAAAAACGTCAGTGTTCAAAGAGGATTGCGTAAGTATTTTTTTATATTACGGTATATCCTTTGTATTAGCAGACTAGTGTTAGTTTCCATGCTTTATTATTAGCCCAATAACATCAATTCATCATCATAATAGCCTCGACAATCGTTTGTGCTTTTGGCCTGCTCATACATATTTGGTTTTTTCTTCTTTTACAAGTACTAGTTCACATTCGTAAACTTTGTAAAACACTGCGCTACGTCTCTCATACTTCTACCCACTATATAACGATATCATCAGCCAATGCGAGAATTTGTGTTGATCTATTAAAGATAGTTCCGTCAAATCTAATGTTTATCTGTCTGAATGCCTTTTCCAAGGCAATATTAAAGATGAGCGCTACCGCTACCGCGTCTCCCTATCTAGACTATTGTGAAAATTAAAGAAAGTAGTTTTCTCCTTGATTTCTAACGCACGAGGCTACATTTTTTATTGTTAGTTTTGTTAGTTTAACTAACTTAGCTGAGATCCCAAAGTCTATCATTGCATTATGTAGTGCAGTTCTTTTTAACACTGTCATAGGCTGCTTTGAAGTTGACGAAGAGATGGTCAGTGAAAATTTGCCTTTGTGCGTGCATTTGGTGTATAGTTGACTTTCCGTCATATTAACAACAAATAGATACTTTATACACAAAAACAATAGTTTTGTAAATTATGAATTCGTATTTGATAAGTAGTTGAGTTTATTAATATTTAATGGTTTGGTTTTCAGATAAACACTTACTGATGGCGCCGTCTGATGTAGCTGGATGGGGCATATTTTTAAAAGATAGTGCCCAAAAAAACGAGTTTATATCGGAATATTGTGGAGAAATAATTTCTCAGGACGAAGCTGATAGAAGAGGAAAAGTATATGACAAATATATGTGCAGTTTTCTTTTTAATTTAAACAACGGTAAGGTTATAATTGTAAGAATTGAATCGGTGAGATGTAAAAGGATAACATTCCATTTTTTGCCAAATTTATTTAAGATATCTATTTTGTTCACTTTACCAAGCTCTAGAGACTTGTTCAAAGACAAATAATATTCCATCACATTAAATAGCTTATATTAAACTAGTTTACCTGAAGTAAAATTTAAAAGGATAACATTCCTGGAATATTATCCCTTTTGACCCCAACAAAATTATTTTCATCATTGACCTCAAAAGGATAATTTCAAAGGATGAACAAAAGGATTTTGTTTTCTATTTTCTACCCATTTTTACTTTTCACTTGTCACTTGACCATATTAACTTCTCTCCAGGAGCATATTGTGACAGTTTGTTATTAGATAAGCTTTTAGGGAGAGCGCCCACCAAAGTGGCGTGGCAGTGGCAAGTAGCAAGTAGCACGCGTCTAGCATAATGTAACCAATGAAAACGAATGATTCAGTTTACACCAAAATGACAGTAACGTCATTCATTCTAATCATTCGTTAGGATTGGTTACATTATGCTAGACGCGTGCTACTTGCTACTTGCCACTGCCACGCCACTTTGGTGGGCGCTCTCCCTTAAGGTTATGTTTTGTATTGTATGTTGTAGTGGGGTGACAAAATTAAAAGAAAGAAAGTAAGAAGGGATGGATCAGAATTTGTCACTTCCAAAGTTGTTTTGGTTGAAGAAAGGAAGGGTGGGTCTGACTGTTTATGTAAGAAAAAATGCACAGATTTATTTTCCCCTGAAGAGAAACAGGTATTATTAAACTTGTATACAATGGTCAACCTAAGAATAAGTCGACACTTTTTTGATAAGCCTTATTAACAGATCCGATGTGACTAGACATAGGTCTAAAAATGAAGACTCCTAAGCAAAGCAAATACAATCATATTTTAAGAATTTTAAGAAACAACACAAAAGTGGAAGTTTGTAGAAAGGAATTTTAAAGTTTACATTCAATAAGTAATAAAGCATTACAAAGTCTTATTAAGGCTGTTTTATCGGTGCACCAAAACCTAGGAACTGTTATTTACCGATAAAATGTCTCGAAATTTGGACACAATATTCGAAACTATGTTGCTTTTAAAATGATGGTTTTAATTTTTTTATTTTTTTGTTACTTCTGTTAAAAAATTGGATTATACTGTTTAACGTTCTATTATAACCAAACTTTTTACGCTCATCGCTTGAAAGAGTTTTTTTTCTGTAATCGTTGATTTTTTTTTTCACCTTTCTGCGTCCAGTAATAATCGAGAAAACCGTGTTCAAACTTTGAAGAAAATTGCTAAAAAATACTAAAATCTAATAGTGAAACGTGTTAATCATCATTGTAGCTAGGTTCACCGTTATTGCCTTCGTGGCTTCAAATCTCATGAGCGTACGGTCAGTTAGTTCGTGTTAAAACTAATTTGAATGGAGAGTAATGCATTTGTTGCCCGTTGCCGACGTCACTGAGTAAAGATAGTCTCGCGTAAGCAATGTAGAAATGTAAGTGATACGCCCATTTCAAATCGCCGTGTGCTTGAACTGCTAAAACAGCCCTAACTTAAAAAATAAAGGCGAGCTTCCATATGATAAAAGAGGGTTTCATGAAAATCACCCCAGAAAATCGAATGATATTGTCAAAAAAATCCAAAATCATATTGAATCATAAAGAAAACATCTCATTATTCATCAAAGATTTATATTTAGATGCAACCTTAAATGTCTATGATATGTTTTTAGACAAATATCCTGAAATTTCGTCAAATTATGTCATGTATGAGTTATTTTTAAAATACTATAAGAAAAACATTGATTTTAAATTCGGCAGGCCTCAAGTTGACGTCTTTTCAGTCTACGAAGAAGTCTCAGAAATGTGCAATAACAGAACAGACATTATGGTAATTAGTTTTGATTTTATGCAAAATTTACAGTTACTTTTATTACCTGTGCAGGAAATGTTTTACCTGCGTAAACTATGCGTGTATGTCTTTAGTGTCCATAACCTAACAACTAATGAAGTAGTATTTTATACCTATCATGGGGGTTCAGGGAAAAAGGGCCTAACGAGGATTGTACGATGGTATCTAATTACATTAGAGATAAAATACCCCTGAAGTAAAAGAGTTACATGTTTTTAGTGATGCTTGCGGTGATGCAAACCGCAACCACACCATTATAAGATTGTTCTTAGCACTTATGACAGGAAGATTTAACACAATTCACCATTATTTCCCAGTTCGCGGCCACAGCGAACATTATTTTAATTTTCCAAAAGTAAAGTTTTTGGAATTTTATCCTTTTACATTTCACTGATTCAATTATTGTTCCGTTTTCTAGTAGTCTTTATTGATTTCCAATGATAAGATCTATAGTCAACCATTATACCCCTTACAACATTGTACAACAGCAGTGCCAAAATGGTAGATCGCGACAGCTTCTGGAGTTGACCGCGAAAGAATTCAGAAGTACTTTAGCCCCGGTTAAAATATTACAGACTTCTGAGGCATTTCGACCGCGCGATGTTCGGCGAATGGTACCGATTCTTTTCGAATGTCTGTTTCATATATAGTAAGCTGCGGCGACGGAGCATTATGTCAGTCTTTATTAAGTTACGATAAGTAGAAATTCTATATAAAGTAGCAATATTTAAAAATAGCATAATTTAAAAGCCGAGCAAAAACTGGCTTGTTCTATTGGTTGATAGAGGTTCAATTTATTTTCTAGTCTATAGGTGACTATTTTGGTAAAAAGTTTATACAAATGAGGAATCAGGCTTATAGGTCTATAGTTTTCGATTTCCGGAAGTCTTCTTTTTTTGTTAAAGGTTAATATCATTAAAACCTTGTTCTAATCGCTTGGAGTTATGCTCTCATACATACATAAGTTGAATAGACTGAATTTTTTCGAGGATAACTAACCCTCTATATCTTCGGATGTGCTCTGTATCTTGTGTTGGCTTTTATAAAGTTCTCGATACAATTATTCAACTGTTGTAAAGATTTCATTTCTGTTAGATGTCGTTTCAATTTTTATGTTTTAACTTATTTGAAAATTTCTTTTCTGTCGCTTTCTTCTGAAAACTTCCATGCTTTTATTTTGTTCGATTGTTTGTTGTATCTACTCTTGCATTATTGTAGTGTCCAATGTCATTCTGCTACTTTTGGAGATATTTTTGTTTATAGACCTTATTTCTTGAAGTGCTAAGCTTTGTGATTCAACTCTCTTCGTTGTTTCATTATATAGTTATAAATTTTTATACATCAAACATTGTTTTTGTTTAATTCCATATAAATTAAATATTTCATTTACAGATTTTGTGGTGGATGCAACTAGAAAAGGAAACAAAATCAGATTTGCTAATCATTCAATTAATCCAAATTGTTATGCCAAAGTGATGATGGTCAATGGTGATCATAGAATTGGAATTTTTGCAAAACGACCTATCCAGCCAGGAGAAGAACTATTTTTTGACTACAGGTAACTTTTTCGTAGCAGGTTTTAATTATTTTCATTCATTAGTAAGTATGGACACAAACGCCTTAATTTCATGGCTTAGATTCTGAGACAAAGAAGTACCGGACGAATATTGTGTGTGTGGTGTGTGTGTGTGTGGCAATGGAAACTGATTGTGAATTAGTTCTTGATACAGAATTGAAGAGAACCGAGAGTTCAGAGAACATTCGAGGAATATGGAGAAAAGTGCCGGCGTTTGGGGTGGAATTATTTGTGATTCCACGTGCTTTTAATCTGCTACGAACTTATACCGCCGCTATTCTCTGAGGTTTTTGAGTGAACTGTATTATTTTGAGTGTCTATGGTACGTAAAGAATACGAGTAACTTGTAACTAACATTTATTTCTCTACGTATTATACTTAACACAAACACAATATACAACCGGTACAATATGTCACAATATACGTGGTTACACAAAGTTGTTATATTTCACAATCACGGAGACAACTTTTCTTATTGCTAAGCACTTGAGAGAGAGACACATGCTCTGAGAATCGCAAATACCAAAATCACAAATTTGAGTATTAAAGCACCATGTTTCTTCCGCGAGAGTTTGTAACAGACAGACAGGGCTTTATCTTTCGACCGTCGGTCGCCGATGTCGGGAACAGATCATTGTTCACAGGGTTCGAGTACCGTTAGAGTTTATTGGTAAGGTATTGGAATGAATAGGGCGTCTTGGCATACAGGGTGGAGTAAAGGTAATAAACAAAGGGAAATATACTATCTTGAAAATTACAGGGTTGTAAACAAAATCAGTTTACAACCATACTGCCCCCCAGAGAAATGTCTAGTATCTTGTAGCCTTACTTTTACTATAAGGCGGAAGAAGGGTCAAGAACAGGCGTTGAGGTCTCATCTGGCAGTAAGGGGATCAGTTTAGTGATAGGGCGAATAAACGTTCAACTTTTCGTGCGAACTTAAACTGCTCGAACCTTGTGGTCTTTTCCTTCATAAACTTCGGTCACCCGAGCTAGTGGTCACTGTAAGGGAGGGTAGTCAAGGTTTTAACCAATACTAAATCGCCGAGTTAATATTAGGAGTTACGTGAATCCATTTGGGTCGGTATTGGAGCTGATTTAGATAATCCGAGGTCCAACGCTTCCAAAAGAGTTGCTGAACTCGAGTACACTGCTGCCAGCGCTTCAGTCGATTATCCGGAGTGCATGAAATATCTACCTCTGGATAAGATAACAGGGGAGCACCTATTTCACAGGTGTCCTGGAGTAAGAGGCTGTAGGTCTAATGGATCAGTAGACAATGGAAATAGAGGGCGGGAGTTAAGAACGGCCGCTACTTGAGCAAGGATAGTGCAGAATTGTTCAAAGGTGTATACAGAGTTACCGGTGATTTTAATCAAAAGTGACAGCACTTTTAATTGAGGTTTCCCGCACATTTGTCATAACAAAAAAATATATTCTAGAGCAACTTGTGTGTTAAGCTATGTTTAGGCACATTTGCCATAAAGAAAACTAAAACAAGTAAATTGTCCAAAACAAAAATTAAGATAAACAGAAAACAAATCTCTAACTTATTAGCTAAAAACTTATTCTAGTGCGTATGTTTAACTTTCATGTATAAATGCTTCTTCTAGCTCTCATCTTATGCATCGGAACGATCTTTCAATCCAGAATAAAAGCTGTGGAACTTAAGCGGAATAAACTTAACTAAGTCGATTAAATCCTGTTTCTTTTCTTTTATTATTGCTCTCCCATTTGGATACAGAACCTGTAGGTTGTGCATTACAGTAGATGATGATGGGCGGCTTTTGGTTTTCTTGCTTAAATCAATCTCTTGAAACAAACCCATGTCCTGTGCTGTATATTTTACATAAATTTTTTTTGGTTCATTTTTAAGATGAAGGTGAGGTGAATTTTAAGCCATTCAACTTTTTTGCCAGTTATAGTAACTTTCTTTTCTGTTTGTAACTTTTTTTTTTATTTTCAAGAGACTTGCTACTAAAAAACTCTAGTGAGTTCATTCTTTTGACCTGGAATTTTGGATTTCTTTTTTTTGGCCGATTGAATTATGGAAACCCAATCATCGGGTTCAAAAATTCGATCATGGTGTTTTCTCTCCATTTCAATTAACCCAAAATCTTGATCGCATGTATTAAAACTATGACCAGATACAAAAAATCTTTGTTCTATAACTTTTAGTGACGATTTACACTTTTGAAGGTAGTTGCTTAACATTAAAGCCACCTTTATATTCCAATTCTGGCCTCCACAAGCATTGCTATACAAAATCAGATATTCGGTTGGGTCAGGTAAGTGCGCTTCAAGATGGTTTATTAAGCATGAAGCTATCTCTTTAGCTTCTCGGGATGTGATATTTTCAGGACAGACATACATGTGTCCTGTTTCTGTGACTTCATCATGGATGCCCAAATTATATGTCCACATTTGTCTCTTATAATAAACTACACCTGTACTTAACTCAGGAGTAGGAAGCGTTTTCTGAAGATCAAAGACTCAAACTTATTTTTTGCTGATTCTTTTGCTTTAATTATATTTTGCTTTTTGTTTTCTTTAACTACTTCTGCTTTTCTTTGGTGTAATTCCAATTCAACCTTTGCATCCTGTTTACGTTGTTCTGAAGTATCAGATGATTTTATTTCAGTATTAAGACTGTCACACTTTTAACAAGTATCTTTATGTGGTACATGAAAATGCAAATTCAACTTCAACATAATTAATTTTTTTTTCGGAAGAATCTTATACATATCTTACATATCGTATATATTTTGTCTCATAATATATTTTCTCTCCCAGAGGGATCAGTTTTCTTAAATTATGATTGTAGTTATTTTAAAACTAGATAACTCATTGTTTTTGTGTAAATTTTTCTTAAAAAATGTATGTACAATTCATATTGTTTCAGATATGGTCCTACCGAGCAACTGAAGTTTGTAGGAATAGAACGAGAAATGGAATTCTTATAGTCTTAACGTGATGTTTTATTTAATTTTTTCCTCTGTTCACATTTTGGCCTGATTATTTTAATTTTATATATTTTGACTTTTGAAAAGTACACATTAAGTATTCGTGTGTAATTTTACAACTTTTAGTATTGAAATATACACTTTATATATACGCTGTATTGTTTGTTATTGATTACTAAGAGTACCTAGTCCTAGATTCAAGGCCTGTTGAGCTTTGTAAATAAATAATAAATATACTAAGAATAATTAGATTTGGATATAAAGGAAAAGAAAATTTTAGAAATGAACGAATTACACAATTACTACTACTAAGACAAGACTTTTATTACTTAGTAGAACCAATTATCCGAGAAACATCAAGGACCAAATACTTGGAAAAAGAAGATCAGAAGCAAATGTGACATTAGTCTAGATGATCAACTAATTAAAGGCATTAAATATTGCCACACAACATGAGTAAGTTCATAAAACAAATTGTGGATACATCATTTATGTTTGAGATGTATCCACAAATTGTGGATACATCTCAAAAGAGATCAAAGTAAATTACTTTGAGATCTGAGAAATTTGATACAAAAATTTGAGATCTCAGCTTTATGCTCAGAAAACTAGAAGAAGAATACAAAAACAACGGAATGGAAATAAACTTAGAGAAAACCGAATACCTAACAACAGAAAACAAGGATATGAGAAACCTAGAGATAGACGAGGGAAGACAAGTAAATGGAACAGATAAATTCAAGTATTTAGGAACCATAATATCGAACCAGGAAACAGCAGAAGAAGATATGAACAACAAGACTAACACAAACAAGAAACTGTATAAGACAACTAAATTCAGTGCTGTGGGATAAGAACATTACGATAAAGACAAAAAAGAGAATATATAATACCCTGACAAGAAGTATCCTGACATATGGGTCCGAAAACTGGACAATAAACAAGAGAAATAGAGGTAGAATAAGAGCAGTAGAAATGGAGTTCCCGAGGAGAAGCTGTAGACTTACAAAAAGAGACAGAATTGAAAACGCAGAGATTAAATAATAATAATAATAATAATAATAATAATAATTTATATAATATAATATAATAATATAATAATAATAATAATATAATATAATAATTTTTTGAAGCATATAATGACAAAGTGGAAGACTAAAATTCACCTTCAAATACCTGGTGAAACCAATATCGAAACTGAAGATATCGCTATTAACCGGGGCCTTTTCCAGGGGGACTCGTTGAGTCCACTTTGGTTCTGCCTAGCGATGAACCCACTATCTCAGCTGCTGAACTCCACTGACTCAGGATTTAGCATCAAAAATAACAACACTGTTGTGGCTAAGCTTAATCATCTGTTGTATATGGATGATTTGAAACTAATGGCTTCCACTCGAAATCACTTAGATCAGATGCTAAAAACTGTAGAAACTTTCTCAAATGATATCAGTATGCACTTTGGACTAGACAAGTGCCGTATACTTAATATAGTCAGAGGAAAGGTTCAGCCCGGAGGTTTCGATATGCAAGATGGCCAAAACATCGAGGCAATGGGTGAAAATGATATTTACAAATATCTCGGAGTAAAACAGGCGCGGAAAATTGACCATAAACAGATGAAAACTGAACTAACTTCGGAGTTCGTGCGAAGAATAAGACAACTAAATCGGTCATATCTTAATAGTAAAAATTTGTTTAAGGCATTAAATACGTACGCCTGTTCCGCGCTGAGCTACTCATTTGGTATTATAAAGTGGTCAAAAACGGATATAGAGGGTCTTCAGCGGAAAGTAAGAACACTTCTTACAAAGGCGCAAAAACATCATCCACGCAGTGCAGTAGAGAGAACAACATTACCGCGGTATCAAGGAGGAAGAGGACTTATGGATATAGGTGAGCAATTAGATAAACAAATTGCTAATTTAAGATCTTATTTTCAGGTACAGGCTGAGACATCTACTTTACATCGAGCAATTTGCGCAGTAGATGACACAACGCCGCTTAAACTGAGGGAACAAGAAATGCGCACAAACCATCTGACTAAGCAAGAAAAAATGCGCACCTGGATGAGTAAACCTCTGCATGGGCGACATCTCAATGAGATCAACCAAGAATATGTCGACAATACAGCGTCGAACTATTGGTTGACATCAGGAAAGATGTTTCCCGAGACTGAAGGTTTCCTACTTGCCATTCAGGATCAGGTTATTCCAACTAAAAATTACCTGAAATATATTGTTAAAGATCCTCAAGTCCAAAATGACAAATGCCGATATGGATGCCAAGCCCAAGAAACCATCCAACATCTTACCGGTGGCTGCCAGGCATTTGTCGGTACTGATTATAAAGAACGCCATGACTCAGTAGGAAAGATTATCCACCAAGAACTAGCTGACAAACTGGGACTTCTCCAAACCCACCATCTTCCTTATTATCAAGATGTCCCTGACAGAATGCTTGAAAATGACAACTACAAGCTATACTGGGACCGCACTGTGCTTACAGACCAACCAGTAGCCCATAATAGACCGGATCTCATACTAGTAAATAAAATTACCAGGCAAACAACACTTATTGATGTGGCGATACCTAATACCAACAATTTGCTTGTTAAATACAACGAAAAGATCGCCAAGTATAGAGATCTGGAAATACAAATCAAGAGACAATGGAGAATGGAAAGTACCCAGACAGTACCTATTGTTCTATCTACTACTGGTGTTATTCCCAAGAACCTCCTAGCGAACATAAAACAGCTGGGTCTAAATGAACATCTTTATAAGGCCATGCAGAAAGCTGTACTCCTCGCGACCTCCAGATGTGTACGAAAATTTCTGGGAGATACTCCGACATACCAAGTCACCTAGGGCTCGATAACACGGAAAGAGTCCCACCAGAGCTCAATCCTTTTGATACCGTAGGTATCTGGGATGAGTGAATTTTCCCCTTAGAGGGAGTGTGAGCCGTATGGCTAAATCTGGGATAATAATAATAATAATAATAATAATTGGGTGTTGAGGAGGCGGGCCCCTGTCATACAATCAGCTACAGCCCAACAACAACCACAAGTGAGCCAAACAACAACAAGAGCTCCACTCGCTGAAGGTGCTGCGCTGGAACATCAGCCGGCGCTCACTCAAGCGGGACGACCGAGGCAGCGTATGAAGTGGACAGTGTCCATAAACGAAAATATTTTGCGCTTTTATTATAAGGTGACAAACCTCGGTCAAGAAACAATCGGCTATCGACAACAACTGTATGCCGAATTTTGCAGGGAGTACCCAGAAATCCAAGTATCTGAACAAAGAGTAGCAGATCAATACCGGGTAATTTTAAGAAACAATCTTATTCCAGAGAATAGACGCGACACCATCAGACGCGAAATCGAACGGGAGATCCATAACCAAGAGCAAGTTGCAGACCAAGTCCCTAATGAAATCCCTAATGAGCAGATTCCTGAGATTCTCATACAAGAAACTCAACCTAATAATACACAGCAGGACAATAACGAGTTGCACGATAGTCTGGCAAACGAAATGGCGCGCGCCGTACAAGAGTTTAGTGGAACAAACCCACTTAGCAGACCACCGCTACCAAAAATAAACTCTTCCAAGAAACTAGGAGCGCTGTTACAAATCGTGAATACTGACGTCCTACCCAATTATATCACAGAAGCCCATACATTGGAATATTTGCATATGCTGATTTACTGTGCAGCAACAGCAATTGCTAATGTTATGGGCATTAAGATCAGAACACGACGGGGTACCAACATCGGAAGGACTGGTAACAGAATAGCACCCTGGGAAAAACGACTGCTGAAGAAGATCGAATTACTGCGTAGGGACATTGGACAAATAACAGAGTACATAAGAGGAGTAAGAAGTAGAAAAATCATCAAAAGAGCTGAAGAAATACAGTTTAACACTCTAAGACACTCACGATATGATCCAGAAAACAACACACCTCAACAATGCCTGGACACATTAAAACAAAAACTATCTGTTTACTCAGGCCGCCTGAGAAGATACAAAGTTAGTAACAACCGGAAATGCGACAATATACTTTTTGAGCAAGCAGAGAAAACTTTCTATAGGAAACTTAATTCCACTGTAGAAAACGCAAATAAATCCTACCCAAGCCAAGAAGAAATTCATGAGTTTTGGGGAAACCAACTTTCGACGCCAGCTACCCATAACAACAAAGCTGGATGGATTGAAGACACCACGAACAAATGTCAACACTACAGGAATATTCCTTATGAACCTTTCACCACTGAAGAAGTCTCGAACATTATCAAAGAGCTTCATAACTGGAAATCTCCTGGACCGGACGGAGTTCAAAACTTCTGGCTAAAGAAGTTTTGGAGTGTTCATGAGCTTTTAACAGTATTTATTAATAATATTATTTCTAATTCACAGGAAATACCATCATTCCTTACTCAGGGAACCACCTATCTAATACCGAAGGATCAAAATAACACCCAAGATCCAGCCAAGTACCGCCCAATTACTTGTCTTCCAACTTTGTACAAATTGGTCACATCCTGTGTAGCCCGGCGTATCTACCAACACTGTGCTCTGAACAATATCATAGAGCCCCAACAGAAAGGATGCGCTAAGGGCTCCATGGGATGCAAAGAACAACTTATTATCGACTCAGTCATTTCTAACCAGGCATACACCAAAAAAAGAAACCTTTTTACTGCCTTCATTGACTACAAGAAGGCTTTTGATTCAGTGCCGCATGAATGGCTTATAGATATATTGAAAATATATAAAGTCGATGATAATCTCGTGACCTTTTTGAAGCATATAATGGCAGAGTGGAAGACTAAAATTCACCTTCAAATACCTGGTGAAATTAATATCGAAACTGAAGATATCCCTATTAACCGGGGCCTTTTCCAAGGGGACTCGTTGAGTCCACTTTGGTTCTGCCTAGCGATGAACCCACTATCTCAGCTGCTGAACTCTACTGACTCAGGATTTAGCATCAAAAATAACAACACCGTTGTAGCGAAACTTAATCATCTGTTGTATATGGATGATTTAAAATTATTGGCTTCCACCCGAAATCACCTAGATGAGATGCTAAAAACTGTAGAAAATTTCTCAAATGACATCAGTATGCATTTTGGACTAGACAAGTGCCGTATACTAAATATAGTCAGAGGAAAGGTTCAGCCTGGAGGTTTCGATATGCAAGATGGCCAAAACATCGAGGCAATGGGTGAAAATGATATGTACAAATATCTCGGAGTAAAACAGGCACGTAAAATTGACCATAAACAAATGAAAACGGAACTAACTTCGGAGTCCGTGCGAAGAGTAAGACAACTAAATCGGTCATATCTTAATAGTAAAAATTTGTTTAAGGCATTAAATACGTACGCCTGTTCTGCACTGAGCTACTCATTTGGTATTATAAAGTGGTCAAAAACGGATATAGAGGGTCTTCAGCGGAAAGTAAGAACACTTCTCACAAAGGCGCAAAAACATCATCCACGTAGTGCAGTAGAGAGAACAACATTACCGCGGTATCAAGGGGGAAGAGGACTTATGGATATAGGTGAGCAATTAGATAAACAAATTGCTAATCTAAGACTTTATTTTCAGGTACAGGCTGAGACATCTACCTTACATCGAGCAATTTGCGCAGTAGATGATACGACGCCGCTTAAACTGAGGGAACAAGAAATGCGTATAAACCACCTGACTCAGCAAGAAAAAATGCGCACCTGGATGAGTAAACCTCTGCATGGGCGACATCTCAATGAGATCAACCAAGAATATGTCGACAATACAGCGTCGAACTATTGGTTGACATCAGGAAAGATGTTCCCCGAGACTGAGGGTTTCCTACTTGCCATTCAGGATCAGGTTATTCCAACTAAAAATTACCTGAAGTATATTGTTAAAGATCCTCAAGTCCAAAATGACAAATGCCGATATGGATGCCAAGCCCAAGAAACCATCCAACATCTTACCGGTGGCTGCCAGGCATTTGTCGGTACTGATTATAAAGAACGCCATGACTCAGTAGGAAAGATTATTCACCAAGAACTAGCTGACAAACTGGGACTTCTCCATACCGACCATCTTCCTTATTATCAATACGCTCCTGATAGAATGCTTGAAAATGACAACTACAAGCTATACTGGGACCGCACTGTGCTTACAGACCAACCAGTGGCCCATAATAGACCGGATCTCATACTAGTTAATAAACTTACTAGACAAACAACACTTATTGATGTGGCGATACCCAACACCAATAATTTAGTTGTTAAATACAACGAAAAGATCGCCAAGTACAGAGATCTAGAAATACAAATCAGGAGACAATGGAGAATGGAAAGTACCCAGACACTACCTATTGTTCTATCTACTACTGGTGTTATTCCCAAAAACCTCCTAGCGAACATAAAACAGCTGGGTCTAAATGAACATCTTTATAAGGCCATGCAGAAAGCTGTACTCCTCGCGACGTCCAGATGTGTACGAAAATTTCTGGGAGATACTCCAATATACCAAGTCACCTAGGGCTCGATAACATGGAAAGAGTCCCACCAGAGCTCAATCCTTTTGATACCGTAGGTATCTGGGATGAGTGAATTTTCCCCTTAAAGGGAGTGTGAGCCGTGTGGCTAAATCTGGGATAATAATAATAATATTGTATATGTACTGTATATGGATGATTTAAAATTAATGGCTTCCACCCGAAACCACCTAGATGAGATGCTAAAAACTGTAGAAAATTTCTCAAATGACATCAGTATGCATTTTGGACTAGACAAGTGCCGTATACTAAATATAGTCAGAGGAAAGGTTCAGCCTGGAGGTTTCGATATGCAAGATGGCCAAAACATCGAGGCAATGGGTGAAAATGATATGTACAAATATCTCGGAGTAAAACAAGCACGTAAAATTGACCATAAACAAATGAAAACGGAACTAACTTCGGAGTTCGTGCGAAGGGTAAGACAACTAAATCGGTCATATCTTAATAGTAAAAATTTGTTTAAGGCAATAAATACGTACGCCTGTTCCGCGCTGAGCTACTCATTTGGTATTATAAAGTGGTCAAAAACGGATATAGAGGGTCTTCAGCGGAAAGTAAGAACACTTCTCACAAAGGCGCAAAAACATCATCCACGTAGTGCAATAGAGAGAACAACATTACCGCGGTATCAAGGGGGAAGAGGACTTATGGATATAGGTGAGCAATTAGATAAACAAATTGCTAATTTAAGATCTTATTTTCAGGTACAGGCTGAGACATCTACTTTACATCGAGCAATTTGCGCAGTAGATGATACGACGCCGCTTAAACTGAGGGAACAAGAAATGCGCATAAACCACCTGACCCAGCAAGAAAAAATGCGCACCTGGATGAGTAAACCTCTGCATGGGCGACATCTCAATGAGATCAACCAAGAATATGTAGACAATACAGCGTCGAACTATTGGTTGACATCAGGAAAGATGTTTCCCGAGACTGAGGGCTTCCTACTTGCCATTCAGGATCAGGTTATTCCAACTAAAAATTACCTGAAATATATTGTTAAAGATCCTCAAGTACAAAATGACAAATGCCGATATGGATGCCAAGCCCAAGAAACCATCCAACATCTTACCGGTGGCTGCCAGGCATTTGTCGGTACTGATTATAAAGAACGCCATGACTCAGTAGGAAAGATTATCCACCAAGAACTAGCTGACAAACTGGGACTTCTCCATACCGACCATCTTCCTTATTATCAATACGCTCCTGATAGAATGCTTGAAAATGACAACTACAAGCTATACTGGGACCGCACTGTGCTTACAGACCAACCAGTGGCCCATAATAGACCGGATCTCATACTAGTTAATAAACTTACTAGACAAACAACACTTATTGATGTGGCGATACCCAACACCAATAATTTAGTTGTTAAATACAACGAAAAGATCGCCAAGTACAGAGATCTAGAAATACAAATCAGGAGACAATGGAGAATGGAAAGTACCCAGACACTACCTATTGTTCTATCTACTACTGGTGTTATTCCCAAAAACCTCCTAGCGAACATAAAACAACTAGGTCTAAATGAACATCTTTATAAGGCCATGCAGAAAGCTGTACTCCTCGCGACGTCCAGATGTGTACGAAAATTTTTGGGAGATACTCCAACATACCAAGTCACCTAGGACTCGATAACATGGAAAGAGTCCCACCAGAGCTCAATCCTTTTGATACCGTAGGTATCTGGGATGAGTGAATTTTCCCCTTAGAGGGAGTGTGAGCCGTATGGCTAAATCTGGATAATAATAATAATAAGTATTCCTAATATATTGAAAATATATAAAGTCTATGATAATCTCGTGACCTTCTTGAAGCATATAATGGCAGAGTGGAAGACTAAAATTCACCTTCAAATACCTGGTGAAATTAATATCGAAACTGAAGATATCCCTATTAACCGGTGCCTTTTCCAAGGAGACTCGTTGAGTCCACTTTGGTTCTGCCTAGCGATGAACCCACTATCTCAGCTGCTGAACTCTACTGACTCAGGATTTAGCATCAAAAATAACAACACCGTTGTAGCGAAACTTAATCATCTGTTGTATATGGAGGATTTAAAATTATTGGCTTCCACCCGAAATCACCTAGATGAGATGCTAAAAACTGTAGAAAATTTCTCAAATGACATCAGTATGCATTTTGGACTAGACAAGTGCCGTATACTAAATATAGTCAGAGGAAAGGTTCAGCCTGGAGGTTTCGATATGCAAGATGGCCAAAACATCGAGGCAATGGGCGAAAATGATATGTACAAATATCTCGGAGTAAAACAGGCACGTAAAATTGACCATAAACAAATGAAAACGGAACTAACTTCGGAGTTCGTGCGAAGAGTAAGACAACTAAATCGGTCATATCTTAATAGTAAAAATTTGTTTAAGGCATTAAATACGTACGCCTGTTCTGCACTGAGCTACTCATTTGGTATTATAAAGTGGTCAAAAACGGATATAGAGGGTCTTCAGCGGAAAGTAAGAACACTTCTCACAAAGGCGCAAAAACATCATCCACGTAGTGCAGTAGAGAGAACAACATTACCGCGGTATCAAGGGGGAAGAGGACTTATGGATATAGGTGAGCAATTAGATAAACAAATTGCTAATCTAAGACTTTATTTTCAGGTACAGGCTGAGACATCTACTTTACATCGAGCAATTTGCGCAGTAGATGATACGACGCCGCTTAAACTGAGGGAACAAGAAATGCGCATAAACCACCTGACTCAGCAAGAAAAAATGCGCACCTGGATGAGTAAACCTCTGCATGGGCGACATCTCAATGAGATCAACCAAGAATATGTCGACAATACAGCGTCGAACTATTGGTTGACATCAGGAAAGATGTTCCCCGAGACTGAGGGTTTCCTACTTGCCATTCAGGATCAGGTTATTCCAACTAAAAATTACCTGAAGTATATTGTTAAAGATCCTCAAGTCCAAAATGACAAATGCCGATATGGATGCCAAGCCCAAGAAACCATCCAACATCTTACCGGTGGCTGCCAGACATTTGTCGGTACTGATTATAAAGAACGCCATGACTCAGTAGGAAAGATTATTCACCAAGAACTAGCTGACAAACTGGGACTTCTCCATACCGACCATCTTCCTTATTATCAATACGCTCCTGATAGAATGCTTGAAAATGACAACTACAAGCTATACTGGGACCGCACTGTGCTTACAGACCAACCAGTGGCCCATAATAGACCGGATCTCATACTAGTTAATAAACTTACTAGACAAACAACACTTATTGATGTGGCGATACCCAACACCAATAATTTAGTTGTTAAATACAACGAAAAGATCGCCAAGTAGAGATCTAGAAATACAAATCAGGAGACAATGGAGAATGGAAAGTACCCAGACACTACCTATTGTTCTATCTACTACTGGTGTTATTCCCAAAAACCTCCTAGCGAACATAAAACAGCTGGGTCTAAATGAACATCTTTATAAGGCCATGCAGAAAGCTGTACTCCTCGCGACGTCCAGATGTGTACGAAAATTTTTGGGAGATACTCCAACATACCAAGTCACCTAGGACTCGATAACATGGAAAGAGTCCCACCAGAGCTCAATCCTTTTGATACCGTAGGTATCTGGGATGAGTGAATTTTCCCCTTAGAGGGAGTGTGAGCCGTATGGCTAAATCTGGATAATAATAATAATAAGTATTCCTAATATATTGAAAATATATAAAGTCTATGATAATCTCGTGACCTTCTTGAAGCATATAATGGCAGAGTGGAAGACTAAAATTCACCTTCAAATACCTGGTGAAATTAATATCGAAACTGAAGATATCCCTATTAACCGGGGCCTTTTCCAAGGAGACTCGTTGAGTCCACTTTGGTTCTGCCTAGCGATGAACCCACTATCTCAGCTGCTGAACTCTACTGACTCAGGATTTAGCATCAAAAATAACAACACCGTTGTAGCGAAACTTAATCATCTGTTGTATATGGATGATTTAAAATTATTGGCTTCCACCCGAAATCACCTAGATGAGATGCTAAAAACTGTAGAAAATTTCTCAAATGACATCAGTATGCATTTTGGACTAGACAAGTGCCGTATACTAAATATAGTCAGAGGAAAGGTTCAGCCTGGAGGTTTCGATATGCAAGATGGCCAAAACATCGAGGCAATGGGTGAAAATGATATGTACAAATATCTCGGAGTAAAACAGGCACGTAAAATTGACCATAAACAAATGAAAACGGAACTAACTTCGGAGTTCGTGCGAAGAGTAAGACAACTAAATCGGTCATATCTTAATAGTAAAAATTTGTTTAAGGCATTAAATACGTACGCCTGTTCTGCACTGAGCTACTCATTTGGTATTATAAAGTGGTCAAAAACGGATATAGAGGGTCTTCAGCGGAAAGTAAGAACACTTCTCACAAAGGCGCAAAAACATCATCCACGTAGTGCAGTAGAGAGAACAACATTACCGCGGTATCAAGGGGGAAGAGGACTTATGGATATAGGTGAGCAATTAGATAAACAAATTGCTAATCTAAGACTTTATTTTCAGGTACAGGCTGAGACATCTACTTTACATCGAGCAATTTGCGCAGTAGATGATACGACGCCGCTTAAACTGAGGGAACAAGAAATGCGCATAAACCACCTGACTCAGCAAGAAAAAATGCGCACCTGGATGAGTAAACCTCTGCATGGGCGACATCTCAATGAGATCAACCAAGAATATGTCGACAATACAGCGTCGAACTATTGGTTGACATCAGGAAAGATGTTCCCCGAGACTGAGGGTTTCCTACTTGCCATTCAGGATCAGGTTATTCCAACTAAAAATTACCTGAAGTATATTGTTAAAGATCCTCAAGTCCAAAATGACAAATGCCGATATGGATGCCAAGCCCAAGAAACCATCCAACATCTTACCGGTGGCTGCCAGGCATTTGTCGGTACTGATTATAAAGAACGCCATGACTCAGTAGGAAAGATTATTCACCAAGAACTAGCTGACAAACTGGGACTTCTCCATACCGACCATCTTCCTTATTATCAATACGCTCCTGATAGAATGCTTGAAAATGACAACTACAAGCTATACTGGGACCGCACTGTGCTTACAGACCAACCAGTGGCCCATAATAGACCGGATCTCATACTAGTTAATAAACTTACTAGACAAACAACACTTATTGATGTGGCGATACCCAACACCAATAATTTAGTTGTTAAATACAACGAAAAGATCGCCAAGTACAGAGATCTAGAAATACAAATCAGGAGACAATGGAGAATGGAAAGTACCCAGACACTACCTATTGTTCTATCTACTACTGGTGTTATTCCCAAAAACCTCCTAGCGAACATAAAACAGCTGGGTCTAAATGAACATCTTTATAAGGCCATGCAGAAAGCTGTACTCCTCGCGACGTCCAGATGTGTACGAAAATTTCTGGGAGATACTCCAATCTACCAAGTCACCTAGGGCTCGATAACATGGAAAGAGTCCCACCAGAGCTCAATCCTTTTGATACCGTAGGTATCTGGGATGAGTGAATTTTCCCCTTAGAGGGAGTGTGAGCCGTATGGCTAAATATGGATAATAATAATATCAAATCAAATCAAATCGAAGGATCAAAATAACACCCAAGATCCAGCCAAGTACCGCCCAATTACTTGTCTTCCAACTTTGTACAAATTGGTCACATCCTGTGTGGCCCGGCGTATCTACCAACACTGTGCTCTGAACAATATCATAGAGCCCCAACAGAAAGGATGCGCTAAGGGCTCCATGGGATGCAAAGAACAACTTATTATCGACTCAGTCATTTCTAACCAGGCATACACCAAAAAAGAAACCTTTATACTGCCTTCATTGACTACAAGAAGGCTTTTGATTCAGTGCCGCATGAATGGCTTATAGATATATTGAAAATATATAAAGTCGATGATAATCTCGTGACCTTTTTGAAGCATATAATGGCAGAGTCGAAGACTAAAATTCACCTTCAAATACCTGTTGAAATTAATATCGAAACTGAAGATATCCCTATTAACCGGGGCCTTTTCCAAGGGGACTCGTTGAGTCCACTTTGGTTTTGCCTAGCGATGAACCCACTATCTCAGCTGCTGAACTCTACTGACTCAGGATTTAGCATCAAAAATAACAACACCGTTGTAGCGAAACTTAATCATCTGTTGTATATGGATGATTTAAAATTATTGGCTTCCACCCGAAATCACCTAGATGAGATGCTAAAAACTGTAGAAAATTTCTCAAATGACATCAGTATTCATTTTGGACTAGACAAGTGCCGTATACTAAATATAGTCAGAGGAAAGGTTCAGCCTGGAGGTTTCGATATGCAAGATGGCCAAAACATCGAGGCAATGGGTGAAAATGATATGTACAAATATCTCGGAGTAAAACAGGCACGTAAAATTGACCATAAACAAATGAAAACGGAACTAACTTCGGAGTTCGTGCGAAGAGTAAGACAACTAAATCGGTCATATCTTAATAGTAAAAATTTGTTTAAGGCATTAAATACGTACGCCTGTTCTGCACTGAGCTACTCATTTGGTATTATAAAGTGGTCAAAAACGGATATAGAGGGTCTTCAGCGGAAAGTAAGAACACTTCTCACAAAGGCGCAAAAACATCATCCACGTAGTGCAGTAGAGAGAACAACATTACCGCGGTATCAAGGGGGAAGAGGACTTATGGATATAGGTGAGCAATTAGATAAACAAATTGCTAATCTAAGACTTTATTTTCAGGTACAGGCTGAGACATCTACTTTACATCGAGCAATTTGCGCAGTAGATGATACGACGCCGCTTAAACTGAGGGAACAAGAAATGCGCATAAACCACCTGACTCAGCAAGAAAAAATGCGCACCTGGATGAGTAAACCTCTGCATGGGCGACATCTCAATGAGATCAACCAAGAATATGTCGACAATACAGCGTCGAACTATTGGTTGACATCAGGAAAGATGTTCCCCGAGACTGAGGGTTTCCTACTTGCCATTCAGGATCAGGTTATTCCAACTAAAAATTACCTGAAGTATATTGTTAAAGATCCTCAAGTCCAAAATGACAAATGCCGATATGGATGCCAAGCCCAAGAAACCATCCAACATCTTACTGGTGGCTGCCAGGCATTTGTCGGTACTGATTATAAAGAACGCCATGACTCAGTAGGAAAGATTATTCACCAAGAACTAGCTGACAAACTGGGACTTCTCCATACCGACCATCTTCCTTATTATCAATACGCTCCTGATAGAATGCTTGAAAATGACAACTACAAGCTATACTGGGACCGCACTGTGCTTACAGACCAACCAGTGGCCCATAATAGACCGGATCTCATACTAGTTAATAAACTTACTAGACAAACAACACTTATTGATGTGGCGATACCCAACACCAATAATTTAGTTGTTAAATACAACGAAAAGATCGCCAAGTACAGAGATCTAGAAATACAAATCAGGAGACAATGGAGAATGGAAAGTACCCAGACACTACCTATTGTTCTATCTACTACTGGTGTTATTCCCAAAAACCTCCTAGCGAACATAAAACAGCTGGGTCTAAATGAACATCTTTATAAGGCCATGCAAAAAGCTGTACTCCTCGCGACGTCCAGATGTGTAAGAAAATTCTTGGGAGATACTCCAACATACCAAGTCACCTAGGGCTTGATAACACGGAAAGAGTCCCACCAGAGCTCAATCCTTTTGATACCGTAGGTATCTGGGATGAGTGAATTTTCCCCTTAGAGGGAGTGTGAGCCGTATGGCTAAATCTGGATAATAATAATAATAATAATTTCTGAGCTTCTCATCCAAGAAACTCCACCTGATAATATACAACAGGAGAATAACGAGTTACACGATAGTCTGGTAAACGAGATGGCACGTTTGTTTATCTAATTGCTCACCTATATCCATAAGTCCTCTTCCTCCTTGATACCGCGGTAATGTTGTTCTCTCTACTGCACTGCGTGGATGATGTTTTTGCACCTTTGTGAGAAGTGTTCTTACTTTCCGCTGAAGACCCTCTATATCCGTTTTTGACCACTTTATAATACCAAATGAGTAGCTCAGCGCGGAACAGGCGTACACACACTTCATTGTTGCGTTGATTTTCTCTGTCTTTGGTATGTATTTCTTTTTGTTTTGGGGTTTTGGCATCCTGTTTTAGGCTTTTGCCTCTTCAGGAACAGGCGTACGTATTTAATGCCTTAAACAAATTTTTACTATTAAGATATGACCGATTTAGTTGTCTTATTCTTCGCACGAACTCCGAAGTTAGTTTAGTTTTCATCTGTTTATGGTCAATTTTCCGCGCCTGTTTTACTCCGAGATATTTGTAAATATCATTTTCACCCATTGCCTCGATGTTTTGGCCATCTTGCATATCGAAACCTCCGGGCTGAACCTTTCCTCTAACTATATTAAGTATACGGCACTTGTCTAGTCCAAAGTGCATACTGATATCATTTGAGAAAGTTTCTACAGTTTTTAGCATCTGATCTAAGTGATTTCGAGTGGAAGCCATTAGTTTCAAATCATCCATATACAACAGATGATTAAGCTTCGCCACAACAGTGTTGTTATTTTTGATGCTAAATCCTGAGTCAGTGGAGTTCAGCAGCTGAGATAGTGGGTTCATCGCTAGGCAGAACCAAAGTGGACTCAACGAGTCCCCCTGGAAAAGGCCCCGGTTAATAGCGATATCTTCAGTTTCGATATTGGTTTCACCAGGTATTTGAAGGTGAATTTTAGTCTTCCACTTTGTCATTATATGCTTCAAAAAGGTCACGAGATTATCATCGACTTTATATATTTTCAATATATCTATAAGCCATTCATGCGGCACTGAGTCAAAAGCCTTCTTGTAGTCAATGAAGGCAGTAAACAGGTTTCGTTTTTTGGTGTATGCCTGGTTAGAAATGACTGAGTCGATAATAAGTTGTTCTTTGCATCCCATGGAGCCCTTAGCGCATCCTTTCTGTTGGGGCTCTATGATATTGTTCAGAGCACAGTGTTGGTAGATACGCCGGGCCACACAGGATGTGACCAATTTGTACAAAGTTGGAAGACAAGTAATTGGGCGGTACTTGGCTGGATCTTGGGTGTTATTTTGATCCTTCGGTATTAGATAAGTGGTTCCCTGAGTAAGAAATGATGGTATTTCCTGCAAATTAGAAATAATATTATTAATAAATACTGTTAAAAGTTCATGAACACTCCAAAACTTCTTTAACCAGAAGTTTTGAACTCCGTCTGGTCCAGGAGATTTCCAGTTATGAAGCTCTTTGATGATGTTCAAGACTTCTTCAGTGGTAAAAGGTTCATAAGGAATATTCCTATAGTGTTGACAATTGTTCTCCGTGTCTTCAATCCATCCAGCATTGTTGTTATGGGTAGCTGGCGTCGAAAGTTGATTTCCCCAAAACTCATGAATTTCTTCTTGGCTTGGGTAGGATTTATTTAAATTTTCTACAGTGGAATTTAGTTTTCTATAGAAAGCCTTCTCTGAATTCTCAAAAAGTATATTGTCGCATTTACGGTTGTTACTAACTTTGTATCTCCTTAAGCGACCTGAATAAACGGAGAGTTTTTGTTTTAATGTGTCTAGGCAGTGTTGAGCTATGTTGTTTTCTGGATCATGTTGTGAGTGTCTTGAAGTGTTCAGAATAATTTCTTCAGCTCTTTTAATTAATTTTTGACTTCTTACTCCTCGGATGTATTCCGTAATTTGCCCAATATCCCTGCGCAATAATTCAATTTTCCTCAGCAGTCTTTTTCCCAGGGTGCAATTCTGTTTTCAGTCCTTCCGATATTAGTTCCCCGTCGTGTTCTGATCTTAATGCCCATAACATTAGCAATTGCTGTTGCTGCACAGTAAATCAGCATATGCAAATATTCTAATGTATGTGCTTCCACGATATAATTGGGTAGGACTTCAGTGTTCATAATTTGTAACAGCGCACCTAGTTTCTTACAAGAGTTTATTTTTGGTAGCGGTGGTCGGCTAAGTGGGTTTGTACCATTAAACTCTTGTATGGCCCGTTCCATTTCTCTTACCAGTCTATTGTGCAACTCGTTGTTGTCCTGCTGGGTATTAACAGGTTGAGTGTCTTGTATAAGGGGCTCAGGAATCTGCTCATTTGGGATTTCATTATGGTCTTGATCCACAACTAGCTCTTGGTTATGAATCTCCCGTTCGACTTCGCTTCTAATGGTAGCGCGTCTAGCCTCTGGGATAAGATTATTTCTTATAATTACCCGGTATTGATCTGCTATTCGCTGTTCAGATACTTCAATCTCTGGATACTCCCTGCAAAATTCGGCATACAGTTGTTGTCTATAGCCGATCGTTTCTCGACCGAGGTTCGTCACCTTGTAATAGAAGCGCAAAATGTTTTCATTTATAGACATAGTCCATTTCATGCGCTGCCTCGGTCGTCCCGCTTGTGTGAGCGCCGGCTGATGTTCCAGCGCAGCACCTTCAGCGAGTGGAGCTCTTGTTGTTGTTTGGCTCACTTGTGGTTGTTGTTGTTGTTGGGCTGTAGCTGATTGTATGACAGGGGCCCGCCTCCTCAACACCCTGCCACCGACGTCCCGCATGCTGTCACGTCCAGCGCCGGCTCCAGACGTGCCCTGGCGATCCCCAGGCAGCGACCCTAAACATAAATAATTATTAGTCTCCATTTTCATGGGTGTGCATTTTATACCTACTGCCAGGTGTCAGTTTTTGTTCCACGACAGGTATTCCTGTTACCCTCTGGGTATCGGTTCTAAGAATACCCAGAGAGCATCCCCCATTCGCAGGGGGCCGCGCCTGATAGAAGAACTGATAAAAAACTCCCACAGGATAATAATAATTCCTGAGCTTCTCATCCAAGAAACTCCACCTGATAATATACAACAGGAGAATAACGAGTTACACGATAGTCTGGTAAACGAGATGGCACGTGCCGTACAAGAGTTTAGTGGAACAAACCCACTTAGCAGACCACCGCTACCAAAAATAAACTCTTCGAAGAAACTAGGAGCGCTGTTACAAATTGTGAATACTGAAGTCAATTGTGCGCTGTTACAATTATATCGTGGAAGCCCAGACATTGGAAAATTTGCATATGCTGATTTACTGTGCGGCAACAGCAATTGCTAATGTTATGGGCATTAAGATCAGAACACGACGAGGAACTAATATCGGAAGGAATGAAAACAGAATAGCACCCTGGGAACAACGACTGCTGAGGAAGATTGAATTACTGCGTAGGGACATTGGACAAATTACGGAATATATTCGAGGAGTAAGAACTCAAAAAGTAGTTAAAATAACTGAAGAAATAATTCTGAACACTGGAAGACACTCACAACATGATCCAGAAAACAACACAGCTCGACACTGCCTGGACACACTAAAACAAAAACTCTCCGTTTATTCAGGTCGCCTTAGGAGATACAAAGTGAGTAATAACCGGAAATGTGACAATATACTTTTTGAGCATGCAGTGAAGTCTTTCTATAGGAAACTGAATTCAACTGTAGAAAATATAAATAAATCCTACCCAAGCCAAGAAGAAATTCATGAGTTTTGGGGAAACCAACTTTCGACACCAGCTACTCATAACAACAATGCTGGATGGATTGAAGAAACGACGAACAACTGTCAACACTACACTAATGTTCCCTATGAACCTTTCACCACTGAAGAAGTCTCGAACATTATCAAAGAGCTTCATAACTGGAAATCTCCTGGGCCTGACGGAGTTCAAAACTTCTGGCTAAAGAAGTTTTGGAGTATACACGAGCATTTAACAGTATTAATTAATCATGTTATTTTTAATCCGCAGGAAATACCATCATTTCTTACTCAAGGAACCACTTATCTAATACCAAAGGATCAAAATAACACCCAAGATCCAGCCAAGTACCGCCCAATTACTTGTCTTCCAACTTTGTACAAATTGGTCACATCCTGTGTAACCCAGCGTATCTACCAACACTGTTCTCTAAACAATATCATAGAGCCTCAACAGAAAGGATGCGCTAAGGGTTCCATGGGCTGCAAAGAACAACTGATAATCGACTCAGTCATTTCCAACCAGGCGTACAGCAAAAAAGGAACCTTTTTACCGCCTTCATCGACTACAAGAAGGCCTTTGATTCAGTACCGCATCAATGGCTGATAGATATATTGAAAATATATAAAGTCGATGTTAATATAGTGACCTTTTTAAAGCATATAATGACGGAGTGGAAGACTAAAATTCACCTTCAAATACCTGGTGAAAAAAACATCGAAACTGAAGATATCCCAATTAACCGGGGCCTTTTCCAGGGGGACTCCTTGAGTCCTCTTTGGTTCTGTTTAGCGATGAACCCACTATCTCAGCTACTGAACTCCACCGACTCAGGTTTTAGTATCAAAAATAACAACACTGTTGTGGCGAAGCTTAATCATCTGTTGTATATGGATGATTTGAAATTAATGGCTTCCACTCGAAACCACCTAGACCAGATGCTAAAAACTGTTGAAAATTTCTCAAATGATATTAGTATGCACTTCGGTCTTGACAAGTGCCGTGTCTTAAATATAATCAAAGGAAAGGTTCAGCCCGGCGGATTCGATATGCAAAACGGCCAGAACATCGAGGCCATGGGTGAAAATGATATGTATAAATACCTCGGAATAAAGCAAGCGCGGAAGATTGACCATAAGCAAATGAAAACTGAGATAACAACTGAGTTTATACGAAGGGTAAAACAGCTGCTTCGTTCACACCTTAACAGTAAAAATTTGTTTAAGGCACTAAACACCTACGCATGTTCCGCGCTTAGCTACTCATTTGGTATTGTTAAGTGGACAAAAACGGATATAGAAAATCTTCAGCGAAAAGTACGAACGCACCTCACAAAGGCACAAAAACACCATCCTCGAAGTGCAGTAGAAAGAACGACATTACCGCGGTATTTAGGAGGTCGAGGACTTATGGATATAAGCGAGCAATTAGAAAAACAGATTACTAATTTAAGAACTTATTTTCAGGTGCAGGCGGAGACATCTACTCTTCATCGCGCGATTTGTGCAGTAGATGACACAACACCGATCAAACTGAGGGAACCAGAAATGCGCATAAACCACCTTACTAAGAACGAAAAAATGCGCACCTGGATGGGCAAGCCTCTGCACGGGCGACATCCCAATGAGGTCAGTCAAGACCATGTCGACAGTATAGCGTCGAACTATTGGCTGACATCAGGAAGGATGTTCCCCGAAACAGAAGGTTCACTACTGGCCATTCAGGATCAGGTTATACCAACCAAAAATTACCTGAAATATATCGTCAAAGACCCTAAGGTCCAAAATGACAAATGCCGATATGGGTGCCAAGCTCAGGAAAGCATTCAACATCTTACCGGGGGCTGTCAGGCATTTGCTGCAACTGAATATAAGGAACGGCACGACTCAGTAGGAAAAATCCTTCATCAAGAGATAGCTATCAAACTGGGACTTCTTCAAACAAACCATCTTCCATATTATCAATATGTTCCTGAGAGTATACTTGAGAATGACAACTACAAGCTATACTGGGATCGCACGGTGCTCACAGACCAAACAGTGGCACATAATAGACCAGATCTCATACTAGTCAATAAACTAAAGAGACAAACAACATTAATTGATGTGGCGATACCCAACAACAATAATCTTCGTGTTAAACAGAACGAAAAAATCGCCAAGTACAGGGATTTGGAAATTCAAATACGAAGACAGTGGAATATGGAAAGTACCCAGACAATACCTATTATTCTCTCTACTACTGGAGTCATTCCAAAGAACCTCCTAGAAAATATAAAAAAGCTAGGTCTGAATGAACATCTCTACAAGACCATGCAAAAAGCTGTACTACTCTCAACATCCCGATGTGTACGAAAATTTTTGGGAGATACTCCAGCATACCAAGTCACCTAGGGCTCGATAACACGGAAAGAGTCCCACCAGAGCTCAATCCTTTTGATACCGTAGGTATCTGGGATGAGTGAATTTTCCCCTTAGAGGGAGTGTGAGCCGTATGGCTAAATCTGGATAATAATAATAAATAACATTTTGTCTTTCAATAATAATAATAATAGCGTTTATTGTCCAACAGAATCCATTTATAGGACAAAATACAATACTAAAATTAAATGAAATATTAATAATTCATAGGTACTAACTAAATAACACATTTTTCGAGTATTTAACATAAAGAAACTGCTTAATCACCTAGGTAGATTTCAGCCATTCTAGTAAGCTGCTTTAAACTGCAGTGAAATATATCGCAGTAAGCAATTAAGGAATTATAATAGTTGCACATGAGAAATAGAGGAGAATATAACATAAGGTTAGTTCTAGCTTGTGTATTTCTGAACGTAATCGAATTTCTCACTGGATAAGATGGAATGTTAAAATTTATTTGTCGAAGAATATCAGGGCAGTCAATGAGATTATGTAGTAGCTTGTACAGGAATATTGGGGAGATAGTAATTCGTCTAGATTCTAATGATACTACGTCCAAACCGCTACACAACTCGCTATTGCTGATGCCCCTCCTGGGATATATGCCGTTAATTTTGAAAGACAAAAATTTTAAAAATTTACGCTGCACGTGCTCTATAATTTGGATGTGTACATCATAAAAAGGTGACCAAATGACAGAAGCGTATTCCAGTTTACAGCGTACAAAAGTGTAATAAAGTAATTTAATTGCCTTAGTATTAGTGAGATTTCGACTATTTCTAATTATGAATCCATAAGATTTAAGTGCTTCTTTAACCTTTAAATTAACATGTTCAACAAAGGTGAGTTTATAATCAAATGTAACTACAAGGTATTTGATTTTATTCAAAGGTTCAAGTTCATTTCCATCGATAATATAAGGATGGTATATATTAGACTGTTTCCTAGAATAACTAACTACTTTGCACTTATTGGCATTAAGATTCAAATGATTTGCATTACACCATTCATGTACACGATTCAGTTCACTCTGCAGAAAATGACAATCATTAAGGTCGCTTATCAATGAATAAATCTTTAAATCATCAGCATAACATAAACATGGTGCAGAAATTGATTCACACAGATCGTTAATAAATAACAAGAACAATAATGGACCTAGATTAGAACCTTGTGGAACCCCTGAAGAAGCTAGGTACTTTTCCGATTTGTAACCATTATAAGCAACAAACTGCGTTCTATTTGACAAGTAAGACCTCATAAAAGTCACGGCATCCTCAGAAAAACCAAAGAGACACAATTTAGAAAGTAATACGCCGTGGTGAATTCTGTCGAATGCCTTCGTAAAGTCAGTATATATGACGTCAACTTGACTTCTGTTATCTAGGGCTGCTGAGATATATTGTGTGACCATTAATAAGTTTGTCACAGTGGACCGATTGGAGACAAAACCATGTTGATATTGAGACAGCTGATTACGAGTGCGTGAATAAATACGATTATACAAAACTATTTCAAAGACTTTGGATAGATTACAAATAATGGAAATTGGTCTGTAGTTTTCTACCTGACCCTTTTCACCAGTTTTGAATATTGGGCACACTTTTGACTCCTTCCAGAGACTCGGATATTCCTTGTTAAGAAGACATAAATTAAAAATTTTTAAAAGTGGCACAGTTAAGGCACCTATACAATCCTTAACCAAAAAGGATGGAATATTATCAGGTCCACACGTCATTTCGTCTTTCAATTTCTTACTCGCAAAAATTATCCCAGACTCTAAAATAGGATAAAAATTTAAGTAATCTGCGTTAACTGAGGAAGAGTTAGCCTTGAAATTAATATCTGATGACAGAAAAACACTCTTGAAAAATTCTGCAAACACATTCACAATATTTTGTGGGTCGGACGTAGTAATGTCATTATATTTCATCACCCAGGAATTCTTGAACTATTATTTTTTGAATTTACATAAGACCAAAACTTCTTGGGGTTGATGGATAAAGCAATTTGGATATTCTCGAAATATACATTGTATGCCAAACTGATTTTTGATTTGATAAGGTGTCTTAACCGTTGAAACTCAAGCAAATCACAATGATTTTTGAATCGTTTAAACTTTTTTCTAAACTTTGCTTTTAATTTGATGTTGTGAATATGATATCAGCATCGAACCAGGGGGGGTATTTATGGCTAAAGTTTTTATAAACTGGAATATACTTATTAAACACAGAAAAAATCTTATCATAAAAGTTATTTAAAGTCTCATTAACGTCATTAGAAGTATCCAGAGAATTCCAATCCGTTTCAAACAGTTCTCGATATAAAGCAGGAAAATTTGCTTTTTTAAAGTTGTAAGTTAATTGCTTCAAACCACACTTGAATTTAGGTTCTTTTACAAATATATCCGTAAATGTTATTAGAAGAGCTGGGTGATGAGAGTCTTCATAGACCAAAGGTGAGTCATCATGCTTCACATTACAATTGAAATGCGATAAGACCAAATCTAGCAGTCTACCCAAATGATTAACAACATTGTTAAATTGTCTAAGGCCAGTAGAGCCCGCAAAACTTAAAACTACAGAAGTTTTGAAATCAGACATATCATTATCTATAAACCTTGAAACATTAAAATCGCCTAGTACTATACAGTCATTATTTAAGTAATCAAATTGTCCTAAGCAATCGAAAAAATATTCAAAGTCTACCAAACTTAATCTATCAGGTAAATAAACAACAACTATATAAAAATATTTGTAACCAATCCGGCACTTGACAATAATAAGATCAATTAGTGGAAATTGTGCGTCGAGAGCCGTAATGTCCAATATTTCAGATGTTATGAAATCTTTTAACGCGAGCACTACACCACTACCCTTCACTTTACAAACATCACTGCGTAACCACGTTTCACTTAATGCTATGATGTCGAATTCACAATCACTAACGTTTGCATTAAATAATGAAATTTTGCTATTAAGGCCGCGTACATTCTGGTAATAACATGTAATTTCAACGTATTGTGATTTACTTGATCTGGAACTGCTGGACACATTTAGTTTAAAGAGCTCTCAGTTTTACTGACTATGGTAGGTCTACCCTTTACATACTTAATGATCAGATTTTGTTCTCCATTGTCTGTTCGACGTTTCAGTTCGGTCCGGAGGTCATTTAAGTATTGTCTCTGTCGAGGTGTTTTATCATCAGAAATTGAAATAGCAGAGAAAGTAGATGTGGCTAATTTATTCTTGATACGCAAAATAGACTTAGCCTGCGCGGGTGTTGAAAAGGTCACTTTCATTAGACGGGCCTTATTTGATCGTTTACCAATTCTTTGTACATGTCTTGCAGAAATCGGATTTGAATTACCACTTTGTATCTGAGAATGGGAGTGCAATAAGACATAATAGATAAAGACTATATAGAGGAGAAGAGACTATCCTGGTACGGCCACGTCAGAAGAGCGGACAGAGGACGCTGTATAAACAAAATCACAGAATGGAGCCCGATAGGAAGAAGGAAGAGAGGAAGACCCCGAAGGTCATTCAGAGACGAAATCGACGAGGCTATGGAGAAAAGAACCCTGCGAGATGGAGACTGGAATGACAGGGAAAATTGGAGAAAACGGTTGAGTGAAGGAAGACAGTGAAAACTGTGGAAATCCTTAGTAGTAGTAGTAGTAGTAGTAGTAATTTACTCAGAATTTAATTATAGTAAATAACAATAATTTAGTCAGCCTCAGAAAACTAAAACAATAATCATCAGCAAAGAATCAACCAGACGTATATAATAATGCCTGGCATTACACTGTTCAGCTATAGAGACCTGGACAAAGAAGTGAGAGATCAAGTACAGAACAGACACATTAACACTGAGATGAAGTCAAGAATTTATAAAGCCAGTGTAAGACCAATAATGACATACGCCTCAAAAACATGACCCGACACAGTCACAACACAAGGGCCAATGGAAACGCCAGCAATGAGTGTACTGAGAAGAATTACAGGAAATGCGCTGAGAGATCGAAAGAGAAGTGAAGACATTAGAAGAAAATGTAACGTACAGTGTATAAACGAATTGACACAAAATAAAAAAAAAAGAATGGAATAACTACATAAGCAGAATGCGGGAGACCCGTGTCGTCAACATAGCAAGAGATAAGTCACCAATCTACAGAAGAAGTATCGGACCACCGCGCAAAAGATGGAGAACCTTCCATAGAGGTATTATTCCGAAAATGAACAAGTAGAATTGGTTATAAAGAGGAAGAAGAAAAAGAGAAAAGTAATTTACCTGGAAAATCCTACAACAGACCAAATTATGGTTCCTCCAAAATACCCCCTCTACAGTTTCTCAAGCACTTTCAAAATAAAAAAGAACACAAAGCAAAGTTCTTTTGAAGCAGAATATACATAAGTTCCATGGTCAATATGTGACCCTTAAATATAATCGTATTTATAAATATATATATATATATATATATATATATATATATATATATATATAAACACTAGACGCACTTACATCAATAGATAACTGCTAGGGTTGCAGCCTACTCTTACCGAAATTTTAAGTTAGTAAGGGTACTCCTTCCCTAGTATGATACTTATCCTGGCGTATTTATGTCCGCGAAAATAGTGGTCATTCCTCGATACCAGTAACTTATGCATAGAAAAGAACAATAAAGTAAGCAGAACATTGGGACGCAGGTGACGCAGTGCAGGGCAGGCTACACAGGTCAGAAAATATACGTGTCACGCAGTGTGAGCGCATATTTGGAAGCAGTCTTCTCGAAAATTTTGAGGTGCGAATATCGAATATATTATATGAACATAGAACGAGAATTTAATATTTAAATAATGGCGTTATTTCTGGACAGTTCCGAATCAGAGTCAGACGCAGAATTTGAAGAAACATTTTTATTATTCAACATGTCAAAGAGAAAAAAATCATTTTGGAAAAGCAACTATATGAAAAAGAGAAATACTGATGCGGAATTTGCACTATCAGCAGAATTCTCTGAGTCTCGTTATTATTTTCGGTTAAGCAGAAAACAAGTTGATGAAGTACATAATATAATAGAAAACAGTATTTATTTAGATGGTTGTAATGCCCAAAAACCAATAGGAACCAAAGAAAAACTAGCTGTTTTTTAAGGTATGATTTTTATTAATTTTGTTTTATTAAAAAACTATACTATACTCTACAATTTTCCATAAAATTACGAATATTACCGGTATCAGCGGTTTGAGGAAATGTCTCAGCAGACAACCTGGGGGTGAGTGTAGTAGATGAATAATTACTGGTGCTTCTAGAGTTGTAATAATTTGAGCATAAAAAAGAGTTGTTGGGAATAGGAGCTAGTGGATTATTACAATGTTGATTCTCAGTATGCTGGCTACTGTGACTGGAACTTGGTGATGGAAGAGGTGTTGACGAGTAATGGGGCTGCTGAATATGGATATTAACACATGCACTTGTAAAAACTCTTTGTTCACTATGAGCGTAGTTTTCTTGATTGGGATCATGAATTTCTAGATATGCAGCTTCGAGCTGCGATATAGCTTGGAACACATAATTTCTTGCACGATGTTGAAATTTAGGAGGCATTTTTTTGGTTATTTTGTACATCGACATATAAAAAGGATAGAGATCATCATCCAAAGGCTTCTGTGCTGCCCTTTCAACTGCTCTTTCTTCGGCCCTTTTTTGACATTGCATAATTGACTGCTTTATCACTTCCTGTATATCATCATTTTTAGGTTTCTTATTTTTAGGTGCTTTAGTTGTGATTGATTGGTCTTTAGTTACCTTACGTTTGGCATTTTTTTTTTCGTTATTTTTTTGTATAACAATACCAGACGTAGACAGCTCATTAACAATGTCATTTTTAACATTCTCGATTTCTTCGGTATCATGTCGAATGTCGCTGGTCACCTCGTCAAAAATTTCACTCTCTGGATTAACGATGGAGTCTTCCTGTTGTGGGTTTTCATCTTCACTATCTTCTTGTAAATTACCTTCACGTGATCTGTTGGACATATATGGAATCAAAAAATCCATCTGTCTTTGAAATTTCCATTTTTATGATGACAGCAGCAGCTCCTCTTTTTAGGCACTTTTTCTGTCTTCGCAGTGCGTCGCGGTGGCAGTTACAAAGCTTAAGTCAAAGTGTCTTCGCCTCATTTCCTTTATCAAAGTTTTGATTTTAAATAAAGGGGATAAAAGACATATGTAATAATGCATGATGTGTTGAAGAATAGTAATACAGATGTAACGCTTTTGTAGGTATATAGCTTCTGGAGATAGCTACAGAAGCATAGCGTACAGCTATAGAATGGGGGATCGAACAGTTGCTAAAATAGTAAACAAGATATCTGTTGCAATATGGACCAACATGCAACCACTGTACTTAGCAAAACCGACTACTGAAATGTGGCAAGCGATATCATCGGATTTTGAGAAGAAATGGCATTTCCCTCATTGCGTGGGAGCTGTTGACGGGAAACATATCATAATTAACAAACCACCAAAAACTGGCTCCTCATACTACAATTACAAACAACATTGTTCCATTGTTTTAATGGCTACCGATGATGCAAATTATAAATTTTTTACCATTGATGTTGGGTCAATGGGGAGATTCAGCGATGGTAATATTTTCTCAAGCAGCCCACTTGGGAAAAGAATGATGAGAGAAACTTTGGGTCTTCCACAGCCGACTTTATTTGGTACAGTTGAAGTGCATTTACCATACGTTTTTGTGGGCGATGAAGCCTTTACGCTAACAGAAAATTTGATGCGACCTTGTCCGAGACGAAGCGAAAATAAAATATTTAACTACAGGCTGTCGCGAGCCCGTCAATGTGTTAAATGAATTCTCGTCTCTCGATCTCTCGAGTGTTGTGAATGTTACAAAAGCAGCCTGTGTCCTGCACAATTACCTAAGAGGCTGTAAAGAAGCCTGTAGACACGTGGATGGAACCGATACCGAACTCTCTACAAGTCAGCTACTTTAATTGCAAAACAATAATATCCGAAGTACATCAAACGCTTTCCTAAGGCAAAACTTTAGGCAATATTATAATACAGAAGGACAAATACCTTGGCAAGAATCAAGTGTTTGACAAGGAAAATTTTAATATTTTATTTACGCAGAAAAAACTTGTAGTGGCGTTAAGGGGAAAGGTACAAAATGTAGCCTGTCAAAATTTTTAATGTGTTTTAAATGAATTGATTTATTTGGAATCCTGCGAAAACTAATAAGTATTTTTGAAAAATTTAAACGCAGATTGAAAGGATACGTATTACCGAGGGCCGAAAGTTACTTAGAATAAATAATAAGTTTCTTTTGAATGAAATATTGGCAATTAGAAATCACACTAAATTTTCTCTTTGGTTTTCACCTATGTAACCTATTAAAATAACTAAACATTCTAGAAGTTTTCAGGGAGTTTCGGCCCTCAGTAATAATGTAATCTTTCATTCTGCGTTTAAATTTTTCAAAAATATTTATTAGTTTTCTCAGGATTCATTTCTCAGGATGCATTTAAAACACATTTAACATTTTGACAGGCGACTTTTGCGCCTATGCCCTTAACAATAACGTAGCTATGTACCTACTTACTGCTATGATATAATTATTATAATTAAAAGTATTTGTTTAACTTACCGCTTTTTAAATCTAGTTTTTATCCTATTTCATTCCATAATTCATCCTTCAATTTAGCTTTTAAATAATTGGGATCGTTGGTATCGTAAAGAATTCGATAGGGCAAAATGGGGTGCTACCCCATTTTGCCCCATACATTGATATGTTTGGTGTTTGATTATTCTAATTACATTTTATTTTTCTTCAGATAATAATGGTAAGAAATTACAAAAGAAAAACAGATCGACAACAAAGTTGAAGTGAACAACAGATGCACGAGGCAGTGCAACTAGTTATAGATGGTTTCATGGGATATAAGAAAGCGGCTGAGCAATTTAATATACCCCAAACAACATTAGAGCGCTACGTTAAAAAAAAGTGAAACAATTCCGAATACAAAATTCAGAAAACGCTTGGACGTTATAAATGTATCTTTTCAATAGAACAAAAAGCAGAACTAGCAGTTTATTTGACCACCGTGGAAGCTCAACTATTTGGTCTGACCATGCATGAATTAAGAGAACTTGCTGTTGATTTAGCAGAACGCAACAACATTGTTCATCCGTTTAAAAATTCAAAAGCAGGTTTAGACTGGGTAAAAGGATTCTTGAATAGGCATCCTAATCTTAGCTTACGAAAGCCAGAAGCTACCTCGTCAGCTAGAGCAATGGGGTTTAATAAAGTCGCAGTAAAACAATTTTTCGACCTTCTTTCAAATATTTTGGATACCCATCAGTTAACAGGGGATAGAATATATAACTGCGACGAAACGGGCTTAACAGTAAATCCTAAAGGTCATTCTAAAGTAATTTCCAAGAAAGGACGTCGTCAGGTCGGAATTTTAACTTCAGCTGAACGAAGTCAAATTGTTACCGCTGAAATTTGTTTTCTCCGCTAGCGGGACATATGTTCCCCCAATGTTAATTTTTCCCAGAAAACGCATGCAGCAAGAATTCCAGACTGGACTTCCATCGGGTGCGTTTGCTGAGGTTCAGGAGACTGGGTGGATGACCAAGGAACTGTTTGTTGTTTGGTTTCAAAGATTTATTTCTTTTACCGGAGCCAAAAAAGAGAAACCAATTCTGCTTGTTTTAGATGGACACTCCACCCATACCAAGAACTTGGAATTAATTGATCTTTCACGAGAAAATGGGGTAATTTTGTTGTGTTTTCCGCCCCATTGTTCTCACCGACTTCAACCACTAGACGTGGCATTTATGAAACCGTTAAGTAAGTACTACGAGGATGAAGTACGTAAATGGTTGAGATGTAATCCTGGAAAAGTCTTTACCTTGTTTCAGATAGCTTCGTTATTTGGGGCCGCTTTTATACAGGCTGCAGCGATGAGCACAGCTATAAATGGTTTTCGAAAAACTGGAATCTGGCCATGTGGCATGAATGTTTTTAAAGATGAAGATTTCTTACCTTCTGCAACGACAAACATTGAACTTTCTCTCAATGATACAAGGGAGATGCAAGTCCAGAGTACTACAGCTTTCAAAGATTCTGCCCAGTCACCTCCAGGCCAGCAACATCTAACTTCCATCCATCTAACTTCGTCCCAACCATCCATGATTGTACAAAATATTTTCAGTCCATCGACTTCGGCACAATCTTCCATTTACTCAACTTCTGAACCAGATCTGAATTGTAGTAGTTTTAAAGGTGCTAGTCCCCAAATCATTTTGCCAATTCCCAAAGTATCACAGACAAGTAAAAGGACTACCAGAAAACGTGGAAAAACTGATTTTGACATCATCGCCATATAAGGACGAGTTGCGGAATGCTGAAAATCAAAGGCAAGGAAAAGCAGACCAAACCGTAAAAAGAAATCTGCTTAAAAATAAAAAAAGCACTGTTAAACCAGCCAAACAACAAAAAACATCATATTCAGAAAAAAATGCCAATTCCTATTCCTGCTTCATCTGATAGTGAAGAAGAGGCTGCAGAAGATGAGTGTCTATACTGCCATAACTTCTCTGAAGAAGTGTGGATTCGTTGCCGATCATGCTCCAAATGGGCACATAATTCGTGTGCAGGAGTTGATGAAGATGACGATGATGCTACACACTTATGCGCTCTATGCGAAAATAATTAAAGATACATATGTATTTTATTGTTCAATACTTATGAATACAAAAATAAAATATTTTTTACCTTCTGACTTTAGCTCTTAGGAGGTACCCTGTTCTGCTCCATAGGTGGGGCAAAATGGGGCAAATGACACATGCGTCAAAATATTAGTATACATCAGAAACGTCAAAACTACTATGTCACGCAATATTATTTCTTTACTTATTATTTCATAGAGATTACGCTTACAGCTTGAAACAAATAATTTTTAATACCGTGTATGAAATATGTAAGTTCAAATCTTACGTACCCCATTTTGCCCACCTTTCCCCTATATATATATATATATATATATATATATATATATATATATATTTATATATATATATATTTATATATATATATATATATATATATATAAACATATATATATAATATATATATATATATATATATATATATATATATAAATATATATATATATATATATAAATATATATATATATATATATATATATATATATATATTTATATATGTATATATATATATATATATATTTATATATATATATATATATATATATATATAATATATATATATATATAACAATTTATTGTTTTGGAGTATCAGGTATGCGGTCTGTTATTAAAAAAAAAACTCTTTTTTTCTTTTATGACTCTATATTTCGCTGATTTTTGTCAGCTTCTTCAGGAGATAAAGATTAAGAGTTAAAATATTTAAAAATCTTGAACATAATATATTCAAAACAGTACAGAGTACTGTTTTGAATATATTCAAAACAGTACAGAGTACTGTTTTGAATATATTATGTTCAAGATTTTTAAATATTTTAACTCTTAATCTTTATCTCCTGAAGAAGCTGACAAAAATCAGCGAAATATAGAGTCATAAAAGAAAAAAAGAGTTTTTTTTTAATAACAGACCGCATACCTGATACTCCAAAACAATAAATTGTTATTTACGTTTCGGTCGATAATCCTACCAGTTTTGCTATATATTATATATATATATATATATATATTATATATATATATATATATATTTATATATATATATATATATACATATATATACATATATATATATTATATATATATATATATATATATATATATATATATATATATATATACAAGGTAGTCCAAAATTTTTTTGACTAGTTTGGAAAAAATATGTAAATACTTTTTTCTTTTTGGGTGTGGTAGTCAATAAAAAATAGAGCTTTGCTAAGGCGTACTATTTATTCTGAAATCCGAGCTTTCGGTGGTTATTTGCCACCTTCATCAAGGTCTACAATGAAAATTACTGTGTTATAACATTAGGCTGATGTAATATAAAAGTTATAAAAACTTACCAGAAAGTAAGATTCATAGCATATAAAACACAACGTTAAATAACATAATGTGATCTGAATTATTGAAAGCATTAAAAATTTTAAAAACTTTAAAATACTTAAAAATTAAAGAACATGTTACAAAGTTTAAAAAGTAAAAAATAAGACGACATGTTTGACAAAAAACAGTCGTCTTCGCAGGTTTGAATTCAGTCACATCTCACGAACAGAAAGAGGTAGTAGGAGGAACTATTGTTGTTTAAATAGTTCGATGTAACTACAAAAAACAAACTTTCAAACTGATGTCTAACAAAATGCCGTTTGTGACTTTAAGTACTACCAACCATGTTACCAACTTAGAATTGAGAGGGAAATTTTAAAAAAGGTTTTATTATGTCAAAAAATAAAAAGAAAATAGTATTTAGTAAGTAGGTTTAGAAAAAACAAACAACCAAAACAAAATGAACATCTGAATAATAACTGAAGTTAATCATGATAATTATAGCAATTAATAATGGAATTTACGAAACATGAAGCACTCTGAGATGCAGAAAACCCTAGTCAAAAGTCAAAATAAAATTGTAAATTTTGCTAAGATTCTGGATCTCAGATCTTTTATTCAGATTGTTGTTATCACTCCTGCTGATATGTACCATTTCTAAGAATGTTCTCTTAAATTTATTTTTCTCTCTGGCTAATATTTTAACATTGTTGAAATCTATCTTATGGTCTACATCGATAGTGTGTTCTGTATATATATATATATATATATATATATATATATATATATATATATATATATATCGTGCGTGACCATGGTAGGGGTACATTGAAACGATGCCAGCGTGCGTAGCGGCGAAATATGACAAAATTGGAATATTGGACAAAATATTTTTACGCATAAGTTTTATCAAAAATGTGTGCAAATACATGTTGCGTATTTAATTCTGCTAATAATAGCAAAAACAGTGAGTGTAGTTTTTATAGGTTCCCAAAGATTACATATAAATTAGGGAAAAGAAAAAGATGAATTCTTGCTATTAATATGAAAAAGTAAATATCACATAATTTCATTTTTATGCAATTGAAATAGGAAAAATTTAAATAATTTACCTTGAATGATATTTCATAAGGCTTCAATCTAACTGCAGATGACTTTAGCTTTTATATCATAACTTTTACTATTATTGTTTTTAATTATATGCTCTTTTGCGTGAAAAACTTGATTTGCCAGTACTAGATTTTTCCCTTTCTTTTCCGTTTGGAGTTGAAAAAGATATATTATGATGAATTTTGAGAAACTCAGTTTTTAATACTACATTTATTTTGTACATAAACTGAAAAAATATAGTTAAAAAACTAATTTATTAATAATTGTCAATTTCGCATGTATTTAACAATGTCAAACATATGTCATATATTTAACCTGAAAATTGGGACTCCAAAATTGTCAGATGAAGGCGGTAGGTGTCGCATCAGTCACGCACGGAGCGAATATATATATATATATATATATATATATATATATATATATATATATATAAACTTACTTAAAAAATTTAAACTGAAATTCTGAAGACAAGAAGAAACAACTAATTTTCATTTTTTTGGGCGTAAATTCAAGTTTTAAAAATTTATTTATGGTTCTTGTCCTGGTATAGTTAAGTTTAGTCAATATATAATTAACCAAGACTTATAACCTTGTTATGTTGTTGTTGTATGTAATTTGTCTTTACAAAGACAATCACTTGCCATGATGACAGTAGAATTCTCCTGTTAGTGATTCAATAGTAAATCGTGAGGAAAAAACCAGAAAAAAACCTAATAAGACTATCCCGACGGCGACATGGTAAGTATTTGGCCTTACATTTAGCTTACTCTCAACAAACACCAAATTTTGATTTTATATGTTTGTTATTTAAAAAACATAAATGACGTATCCTCGATATTATACTGACCTATTAATACTGGTATTTTCCTTTTATTAACTTCCTCTTTTAATATGGGTAACAAGATCCTACTGCATTCTGATAAGGAATTTGCGACACAATTGGTCTCATTTAGCATAATTAAAGCCGCTTCTTTGATTTTTTTACCATCCGTTTTTTTGGGGCTATACTACTTGAATGATTCCATTGAAACCAAAATTCTCTATTTTTAATATACGATTGATGATCTTTTATTCTAACATTTAATGGCCTTGATGTTTCACCTAAGTAAAACTGATCGCATTCACAAGGAATTTTATAAATACAATTCTTTGTTCATTCTTGTTCATTGTTAGGTTTAGTTTTAGATAAAATAGATCTCAATATGTTTGTTGTTTTGAATGTTGTTAAAATTTTGAATTAATTTCCTATCTTCTTTTTTAAGTCTTTTATGTATGGTATTGTTATTTTCCTAGTATTATTCCTTGTGTATGCTGTAGGATCTCGTTCTAAGTTGTTTTGTTCTATTCGGTTGATTGTTGAAAATTACTTATTTATAAACGATAAAAGATAATTATTTTTTAATAAAACATATGTTAACAATTAATGTTTTTCCTCCAAGAACGAATTTTTGTTAGAACAAGCAATTTTGGCTCTATCGTATAAGGATTTAATGATTCCCTTTTAATATTAATATTGTGATTTGATTTGGAATATAAATATCTGTTGGTGTGTGTTGGTTTTCTATACACGTGAGTCTTATATCCAGTACCGTTCTTAGAGATGAAAACATCCAGGAAAGGTAGTGTGTTATTATATTCCTTTTCCATGGTAAATGTTATTGCCTCTTCTTTATTGTATATATTTTTCAGGAATTTGTCCAACAACTCAGATCCATGAGGCCATATTAAAAACACATCATCTACGTATCTACACCATACTGTCGCGTCGGTTTTAAATTTTGTTTAGAAATAATATTTGTTTCAAAATCTTCCATAAATATATCGGCTAATAATGGAGATAAACTAGAGACCATTGCTAGACCAAAATTTTGTTTATAGAATTCATTATTTAGTTGAAAATATGTATTATCAGTATTAATAGCCCTAAACATTATAAAAACTATCGGAAACATATACCAAAACAACAAAATGGAAGTCAGAATAGATGGACAACTTACAGAACCTATAGAAGTAGGCAGCGGAATAGGACAAGGGGATTCATTGAACTCCATGCTCTTCAATTGAATCGTGGATGAAACCATTAAAAGCGTTAACAAAGGTAGAGGATACAGAATGGGAAACAAAGAAATAAAATTACTCTCTCTCGTAGACGACGCAATATTGATAGCTCAAGATAGGAGATAGTCTGCAATGGCTGGTCCACATATTTAACATAAGAGCAAAATAATTTAACATGACAATCTCATCTCAGAAAACTAAATCAATAGTAGTCAGCAAAGAACCAACCAGCGTAAAATAGAAATTGATGGTATCAGTATTGAACAAGTAATGGAAATAAAATACCTTGGAATTACACTGTCCAGCTATGGAGACCTAGACAAGCAAGCAGACTGGCAGAATGCCTTAATAGACACTATAACACTGAGATGAAGTCAATAATTCATAAAGCCAGTGTGAGACCAATAATGACATATATGTTTCAATTCAATTAAAATTGTAGATTTTTCCCATTACATAAATTAGATAATATAGACAAAGGGGGTATAGTGGGAAAGACAAAAACAGAGAGAGAGAGTAAAAAAAGAAATAGTAATGAACTAAAAGATGAAAACATATTCCGTAATTTTTATTACATAAGAATACCTCTCATATTTTATTAGAATATATTATGAGAGGGGTATCAAAGAAAAACAATTGTAAATATAAACAGCTTGAAATAAACAACACGAAGTTGTACAAAAAAGGAGTACTTACGATAATAAACAATAATATCAATGGTAAAAATAAATGTTTAGAAGGATATATATTCTGAATCGGATATCTTAAAGGCCTTAAGGAGAGAAAAGAAAAAAAATATACAATATATCAAAACAGTCTAAATGATTTCGATCCTCTCGAAACCAGAAACATTGAAACAATTTTCAAGGGCCGCAGGCACAACAACGGGCACCAACAGCAACATCCCGACGTCTTTCCGCGTCTAAAAGAAAACAAAAACTCGCGTCGGAGAGGTGGATCGGATTCTTCGACTACTCACACCATCAAGCGCCTGTGTTGGAATTGTAAATAGTAAGTACGTTTACGTAGGAATCCACCAGTTGATAGCCGGCAGACGCCGGTCTCGGAACAGTCGTCGAATCTCGATCGAGGCGTCGTGACGTGCTGCTTTATTGCGCGCGAAGTTAAAGACGCGCGACGAGCGCTATTTTATTCAAAGAGACTTTTAGAGTTTTTCCTCATGTTTGACTTTTACACCAGCACTTGCGATATGAACAATCAAGGTAGGCTGGTACTTTAGACAATTTTTCTCGTATTCCGATGACGTTTAATTAAGTATCTATTTCGTACCAAAAAACCCCCAAACAATTAGAAAACTGCTGTTTATCTAATATTGGCATCATAAATCAAGGAACACATTCATTGAAACTTTGTATCAAAAGGCTGATATTTTTGATAGTTTGTACGATACTACTGACATATATATATATATATATATATATATATATATATATATATATATATATATATATATATATATATATAAATTATAAATATTTCATTATAGTTATGACAACGTGTTTTATTTATTCTACCAATAATTTGCTTTCACCTTCTCCTAGATCAAAACTCTTCAAATATTTTTTCCGTTCTTTCGTCAATTTTACTGAGTTTCTTTAGTATAAACTTACTAATTTTTATTTACTACAAATTTAATCATTAGTGCCTTCTTATCCATAATCTATATACAACGAAGCTTTTTATCACTGGAAATTTTTTATTTCCTTTCTTTTTTACTTTTCTTTTAAATATAAATAGCTGTCGAGAATCTTTTAATCAAGCATTTCAAGTTATTTTACGACTTCTCACTTCCTATTTTCAATTAATCTGTATTTATTGCTGTTGAAAATGATGGCTTTTAATTTATCACATTAACGTATATGTAGATTTTTAAATTATTTGATGCCGAGATTTGGAAAACTATTAATTCGGATGTATAAATATAATTCCATTTGTCATATTAGCACTACTAATATTTGGATTATTCGATGTAGGGCTCTTGGTATTGGAAAAATGGTTATTCACACGTTATAAATTTAACTCTTATATTTTATTTATTTTTTTCGTTATAAACGATAGATAATTTTATTAAGTCTACTACTTCAAGTAATTTTAGAATATTTGTTTATACGGATATTTTTAAAAAATATATTTTGATAATATACTGACCTTTAATGAATAATGAATTTGACCTTGATTAACGATCTTTCACGATTTAAATTTCTCTTAAGTTCATATTGTCTTTTATTACTATATTAATTCTGTATAAAATACTCACCTACATAATACAATTAAACAATTTAAACGGACATAAATTTCTAATCCAAACGGACATAAAATATTAAAAAGCTCATAGTGACCATTTGCTCGATACCAGTAATAACGATTTATGCGATCATTAAAACATCATGCACGTAATTTTCTAATTTATTTATTAAACCTTAATAGAACAACTGATAATCGTGAAGACATAAACGTAATAATTTTATAAGAATTGACCGAACGCTGCTATTTCAGACGTAGTAAGGGTATATACGTATATATACATACACACACACACACACACACATATATATATATATATATATATATATATATATATATATATATTATATATATATATATATATATATATATATATATAAATTATGATTTTTGAGGATGCAGTCAGTTTATTTGGCCCACAAGACAAAGAAAACTCTTTGACTTACTGTCAAGCTTTCGAATTTTATTTAATTCTTTTTCAATATATTATATATATATATATATATATATATATATATATATATATATATATATATATATATATACAGTATAGGTAAAAGTTTATGGTCGGTATGGTAAAATTTAACAGGATATCTAAAGCAGATAATTTTTCAGCGAATAGACAAAGATAACAATCATATTTCCCCTTGGTCTCCCCTCCTCAAATATTTTTAACACCTATTGGCCATTAGTGAGACGAATAGTTCCGATCAGAGATATTTTACATATTCTCTGGTTCCGATCCTAATATACCTAAAAAACTAGAGGTGGGTCCTCCCGTTTTTTAAATTTTTATCGGAACCGTTTTTCGTAAACTGTAACTAGTTGATTCAAATTAGCGAGTACACAAACATATTGGCTATTATCGTTTATGTGTATAAGTATTGAAGTGAAAGAACCTAACGAAGGATATATTTATTATAACTTGAAAAATAAATTAAACAATACAAATAGTACTTACATTTACATTAAATCGTACTTACATTTACATTACACGTTAATATTAAATCGCGAATCGTCTAAATTGACATTTAAAAACAAGTTTTTCTACTTTTCTTGTTAACCGCGTTCTTCTTTTATTTAAAATTAAACCAGATTTTAAACATGTGTTCACAAGGAAAAGATTTTGTTACAATTCTACAATATTTTATGAATATAGTGGCTAAGTCAGGATATACATGGCGATGGTTTTTCCACCACGGAAATGGACAGTTCCAATCTCCGTTCGAAATTTATTGTGGGTAATATATTATCAGACAAATACATGTCGACTTCTTGTACATCTCTCGATACAGTTGTATGTTTAGATGAGTCATGTCCAATTAATTCATCAAAAATACACAATGGACTTAAGTCATCTTTATCAGTTTCTTTTTCTTGACTAAACTTATTGATTTACTAAATTTATGCAAAGACTCGTTTCATCCGTTTTCTATAGGTGAAGAACCAGCTTTTAAAAAGTTTGCAGGGTGGATTCCTGGATATAAACCGCCAACAAGAAAAACTGTTAGATTCATTACTTCAGGAATGTTATGTCAAAACTGATTTGATAATAGATAAAATAAAACTTTTGGCCCTCGGTAATAATGTATTGGTTCATTCTGCGTTTAAATTTTTCAAGAATATTTATTAGTTTTATCAGGATTCGAAAAAAATAAATGCATTTAAAAAATATTAATCCGAAATTTTATGCCTACACTCTTAACGATAAAATTACCACGACCCACCTCTACTACCCGTTACTCGGTGTTCTGACCAGACGGTCGACGTTGCCAAATAAATTATTGTGTATGAATATTTTTTAATGTGGTGTTATTATATGCAGTTTATTATTTCATATTGGGAATAAGGCACAATGTGACTTTAAAATAAGCTTATTTTGATGTTTAGATTTTTAATTCCGAAATCGTACTTAAAATACGAAACATTAATAAATTTTATTTATATAAAACGATTTCCAAAGTGGAAATCAAAATGTTATATTACACTTAGTGTAAAGTAAACTTGTGGCATATTCCCAATAAAAAAAACAGTAAGCTGCCATTTAAATCAATTTCGCCCAAATTGGATTATCTTAGAACATTGTTCAAATGCAAAAAAAAACAACAGGTCAAATAAATCCAATAAGTTTGGCAACGTTGAACTTCCCCTTTCCAGGCATGCATGTTTGGCGATATAAAGGGCGGACCTAATATACCTCTCTCTTTCTAAACAGCTGTTTCTCACTCCATCTCACGTAAGGTCCATACCGACCATAAAATTTTTCCTACACTGTATATAGGGTCGGGATACACTATGGAACCAACTAACTATCTTTGAAATAAAAAAGACGCCATTCATAAAACTTGTTTTCTTTCTACACCTCTACGGCCCTCTATATTTTGCCTTTAAGGATCAGTTGTAATATTTTATATCGACTTCCCGTTACTATATGTCCCAGATAAGACACTTTTCGATGTTTAACATTCTTTAGCAGTTCTCTATCTTTGTTGACGCTCCTTAGTACTTCTTCATTAGTTTTCCTTGCTGTCCAAGGCATCTTCAACATTCGTCTATGACCCCACATTTCCAATGCTTCAATTTTGTTCATGATCGATACTTTTAGCGTCCACACTTCTGCACCATACAAAAGTACGGACCAAAGATAGCACTTAACCATTCTTTGCCTTAGTTCTAACCTGAGATGATTATTGCAAAGAAATGACTTCATTTTCATTTAAGTAGTTTTAGTTATTGCTATTCTACGTTTTATTTCTATGTCTGGCTCTAGTTGGTCCGTTATCACAGTTCCCAAACATGTCATTTTGTGAACTTTCTCAACTTGGACTCCGTTTAAGTAAAGCTTTGCATCGGGATGTGGGTCACGACTAATCACTAAAAATTTGGTTTTGTTTGAGTTTATTTTAATGCCGATTTCCTCTTCTACCTCGTAAATACGATCAAGCAGAATTTAAAAACCTTCAATATTATCTGATAGAATTACTGTATCGTCTGCATATCTAATCACATTAAGTAGTTTCCCGTTGATTTTTATTCCAGATGGTTGACTCTCAAGTGCCTTTTTAAATAACTGGTCCGAGTAAACATTAAGCAATGTTGGCGACAATATTGTATATATTGTTACATATTTCTATTTCATACATACCAAGTTTGGTAGAAAAAATGTGTTAAAATGAGGATTAAATAAGTTTACAGTTAAAGAATAAATAAATCTATTTGCTAAGGCCAATGAGAATAATAATTAAAAAAACTCATTTTAAATGTTCAAGATGTTTCTCCAGTTTTGTTAACCTTTATCAATAATTCTTTGTTTTAAATCCTGCAAGTCTCTCCGTTTTGTAATCTTAAACTTACAACATATAACAAAAATAACGTGATTCCCAATTTTTTTAAAACTCACTTTCTCCATGTTCTCACACAGTACAAAAATTACCATTTTATATACACGGATGCATCTAAGACCACAAATAAAGTAGGAGCATGCTTTGTGATCTCACATGAACATTCCATCTATAAATTGTATCCTAAGACAAGTATTTTTACAGCAGAACTATTTGCCATCATTTGGCCCTAACCTTTATTCTAGAAAAAAAACTTCTCAAATCTCTTATAATATCTGATTGACTGATTCACTTAGTTTTCAGACATCAATTTCTCAGATTTATCCTTAATCTTAGAGCAGATTAAGTTAATTTTATACCGTATATACCAAAATAATTTGACAATAGAGTTCCTCTGGGTACCGTCACACGTTGGAATAGATGGTAACGAAAAGGCAGATAGTCTAGCTAGGTCCACAATAACTAATACATCAGTGGAAAATCTAACGGTGCATTTAGATTTCAAACCTTACTTTAAAGCAAAACTGCACGATGTTTGGCAAAACCAATGGAATAGAAGCACCACTAAATTGTTAGAAATAAAATCTTCCGTCCTTCCATGTAGCTTCTGGCCTTCAAAGCGATAACATCAAATCCCAATATCACGTCTCAGATTAGGACACACTTCTACAACACATGAATACTTGTTGAAGAGAGAAGAAGAACCAGTGTGTTTTGTTTGTGAACGTAAAGTGACAGTGAAGCACATTTTGATTGACTGTCCAATATACTCAGTTGAAAGACTATATCACCTCATTCCAAAAACATTAAAAGAACTTCTAGGAGAATCTAAATACGTAACTGACCTGATGGAATTCTTGAAATCTATAATCTTTTTAAAAAAATTTAATACAATACATCAATAATTAAAATATATATTGTATACATTATTATGTAAATGATATTTTGTACATGCCTATGTATGTCTTTATTACTTTTTGTATTTATGCTAATAACCCTAAATGGTTGAAGCAAAATAAATAAAAAAATCCTGCAAACATATTGATCTATTCATGTAAAGACATATAATCTAGCGGGTTAAGAAAATAATCTAGCGGGTTAAGGTCCGGAGAACTAACAGGCTATCTATGAATTTTCCACGTCCATTCTATCGATTTAGAAAATTCACTTTCAAATAAACTTTTAACCCGTCGATAATAGTGAGAAATCGCTCTAATCTTGTTGTTTTGTGGTAACTGGATATTCTGTTTGCAGGAACAATTTGGCTGTTTAGTAAGTGTAAATACTTGTCACCAGTCAAGTTAAAGTATATGAAAAATAAGTCTATAGGCCAATTTTGGAAAATTTCAATGGAAACATTCAACTTTTCTGGATGCTGTTCTAACACGATTTTCATAACCGACCAATATTAATATTTCAATATAATCTTTTTCATTGAGAACTTATTATTGTGAACTGGTTTGTCAATAGTTATTTACTTAGACAAAGCGAAAACCTCGGGTTCGTTCAAAGAAATATTCCCATGAGATTCTTTTGCCTAATCACTTTCATGAGATACCTAATAATAAGGTTCCAGAGGTAGCCCACACAAAAAGTGGTTAAAACTTTTTTAAACAAATTTTAACAATCAATTTTTTTGGACCGGACAATTTTTTTTTGAATTTTCATGAGTAGACCGGACAATTTTTTGAATGAGTCATTGTGAACCAAATAGGTCTCTGGTAATTTTTCTGTATACTTGATCGTTTCGAGTTTAAAACTGAAAAAAAAAAACGCAAAATTACGATTTTTAAGTATCAAAAAGTAAAAAATATTATTTTTGAATTCACCAAGGACCTATATTCAAGTTCAAACAATGTTCTAAAATTTCCCGATAAGTATTTTGGGCCTATTTCATTTTAAAATATTGTTTTTTAATCATTAATGGAACACTTATGATAGGACGGGCGCTCCGGTTGCGGCGTGTATTAGAGAGAGAAACAAGATCTAGAGCACACATTTTTGCTGGTTTAAATTCTCATTATACAAATGAACGCGCGTTCTCCGTATGCGCTTCATTATAAAATAAAAAAACAATGGTTTAATAGTTATTTATGCATTAAGGGTGTTATTAAGATGATTACACCCGGATGATTACACCGAGCAAGAGCCACTGTGTTAAAGATAATTTTTTTTTGTAAAAATATCACTTTTACATATGAATAATGATAAGAATAGATAAATTTGTTTACTAAGGTCAATGGGAATAATAAAAAAAATCACTTTAAATGTACAACATGCTTGCCGTTCACCTGCTGACAATGTAAAGCCTATAATTCGTAATTCACTCTTTCCAAGACTTGTAATGTAAAACATAATTTGATAATCCCAAAGAAAAAAATCTAACGGGTTAAGGTCCGTAGAATGAACATGCCTACTACGAATCCTCTAGGTCCAATCCATCGATTTAGAAAATTCGTGGGTTTGTCTTTTTAGTTTTACATATAGCTACTAACCAACAATAAAACCTTCAGACAAAAATGTAATCTCAATCTTATGTTGACATAAACCGAGATTTTCATTACGATACAATAAGTCGTGTAGATACAGCGAATTTGTGAAATTAGCAAGTCAGTCCAAAAATAGATCTTAGCCGAGAACATTTTTTACAATTTTCGGAGAGGATTACTCCCACAGCAATATCTCGCTGAAATTGTTGCTGTGTTTGTCACCAGTCAACTATTTCCCGCTGGTAGTTCAAATTTCATGATGCGGTTCGTCAGATAATTAAGGATAACTGCCGTGTAAAATACCGGGAGATAGAAGCATCTTTGGCCATTCCAAAGACCTCGATCCAAAAGATCCTACATGAAGATTGGGTGTTACGAAGTTCGTTTCGCGTTGGATCTCTCATTTGCAAAGAATGAGAGATCCAAGATCAAAAGCTCACAGAAGAGCAAAAAGCAGTTCGCGTCAATTGGTGTCGAAAAACATTAGAACGGTTTAACAAAGGAAGCTCATAAAACGCTTATAATATTGTTAGTGGCGATGAATCTTGGATTTACTCCTACGAACATGAAAATAAACGCCAATCCGCTGTGTGGGTGTTTTACGATGAGGAAAAACCAACAAAAGTGATCCGTTCTCGAAGTGTGTCAAAGAAAACGGTAGTAACTTTATGTCAAAATCTGGTCATGTGGCAACAATTGCTTTGGAAGATCGAAGAACGGTTACTTCTGCTTGGTTTATAACCGTTTGTTAACCAGAAGTTATTGCAAAACTACTACAAAGCAATACGCAACAACGAATTATCCTCCATCAGAATAATGCAAGTGCTCACACTGCCCAAAAGATAATAGTTTTTGAATCTTCAAAGCCCTGACCTAAGTCCCAAAGACTTCTTTACGTCTTAAAGATCAAGAATTCAATTTGTGGGCAGCGATTCCAGTCGCTAAAATAAGCCATTGATTCCTTTAAAACATCGATTTTGCAGGTGTCAACTGAAGACCGGAATTATTGTTTTACCAATAACTTAGTTTGAACGTATGTCAAAGTGTATGGATCTTGGTAGGACATATTTTGAAAAGCAATGAAGTACTTTAAGTCTATATATTTTTTTGTCTTTATGGCTATATGCAAAATTGAAAAGATGGTTCATAAACCATTTTTATTCTACAACTTATTACTGGAAATTGGTTTGTTAACAATCAGGTACTTACTATATAGTACTCCTTGATTTCTTATTAGATTGTTCTAATAAAAAATACATAGAGACGAGTTTACATAGAGACGAGGTTTTTTACTCCTACTAGACAAGTAAATACATTAGGCTTACACATTGTGAGGATGTGAACTTTTATGAGAATTTTTAACATTTGAAGTGACTTTAAAACTCGCTAGAGATCTGTTGAACATTTTTTACATGAAATTTTTTTACAACAGAATAGTATTTATATAACAACAGAATAGTATAACAATTGTTTATAAGATTTTTTATAAACTTACCAAAATTTTGACACTGTTTCTTAGTGTTTTGTGTTCAAATTTTGTTTATAAATAATTTGTTAAAATACGAAACAGAAGACAGGAAACAGGAGAAAATTTTTAACCATATAAAGGCTTATTTGACAGTTATGTAAATTTATAATTTAATTCATAGATCACATTCACACATATATAAAAATTAATAATCGATTCCATTCGATTTTAATGTAATTTAATAAATTAAGCATGGAATTAATTCATGTATCCTAATTGATCAGTTGTCAATTACTAGACCTGTATTGTCTGAAAATCTGGAAACACACTTTAGAGATACCAAGATGTATTACAAATTCTTAGCCCACTATAAAAATAGGCGGACAGACAGCCACGCGGGTCAGGAGGCAGAATCGCATTCACTTCACAATGAAATGATCTAGTGGTCGATGGTTCAGTGCCAGGCCCTGGTCAGAAAAACAAAAAGGCTAACGGAGTAGTTTAAAATTCTAAATGAATCTGGCATCTGGCTTCTAATTTGATTTTATGAAAACGCTAACTGTTTTCATAAAAAAACAGTTAGCATAAAATTTTTTATTCAAAATTGAATAAGAAATCTTTTTCAATCGTGCCATTTTCTGACCTCTCATATGTTAGAGCATTGTAAAACATTGGCTTGAATGTCAATGAAATGAGGAGACTTAATTTTTAAATTAAGTTCCACGCACTTATAGCAAGTGTCAAATTGTGGACTGCCAAATAAATGTAGTTAAAATTTTCCTTATAATGTGACCAGTAAAAGGACTTGCTTACTTTCATTTGAAGTTTTTTTTCACAAAAAAGACGCTGCATTTTTTTGACATTCAAATCTTAATTCTTGAATAGTAAATTTTTTAACTGCATAATGTGATTCTTTTAATGGAAATTACCTTATATGAGCACTAACAGTGTCACGAATCTCTTCAGATAACTGATTACTAATATTTATTTTTTTTCTTTGGTCTTTTGGAGTCTTACCCAATAACTGTAGGTTCAAAAAACATTAAAATTAAAACATTGAATGTCTCAAGAATACCTACTTGTTTACTCTTTTACTAACAACAATTTAGTGTGTCTACGAAGACTGCATGCTCCTATACAGTCTTCGTAGACACACTGTCTCAAGACTAGCAACTTCAACGTGGAGTTATATGTCGCCATGTTACCTAATCCAACGGTAACTTTAACATCCTAAAACATTATAAGAAAATTTGTAAACTAAATGTAATTAATTATTTGTTAACGGGTTTTTACCCATGTATTTAATGGCTATATTCATGTACTCTTATATATATATATATATATATATATATATATATATATATATATATATATATATATATATATATATATATAGATATATATATATATATATATATGATGGAATATGGATTCCGAAAACGTTTTGTCTTTTTAACTTAGCCTGTTTGGGCCTAAATATATACCTTTTACAAAGGATTTTTAATAATTTTTTTAATATATGCTATACAGCCAACTACAGGAAACGTAGATTCCTTGTGGACCTTCAAATATGGTTTTATCTATTTAAACTCAACTACTGGTTGGTTCTGGGGTTATTTTGCAAGTACTACAAACTAAGTAATAAACCACAAGTTTGCATATATCATACTCAAAATTTTATCCTACGTTTTTATGAATTTATTGGTGTTACTACTTTTAGATTCACCGAAGATGGACTGTTAAGTCCGAAAACGTTTTGAACTGATTGATTGTGGATTTTTAAAAATTTTAATTAAATTTACCAATTATAACAGAAATGTTTTATTTTAATGTTCGAATTTTTCACAATATATAGGTTATATTTTGGATTTCGCAATAACCTACAACATAATAACATCTCTAATAAACTCAATTTATCTTCCAGATAACTTCTTATTCGGTTAGGTGGTGCTATGTGTTTAAGTGACAAACTAACATATAGTTTTTAAATTATTTTGTTTATTAATTATTATCTTAAAATTACAGCAACCAATATTTTTGTCAATTTTACGAAAAAATTAGTATTATTATTAAGTCGATCCTAAGCTCATATATATATATATATATATATATATATATATATATATATATATATATATATATATATATATATATATATATATATAATATAAAATTATTGTTTCTTGGATTTAGGTTCAATAAAGGTATATTACATGTGGAACTAGATTTTATTTTCCTTGGCAATCAACGTTTCGGCAGGAAACCCTTGCCTTTGTCAATATTCTAAAATGTGCATGTATAAGGAAAAACAGATATTGTAAAATATGTATATATATATATATATATATATATATATATATATATATATATATATATATATATGACTTACCAAAACGTAAAACGTGACACAGACATTAACGAACTGACAAATAAAAGTTGATATCTGATATATCATTGTTTACTGTCATTAATATATAATTATTTTTATATGGGCGTATCATTGATGTTTTCGAAAAAGGTAAGGTGGAGATATGTTATGACTTTAAGAGCTTTTTATGATGTTGTATTATTATTGTTTAAATCAGATTGAAATATATTTTATTTAGGTTTTGTGTATCTTTTTTGTCATTTATTGCGTTGGTATTTCTTTTTATTTCTATTGATTCGTATATCTCCCTCTTCTTTTTGTTTTTTTTTCTCTTTATGTAGAACGAATTCTGGATTAAAGCAGTTGACTGGTTTAACCGATATATACACCTTCACAGTTAATACATGATATCTCGTAAACAACATGTGATTTTTTAAGTTTTGGAGTTTGTGTTTTTAGTTTTGTGAAATATTTAATTATAAAAGATTTGTTAGTTGTTCGGATAAAACTTTTATATATGAAAAAGTTGTATAAGTGGTTTTGATACTGTTGGGTTTGTTGTTAGTTGTATTGTTATAAAATTTATTGAGTCTTGATTTGAAAATAGTTTCAATAAGATGTTCGGGATATGCATTCTTTAGAAGGGTTTTTTGCTTTTTTTTTTTATTGCAGTTGGTCTGTATTTTGGATCTGTTAGTTTTATAGATTTATCAGCGAGACTTATAATTACAGACTTCTTATAGGAAAATGGATGATGGGAATTTTGTTCAATTTCTATAGTGAAATTAAATATATATATATATATATATATATATATATATATATATATATATATATTAAACCTAAAGCTAAGAATAATAATATTACAAGAATTAATTTTAAACTCAACAGTCTTCCGGGTTGAACCGCGTCGATTATCACTGCACCGAGCTTTCGTTATCTTCTCTGATGTCTTCTTCGGGGCTTCCGAGGTCTCAGTATCCTGAAACCACAGACACTAGTAAAAAAGCTTTATGATTCTAAAGTAAACAATACTAGAGAGGTGCTGATTGGGTTTAATTTCATCAAGAACCGAGATCTTCGTGCGGCGAGCCTGTCCATGGAATTCGAGGCAGTCATCTCCATGTCTACATTTCAAAAGCGTCTATGCGTCGCCTTGATTCTTTGACTGTTCCATGTCTCGCATACATAGTAAAATATGGAAAAGATCAGAGTTGAAACGAGTCTCTTCTTGTTTGTAATAGTAATGTTACAATCATGCTATACCCCGTCTAGTGATAACACAATAGTTAACGCGGAAAATGAAAACGATCTTAGCTATCTGATAAGGAAATTCAAAAAGAATATGAAGCGGCGCGGCGGACTCAAAAATGACAGAATGTAAATATTATCTAATAGTGGGCAATAACGCATTACAAGAATTCTTTCATAGTAATTTAGTCATCCTAAAAAGAGTCATCAGAGAATGACAGAATACACATATTTATAAAGGTATTCGTTATAGCTATTTATATTTTATTTTATTTATATAACATCATTAAATCAAGCACTTCACATACTAAAATATCTTAGAATACGGTGACTAGCCCTGGTCTCCCCTGTGCCAATAACGTAATTTTATTCACCTTAATATTGATCGTATTTACCTACTAAGAATAGTAATTATCGTAGTTGTTCATTTACAAATAAGATCACACTATAATAAACAATAAATTACAGAGTTAATTTTGCTTTAAGTACACTATCATGCTATCACCAAGAATATTTATTTTATAATTTTGATACAATGTGAGATGCTTGTAAAAATGGGCCACAATGTTTTTAAACCAAAATAGAACCACGGTGTTCAAACTAAATTAAACATGTTATAATATACGAAAATCATTGGATACATGCTAAACTGCAATTGTTTCAAAGATTTTAAAGGAAATTTAATGAAACGCGAACAGAAATACATTTATTTTTTTATTATATAGGTATAGTTGTCTCAATTGGACAATTTTCAGCTATTTAAGACATACGGAAGATACGTCAGAAATATATATATATATATATATATATATATATATATATATATATATATTTAAAAAATATTCAATAGTTGAATAGCAGAGGTTGTATCGGGTGATTATTGCGTTGGGTCTTCGAAAGAGCTTACACCCACATTGAGATGAAGCCATCGGTAAAATTAAATAAACAATAGTGCTGTTTCAGTTTTTTCCTGTGTGTTTTTTGTTTCGATTCTATCGTTTAGTTTTTTAAATTTTTTAATGTTAAGTTATCGTAGAGTGTTTTTAACATCTTTTACAAAACCTACAAATTGTTTTTTGAACTGATGATGCTTTTGGAAACTTAAAAGCGAAACGTATTCGATTAAATCAATGAAGTAGTTGACGACTTTCATTTGCCTATCATTGACCGATACAACCTCTGCTATTCAACTATTGAATATTTTTTAAATTTAATCAACGGTCGTATATTTTTTTGCTATATATATATATATATATATATATATATATATATATATATATAATATATATATATATATATATATATATATATATAAGAATTAAATCTTTTAGCGAAAGCCGCTATCGCTTTTATGTATTAAAATGGCCAACTATATGGCCTAGGAGACAAATTCGTTAAACTTCCCGTGCTCGAATTGGTATCACTAAAGTGTTATGATCATTTCGGCCTATCCCAGCCATCGTCAGACACTTGGGCTGATACAAATTCAAACTCGGAAAGTAAAACGAATGTCTCCCAAATCTTCACTACCGTGTAGTTAGCTTATAAAGGCGCCCTCTACTTTGAAGGCCGTGAACGAAACGATATGAATAATCGTTTTCTGTATCCTTTATGCTATGCGAAATGTGTAAGAATTAAATCTTTTAGCGAAAGCCGCTATCGCTTTTATGTATTAAAATGGCCAACTATATGGCCTAGGAGACAAATTCGTTAAACTTCCCGTGCTCGAATTGGTATCACTAAAGTGTTATGATCATTTCGGCCTATCCCAGCCATCGTCAGACACTTGGGCTGATACAAATTCAAACTCGGAAAGTAAAACGAATGTCTCCCAAATCTTCACTACCGTGTAGTTAGCTTATAAAGGCGCCCTCTACTTTGAAGGCCGTGAACGAAACGATATGAATAATCGTTTTCTGTATCCTTTATGCTATGCGAAATGTGTAAGAATTAAATCTTTTAGCGAAAGCCGCTATCGCTTTTATGTATTAAAATGGCCAACTATATGGCCTAGGAGACAAATTCGTTAAACTTCCCGTGCTCGAATTGGTATCACTAAAGTGTTATGATCATTTCGGCCTATCCCAGCCATCGTCAGACACTTGGGCTGATACAAATTCAAACTCGGAAAGTAAAACGAATGTCTCCCAAATCTTCACTACCGTGTAGTTAGCTTATAAAGGCGCCCTCTACTTTGAAGGCCGTGAACGAAACGATATGAATAATCGTTTTCTGTATCCTTTATGCTATGCGAAATGTGTAAGAATTAAATCTTTTAGCGAAAGCCGCTATCGCTTTTATGTATTAAAATGGCCAACTATATGGCCTAGGAGACAAATTCGTTAAACTTCCCGTGCTCGAATTGGTATCACTAAAGTGTTATGATCATTTCGGCCTATCCCAGCCATCGTCAGACACTTGGGCTGATACAAATTCAAACTCGGAAAGTAAAACGAATGTCTCCCAAATCTTCACTACCGTGTAGTTAGCTTATAAAGGCGCCCTCTACTTTGAAGGCCGTGAACGAAACGATATGAATAATCGTTTTCTGTATCCTTTATGCTATGCGAAATGTGTAAGAATTAAATCTTTTAGCGAAAGCCGCTATCGCTTTTATGTATTAAAATGGCCAACTATATGGCCTAGGAGACAAATTCGTTAAACTTCCCGTGCTCGAATTGGTATCACTAAAGTGTTATGATCATTTCGGCCTATCCCAGCCATCGTCAGACACTTGGGCTGATACAAATTCAAACTCGGAAAGTAAAACGAATGTCTCCCAAATCTTCACTACCGTGTAGTTAGCTTATAAAGGCGCCCTCTACTTTGAAGGCCGTGAACGAAACGATATGAATAATCGTTTTCTGTATCCTTTATGCTATGCGAAATGTGTAAGAATTAAATCTTTTAGCGAAAGCCGCTATCGCTTTTATGTATTAAAATGGCCAACTATATGGCCTAGGAGACAAATTCGTTAAACTTCCCGTGCTCGAATTGGTATCACTAAAGTGTTATGATCATTTCGGCCTATCCCAGCCATCGTCAGACACTTGGGCTGATACAAATTCAAACTCGGAAAGTAAAACGAATGTCTCCCAAATCTTCACTACCGTGTAGTTAGCTTATAAAGGCGCCCTCTACTTTGAAGGCCGTGAACGAAACGATATGAATAATCGTTTTCTGTATCCTTTATGCTATGCGAAATGTGTAAGAATTAAATCTTTTAGCGAAAGCCGCTATCGCTTTTATGTATTAAAATGGCCAACTATATGGCCTAGGAGACAAATTCGTTAAACTTCCCGTGCTCGAATTGGTATCACTAAAGTGTTATGATCATTTCGGCCTATCCCAGCCATCGTCAGACACTTGGGCTGATACAAATTCAAACTCGGAAAGTAAAACGAATGTCTCCCAAATCTTCACTACCGTGTAGTTAGCTTATAAAGGCGCCCTCTACTTTGAAGGCCGTGAACGAAACGATATGAATAATCGTTTTCTGTATCCTTTATGCTATGCGAAATGTGTAAGAATTAAATCTTTTAGCGAAAGCCGCTATCGCTTTTATGTATTAAAATGGCCAACTATATGGCCTAGGAGACAAATTCGTTAAACTTCCCGTGCTCGAATTGGTATCACTAAAGTGTTATGATCATTTCGGCCTATCCCAGCCATCGTCAGACACTTGGGCTGATACAAATTCAAACTCGGAAAGTAAAACGAATGTCTCCCAAATCTTCACTACCGTGTAGTTAGCTTATAAAGGCGCCCTCTACTTTGAAGGCCGTGAACGAAACGATATGAATAATCGTTTTCTGTATCCTTTATGCTATGCGAAATGTGTAAGAATTAAATCTTTTAGCGAAAGCCGCTATCGCTTTTATGTATTAAAATGGCCAACTATATGGCCTAGGTGAAATGGCCGAAATGATCATAACACTTTAGTGATACCAATTCGAGCACGGGAAGTTTAACGAATTTGTCTCCTAGGCCATATAGTTGGCCATTTTAATACATAAAAGCGATAGCGGCTTTCGCTAAAAGATTTAATTCTTACACATTTCGCATAGCATAAAGGATACAGAAAACGATTATTCATATCGTTTCGTTCACGGCCTTCAAAGTAGAGGGCGCCTTTATAAGCTAACTACACGGTAGTGAAGATTTGGGAGACATTCGTTTTACTTTCCGAGTTTGAATTTGTATCAGCCCAAGTGTCTGACGATGGCTGGGATAGGCCGAAATGATCATAACACTTTAGTGATACCAATTCGAGCACGGGAAGTTTAACGAATTTGTCTCCTAGGCCATATAGTTGGCCATTTTAATACATAAAAGCGATAGCGGCTTTCGCTAAAAGATTTAATTCTTACACATTTCGCATAGCATAAAGGATACAGAAAACGATTATTCATATCGTTTCGTTCACGGCCTTCAAAGTAGAGGGCGCCTTTATAAGCTAACTACACGGTAGTGAAGATTTGGGAGACATTCGTTTTACTTTCCGAGTTTGAATTTGTATCAGCCCAAGTGTCTGACGATGGCTGGGATAGGCCGAAATGATCATAACACTTTAGTGATACCAATTCGAGCACGGGAAGTTTAACGAATTTGTCTCCTAGGCCATATAGTTGGCCATTTTAATACATAAAAGCGATAGCGGCTTTCGCTAAAAGATTTAATTCTTACACATTTCGCATAGCATAAAGGATACAGAAAACGATTATTCATATCGTTTCGTTCACGGCCTTCAAAGTAGAGGGCGCCTTTATAAGCTAACTACACGGTAGTGAAGATTTGGGAGACATTCGTTTTACTTTCCGAGTTTGAATTTGTATCAGCCCAAGTGTCTGACGATGGCTGGGATAGGCCGAAATGATCATAACACTTTAGTGATACCAATTCGAGCACGGGAAGTTTAACGAATTTGTCTCCTAGGCCATATAGTTGGCCATTTTAATACATAAAAGCGATAGCGGCTTTCGCTAAAAGATTTAATTCTTACACATTTCGCATAGCATAAAGGATACAGAAAACGATTATTCATATCGTTTCGTTCACGGCCTTCAAAGTAGAGGGCGCCTTTATAAGCTAACTACACGGTAGTGAAGATTTGGGAGACATTCGTTTTACTTTCCGAGTTTGAATTTGTATCAGCCCAAGTGTCTGACGATGGCTGGGATAGGCCGAAATGATCATAACACTTTAGTGATACCAATTCGAGCACGGGAAGTTTAACGAATTTGTCTCCTAGGCCATATAGTTGGCCATTTATATATATATATATATATATATATATATATATATATATATATGTATAAAAAAACCTAGAGCCAAGGTTAATATTATTACTAAATTTAATATCAAACTCACCAGTCTTCCGGGTTGAACCGCGTCGATATCCATTTTCCGAGCTTTCGGCATCCTCTCTGATGCCTTCCTCAGGGCTTCCGAGGTCTCAGTCTCCCGAGCCCCCAGACACTACTACACTGTTCACTTTTCACTACACTGTCACTACAGTAGTAGTGACAGTGTAGTGAAACACACATTTCATAAATATATCTCTCGAATAAGTATAAATACCTTTTAAATAATACAATGGTATATAACATGGCTTTCATTTAACAAACAATCACACACCTATCTCTACTTAATTGGATCAAATCTATCTCCTTAAGAACTTCCCATTTACTGTCAAACTGTCACCGCGGGGGAAATGAAAAGGGTCTAAATCACCTTCTGTACCCCCGTGTGCCCTGTAAAGACCTCTACCCAAGTCCACTTTCAGGTTATGGACTTGTGAAAGTTGTCTTCTGATGGTGACTTGCCTTGAAAAAGGCAAGTTATTTCTTACATGAACAATATTAAGTTAAAATAAAGTCGAAATAAAACACCAAATTGTAGTAGAATAAAATACTCAGCCACAGAGTATGGAAAGCTAAAAGAAAAAGCAGAACCCTGAGAGCACTAAGGTCTCGGAGAGCCCGTGAGGGACTGACTTGATTGACCTGAAAATCGCCTATTTTTATACTTTCCGAAGTAGCGATTAGGGATTTCCAGGTCAGGGAGGGGCCAACAGGAAAAATAGGGGGCGGGGCGATGCGTCTCGAACGTGAACTAGTCGCGTCCGAGAACAAAACAACTACAATAGCGGACTTAAGTTCTCCATTCAACAATACATGATACCTTCAACCATGTTCTACAATCCAGCAATTAATAGAGTACCGGCATGTAAGTAATGTTTATTTATTTGCTCATTTATTAATTTATTACAATCTAATAGACTATTTTATTACAATTTGTGGGTCTTACCTTGTCTGTTTAAACTGTTTATACCTTTTTATTCATTTTATTCATTTTAAAATAAACCACAGACATGTAGTATTGGCATTATTATTGTAATTTATAACATCTAATTTGTTTATCTTTATCAGACAACACCCTAATATGGGTTTTTATTATTTCAGCATTTATTTAACTTTGTATCGAGACCTGAAGATGCTATGCATATTGTAGAAAGCGAAACCGGTCGTCGGAATAGTTAAATTCAATTGATTGTTTCTTATTACTACCTATTTGAAATGAACTCACACAAGCAACACATTCATGATTTGGTATCAGAAAACTTGCGAGAAAGCGGTTTAAGCATTATTAACAAATCTAAACATACAGGCTAAAGTTCTTAGAAACTTTGAAAAATTAGAGAACCTATCAGAAAGGGAGGTGAAAATATCTATTTGATCATTTCGAGCGTGGAGAATGACTTTTCTTTCTTCAGGCAACTTGGAGGTATAACTCTTTGGGTTGTATTTCAATAAATCCAACCGAAGTTGATTTAAAAATGGGGATCATGAAACCATAAGGATGAGTTTATTATTTCAAAGGGTAACATTCCTCGGGAGAGCATGTCGGCATGATTCTCTTTGGATCGTACGTGCCTCCAGTGAGCATTAGGAGAATTATCTAAAATTTGTGCGATCCTATTTGCTACAAATTGGTCCAACGAGAATGTGAACGAAGCAATTTCTGAATCCAACCACATATTTATAGAGTCTAATTGAGATAATTTTTCTTTAACAATGTTAGCGATCTTTGCTGTGAGTTTACTACACAATAGCGCACCCATGAGTTCCAATCTTGGAAGGGTCAAGGGTTTTAGCGGAGCAACCCGACTCTTAGATGCTAGAAGGGAATAAGACATCTGTTCTGATTTATAGGTCACACGTAAGTAGATACAAGCTCCATAAGCCTTTAAACTTGCATCCGAGAATGAGTGAATCTCAACACCAGTGATTTCTTGTCTCAAAAAGAGACGTCTTAGTATACTTAAGTCCTTAAAATGAGAGATACTGCTAATAAAACTTAGCCATTCATGTAACGTATCTGCGTCAATGATATCGTTCCAACTGATTTTGGAAATCCAGATTTTTTGCATTATAAGTTTAGCGATAACTGTAACGGGATTAATAAGACCTTGAGGATCAAATATTTGGGCAATCATTGACAGTACCTCTCTCTTAGTATATGAGTACTTTAGGTGAAATCTGGAAGAGAGATTGAAAACGTGTCAAGAACAGGGTTCCAGCATAAACCTAAAACCTTATTAGAGCAATTATCTGGAGCTATGACATAAGAAGAGTTCGAAGAGAGAGAAATTTTTTGAAATAATTCAGTAGCACCATTTATGTAGAGAAATACATGCTGTTCCAAGCAAACTAGTTATTTCCTTGTGAGCTTTGAGTAGAGTTTGCTCATCATTAGCACCGTAGAGAATGTCATCAATATAGCAACTATTTTCAAGAGCGTCACTGGCAAGGGGATACTCAGTTTGATGACTATTTGCCAGTTCCATTAAACAGCGAGTACTCTGAAAACTGGCGCTTTTAGTTCCATATGTAACTGTTTGCAGTTCCAGGCACTCAATATCTTTTTCCGGGGGGTCACGCCAAAGTATGTTTAACAGAAAGGTTTGATCAGGATTGATTTTAACCTGTCTGTACATCTTTTGTATATCCGTTGTGAAAACAAAGGAATATAATCGAAAGCGTAGCAAAATGTCAAAAAGTTCCGGTTAAAGGAGTTTTCATCGAACTATCGAAAACAACCCTAAGTTTTGTTGTTAAGGATTCTTCCTTTAATACACAGTGATGCGGGAGAAAATATTTATTTTCTAAATTTCCATTAGTAAGAGAGAGAGAGAGAGAGAGAGAGAGAGAGAGAGAGAGAGAGAGAGAGAGAGAGAGAGAGAGAGAGAGAGAGAGAGAGAGAGAGAGAGAGGGACTATTTTAGCATATTCGAGAAGAAGATATTCACTAATGAAAGACTTATATTGAGCGTATGTATTTTCATTTTTTAAGAGCCTATTTTCTAAATTAATAAATCTCTTTAAAGCTATTTTAAAAGATTCACCTAATTTTTTATACGCATTTTCACAGACAAGTGAAAGATTTATTTGAAAGCGACCCGAAGGTAAAATGCGAGTAGTTTTATTAAATATTTGTTCAGCCAATTCCTCATCGGGAGTTAATTTACTAACGTGCGTAACTTCTTTAATCTCGAAGAATTGTTGAATCAATTTATCTAAATTATTCTCTTCGGATTCGGACTGAACAAAGAGAGAAACATGTGACTGAGAAATAGCCAAATTTGAACTCCGATGAAAGACATGAGGGGGAAGAGTACCAAAAATAACATAACCCAAGTGGGTATTATGAAGAATGGGAAGATTCTTTCCTAAACGTATGAATCCATCAGTCAATAATTCGTTGTAGATGTCACCAGCTAGAAGCAAATCAATTTTACCGGGAACAGAGTACGAGGGATCCGCGAGACTGTAGTAGAGATTAGTGGAACATTTATTTTGCTTCTATCTAGGGTAGCTTTAGGAAGTCTGCAAGTTATACTATCAAGTACAGCAAAAGAAGTTTTGAAACTTCTATTCTTCACAGTATAGGGAAAAATTTTATGTTAATCATTTGATTTGACAATGAGGTGTTTTCGGATATGGTTGATATCTGTAACTGTTTAAAATATGGGGTGAAGTTTAACTTCTCAACTTAATCACGAGAAATAAATGAATGTTGACTCCCATTACTAGGAGCGCTCAGACATGTATAGGCCTGCCACCTTTAGAATACACTGTTACTAAAGCGGTAGCCAACAATACATCAGTTTTAACTGATAAAGCAGAGAGAGTGTGGAATCTGCTGTTTTGTACTTATAAAGGAGGTTTGAACGAACTGGTAGAAGCTTCATTTTGGGTATGAGCATTATAAGGCGGAGTAGATATGTGAGCGACACGACTGGAAGAACCTTGAGAATGTTTGGGAGCTTGAGCGTTGCGATCAATCGAGAAATATTGCCTATTCGTGTTCATAGAGGAAGAGACATTTTCAGAGATACTATGCAAGAGCGAGTGATGTCTTTTCTTACATATACTACATGAACGTGAAGAGTTGCAATCTTGAGAAAAATGTTTATTACCCAAACAATTCCAACAAAGTTTCTTACCTTTTACAAAATTATTTAAAATCATTACACTGATAAATTTTATGCGAATAAATTTTACAACATATACAACTAGTATCTGAAAAAGAGTTTGTTTGTAAGTTAACTGATGAAAACAAAGATGTTTTTAACTGAGGCTTAGTTAATTTTTTATGATTATCAGAAATGTTTAATTTTTCTTGTATATCACATTTTTTCTCAAGAAAACTAAAACACTGTGAGAGAGTAGGTAAAGACTTTGAACCTATTTCATATTCAAATGACCTGTGCGTAGCGAAATCTAATTTTTGTAAAAATACTTCGATCAATAATAAATCCCAATGTTCGATAGGTACAGACATATTTTTGAGAGCGAGTAAAGTTTGTTTACAAAGAGTTAAAAATTCTCGTAATGATTTTGAGTTACTTTTAGCTAAAGATGGAGCCTTTAACAATTTTTCGATATGTAAACTAATCACACGCGATTTATTTTCGTATCGATTCTTAAGCGTATCCAAAGCGATCCGGAATTTTTTCTATAACTTCTATATGGTCAATCAAGTGCAAAGGTTCATTTTTTAAGAAAGATTTAAAATATATAAATTTTTGCATATTGTTCAGCTCCACATTATTGATTATCAGCGTTTCAAATAGCTAAAAAAACGCGTTCCATTCGGCGAAGTTTCCTGAGAATACCTGCATCGTGATTTCCGGCAACCTAACCTTAGCAGTGGCTATAGTTGACGGAGTATCGTTTGAGCTGAGCGAGTGGAGAATAACTTTAAAGCTTCCATCTTATGTTGCAGTCCAGCTAGTGTGGAAAAGTATTTTTTCTCCATAAGTACCCTGTCTTCTGTTTCAAAATAGGTTTCATCAATTTCTTCAATCTGATCCATCACCTCTTCATACTTTAGATAACATGTTTTCAATTCGGTGTGTCTAGTAAACTGTAGACCGTCAGTATCTGAATCTGCGTTTTCTAGCAGTCAGTTTGCTATTCTGGTAATCTTGGCCTTCAGTATATTTTTTTCTTCTTCTTAAGGTCTTCCATTTCGATTTTAACAAAAAGTGCTACTTCTAAAAATAACTGCTTAAGGCCGTGCAAACACCGAATTCTTTAGAGAAATTAATGTTTATGTTATATACTAATATCTGTATTACAGACGAAAATAGAGTCAATAATGTTTATATTATATAATAACATGTATAGCACACGGCGAGGATAGAGTCAATAATATTTATATTATATAATAGCATGTATAGCACACGGCAAGAATAGAGTCAATAATATTTGTATCATATAATAACATGTGTAGCACACGGCGAGAAAATTTATAATTTATTAAAACGCG